>JARHVA010002596.1:862500-1360000 GCA_037957365.1 Torreya grandis | reverse complement strand
GGGTTAATATAGGCATCAATCAGAATAGTAGGGGTTCTTGATTATGCGATCATTCTTCCCACAACCCAATTTTTCCCCCTTTTGCTTTGATTTATTTTTTATTTATATGTGTTCAGACTAATATAGGTATTGAATATTGAAATAGACCTAAAATAGATCCAGTGACTTCTAGAACCTAACATTTGGTACATGGGGTCATATTAAGCAGACGAACATAACCTAGAAAGCTTTTAGTCTCAAGACAATAGGGTTGGGAAAGGACTATAACAATAGACACCAAGGTGTACTATTTTCAGTGCTTCTATCCAATCAAAAAATAGAGGTCAAATACAAAATTCAAACATTGTCCCAATCTTGCTCCTCCAATTCTAGATTCAGAATCATTAATTTCAGTATAAAACCAGCTAAGTTAATCTTTCTTTGTATTTTCTTTCTTGTGTAAGTTAAGTTGATCAAGTTAACATAAAATTATATTTTACTACATAAAACAAAAATTATCCCCATATTCTAGACCTTTATTACTTAAGAATTAAACACCTAATTTTTTAAAATAATAAAACATCTGGTGAACCCGACTTCCTCTGAATAAAAACCTAAAACCCTAGACACACTTAGGGTTTTTCCTTTTTATCTTGTACAAAAATTTAATTTTCTAAATTCTATTTTTTGTACATTTATCCTATTAAACAACTATTTTTTAGAATTTAAAATTATTACATAATTTTCAAAAAATTTAAAACACTAGTTCAAAACCCTAGATTTTAAAACTAGATCATCAAACAACAAGCCTTGCCTCCTTGCTAATTTTAGAAAAATCTTTTGCATTTTTTGTAAATCAATTATCTTGTCAAAATTTATTTCAAAATTCATAGTTTCTTGTGCAAAAATTTAAAATTTCAAAATTCTAAATTTTGTATAAATTTTTGTGCATTTATCCTATTTTCAACAATTTTTAGAATTTAAAGTTATTATATAAATTTCAAAAATTCTAAAACCCTAGTTCAAAACCCTATATTTCCAAACTAGGTCTTCAAACCTCAAAATTCCTGCCCTTACAATTTTTAGAAAAATAATTTGAATTTATTACAAATTGTTTGGGTCATCAAAAGTAATTTTCAAAATTCAATGTTAGTAGTTCTTTGTGCATTTATTTGCTTCATAGTACTTTTCAAAATTCTCTTTGGTGATAAAATGGCTACAAAGGAAATTCCTTCTTCTCATCCCTTAGATAAATTTCTCAAATTTTCTTACAATTATGACAATGATTAGAAAAAATTGTAAAATTACACATTAGCTAGAACTATAGAAAATGATTTCATTTATAGTGAAGATAATGACTATTGTTTTAATGAAGGATATGATGATGTACGTAATGATGAGTGTGAATCATAAATAGATGGATCTTTTTCTCTTAAACCCATCTCTTTTATTCCTTCTTCTAATGAAAATAATTTTGTTAAATGGGAAAGATACTTCTCACCTCATTCTCCTAGGCACAATACACCAAATGCACAAATTCATCATGCACTTCCAAGTGAACCTCTTATTGGTGATGATTTTCTTCCATGTGAACCTAATCTCTCTGTCCCTTTTGTTATTGCTATGTTCAAAATACAACAATATAAATGCAATCAAATCAACTTACCAAAGCATAGTTCAAATGATTCATTATGTGTTCCTAACTCGACTCTCTCAAAAGAATGATCAAATGATAACTCTTCTACTCTTACTTCTCATGCTGAAAATAAATAAAATGCATATACTCCATCCATGGATAGCATAGATACACATGATATTCCAAATGTCAGTGACAACTTATTGCATATTATAAAGAAATTAACTCTTTCTCTTACACCTCTCCCGAGCATCGATGGAAGTGATAATGAATATGACAGTGAACATGCAAATGAATATGAGAATAAAAGTGAATACAAAAATGATACTTCAAATTCTACTATTTCAAATGAACAAAATTTAGATTGTGACAGTGCATGGAATGATGATGACTACTATGCATATAGTGAAGAAGAAAATGCATATCATGCTTCTAACCCTTCTCTCACTCCTCTCAAATCTCATACATGTCAAAATGTTTCTTCTACTTCTATGAATGATTTTATTTTAGATAATGCACATGTTAATGTTAATAGCACATCTTATACTAAATTAGAATGTGATTCACTAAAACATAAAGATACCAATGAATCTCCCAAACCACCCCTCGCTATAGTAGAACCCAATTCTCACTCCTCACCTAAAGAGAATGGTAGCCCACGTCCCTTTGGTAAGGTCCAAGTTGCCATTACTCCAAAGGTTCAAGTGAGCACACCCCCTCTTTATGATCCACTTGCTAAATGTAGCATTCCCATGGTTAAAATTAACAATCAAATTCAATGATTAAATGAACCACTTCAAGATACTAATTTACCATCCCAAGAGATCATCTCTTTGATGCATGTAGTTAGTGAACTACAACACCCTCCTTACCTTGGAAAACAAAGCTTATAAATCTTGTATGGATGCCAATGATCTACATGGTAACCATGTTCCAAATACATTCATAAAAGTTGCATTGCCTAAGCATTTCTAGACACCATCATTACCTCAATTTGATGGAACTGGAGATCCATTCACACATCTTCAAGCCTTTTAGAAGGCTTTGCCACCCCATGCAAGCCCTTTGATTTTACTCAAGTTGTTTCAGTAGACATTAGTGGGGGAAGCACAAAATTAGTTCTTTCATCTACTCCCCGTCAATTCATTTCACACATATGATGACTTACAGGAGGCATTTCTTAGAAACTACATCATAAACATGGGCCCTCATGTTACATATGAGAAACTTGCCACACTACATCATAATTATTCAGAGCCAGTTAGAGAGTATATCTTAAGATTCAAGAATTATTTATTAATATTGATATATAAATAAGTAAATCTAGAGATTCAACATATCTTCATCAAGGGTCTTCATCAACCTCTTCTCGAGCATCTACTATATCAGTCAGAGCCTCGTTTTAGACATTTGTGTTACACAATTCTAGATTTGGAAAAGAAATTAGGATTAATTAAGGTAGATTTAGTTGATTGGATTAATTTAGACTTCATAGTAACACCTTCAAATCCAACTACTACTACTTAGCATCCACCACGTCCTAAACAAAATAGGAGACCACAACTAGAAAAGTAACCAGTCAAGAACAAAGATCAAGTTTTAGATAACAACCTATAATATTCACTACAAATAACTATAGAAATGCACCACTATAGTTTGATTTAGAGTAGGATAGCCCATCTGTCATTTTATCAACACTACTAGATAGGAGGTTAATCACATTACCTTCTATTCATCAATGAGATCTACATTTCTTACATAAACAACCACATCACCCCTTTTGTAATTATCATTGTATCCATGGACATAATGATGATAACTATTTTGGACTCTGAGATTACATTTATAGATGTGTTGATGATGGTCTTATAGCATTCACATAGGGGGCACAAAGATCTCCTCCATTATATAACCCTATACCTCATTCCTCCACGACTGAGTCATCCCAGGACATTCCTTTATAGGAATCATCAATCACTCATCGTGAGTGTAATGCAGGTTTTAGGATAGAATCTCATAGGAGATCTCTTATTCCAACTATTCAAGAAGTTTAGAAACCAGTACAACACAAGTAACCCACATATAGCAGTGTAGTTTGTGGTATACACATTGCAGTTCCATATACATATCCAACAGAGTCATAGGCACTGCAATAGACTATTATTCCATAGAAATATTCATTACAACTGAGTTTTTAGGGTCCTATCTCATGTAGCAATCCATAATGATTAAGACTAGTTGAACCCACACTACAAAGTAATACTTTAGAGAGATATTCATTACAACCAATTTTTTAGGATCTTATCTCATGTAACAATCTATTATGATTAATATTAAATGATCCCTCAACATATATTTTAGCTTCATCTCAACATATTACACATTCATATACATCACAACAAAGGCCATAGGGTATTCGGTTATAGACATATGAGCCTTCTTCACAACAGACAATATCATTTACAGAGCACATTACTACATAGCATGAGCAGTGTGGGCACTTATTCACTTGGCCGACAGGGTTCAGATATTGATATAACATAGTGTGATACAACATACATTCATTTTAGCATCAATTCATAGCTTCACTTAACATGGCAATAATGAATCCAAAGGTCTAGCTAACATTTGTATTCTTGAGCCACTCTTGGGGAAGTAATATGCACATCATGCTATATTACATCCCCACCTACTAACAACTAACATTCTTGATTCCAGATAACCATCCCTGACCAAAACCAGACTATCCAATCTAGATATTACCAAATCAAACTTATCCAAACCCTTCTATTAATCTCAAATCAACTTCTCTAAATAATTTTACCAATTACAAAAAATAATAATTTTTTGCTTACATATCATCACAAATCAAACCTAAATAACACATCCAAACATATCATGAACAATCAGATTGCATCCCAAATGTTATCTTTCCAAACATATCAAAATAATCACATCACATATCCCATGTACCATTTTCCAAACATATGTGAATTCAACATCAACATCAAATCAATTGTTTAAAAATCAAAATATTATAATACCAGTATATTCTAGAATCTATAAAACAAATATACATAAGTTCAAAATCAAACTAGCATCCATATATATAACTAGGTTTTCAAGTACATATCATATCAAAATATAGTCAATCATAAATATGGGTCATGCCCTCACTCTTGATCTCACTCTCTCTTCCAATACTAGTCCCATAATCCTTTCTATCACTCGATGACCCTACACCTCCTTGAACTCCTAAATGCCTCTTGCATCGATTATCTCACTCTAAAAAATGACCATATGCCTCACGTAAGTCTACATGTCATCGCTAAAGATCCATATAATCATCCACAATCTTTGAACTCATTGTTCCATAATCAAGAGGAGGCATCCTATGTCTATCTCGCTTAGCCCTCAGCTCATCTCTCTCTCCCACTACCTTAACATATGTAACTATAGCTATAGTAGCTTGGTCAAATAAATGAGCATAAAAACCAACCATAATGGTTTCTCTCTCTATCAAACCCTCCATATCATCATCAATAACATGTCGTGTAAGCTCACGCAGTGTAGACTCAATGATAGTCTCTTAGAACACATCATCCCCACTAGTACCCCAGTAGGTGCCTCACCCTGTACACCTCCCTCTCCACCTACACACATAAGAAGTACACCATTCCATTAGATACATATCTACAAATCTAAGTTAAATCACAAACATAGGTACAATGCAAAATCCAATAAATGATTACCTCCCATCATCTGGACTGGCTCAAGATCCTCATATATAGGAACATCCACTCCATCTATAGGATATAATGGAGCCCACCGATGCCTATCCCACCATGAAGTATGTCTCTCAGTACATCCCATGTCATCTACATCAAGAATATCTATCATCGCATCTTGTGCATCCATAGGTAATGATGCCAACTCATCCTCAGTAGGTCTCCCATGAGCCCCTGCTCTTGCTAGTACTTGTGCACTCCTCAACCATACCCATGCTACAAGAGGAACATCTTGTTGAACTTCAAACTACCTAGTCACATGTTCATACTAAAATCACTCATAAACTCTAGACTAATGATCATATAACCAACAACTCACTCTCATGTACCATAGTTGCTCTCCATCCTCTGGCCATCCAAGAAATCCTCTATAGGGCCTCCATCTGATAGAGTCGACCACCAATCTATCTAGAAACCCTTATAATGATCTATCTTGGGAGATCAGATTTCCAAATCGCTCATCCATCACTCAAAAAATGGCTATAGATATGCCCAACTCACCCTCGATAATCCAATCAACCACACAACTACTATGTGCTCATAAGCCCAATAATGCAACAAAGTGGCTACACCCACACCATCGTTGAATGACTCCTATGTGAATCTATATAAGTCTCTGTATAAATGAGCAAGCATAGTCCTCCCCCATGAAAACACAATACTATACATCTTAATGCTCTGAACCACTTTATGCATCCTATAAGCAATAGATACTCCACTGCCATCCATAACAATAAAAAAAAGCTAATAATATAACCAACCATTTTTGTAGGTGTGGAACATTCAACTACACAATAATTGATAGTAATATATCATTGTCACTACCTCTCTGATGTGCACTTGCAGGTACCCCTAAAAAGTATCTAGACACATGATCAATGGCATTTGCACCCATGTCATCCTACAAAGACACTCATCGCCCACTGATCGAAAAATGTAGAATCTGATACACATCCTCCAAGGCCACAGTAATCTCCCCTATAGGAAGCTAGAATGTACATGTATCAACATTCCACCTCTCACATAAGGCAGTGATCAAATATCTATCCCACTATACTATACCAAGATCACATATGTGACCCAACCCAACCCTATTCATAACAACATGTTCGTCAGCTGATAAAAGCAACAACCTTAGAGTTTCCATTACTTGGCCTCTATGGAACTCTCTCATCCATACCTCACCCTGCATAATAATAGAACACATGTATCAATCAATCAACCCAACTAAAAATACAAGCTAAACAATAATAGATTACAAGTTAAAAATCCTAGAAAATAACAATTGCATCAATTCACCATGCCAAATTAAATTGCTAAACAATAGTACAACATCTAAACCAAACTTCAGCCTTGAAAAGCTAACCTTTAGGATAACAATGCTAGGTACATGATAGCAATGCTAGATAGGAGTGTTGAAACCTGAATAATAGTGTTGGATCCTGGACAATAGTGCTAGATGTAGGTCAGGAGTGTTGAACCTAGTCAAACTTTCCTAAAATGCTTAAAAATAGCTCAAAATCACAAAAAACAAGTTCCCAAACAAGCTTAAAACATGCATTTGGCTACTTACCAAGGTAATCTCTCCACCAGTCTCAATATGAGCTGCCAACTACTCAAACTGGGTCATGATAGGTGCTCATCTCCTCAGCATGTCTTCCACTCCAGAGCTCCAACTCTCAAACAATTCAATGCACAAATGAATCAAGATTTAGTCAAATTTTCCTATATCAAACCACTTTCTCATTCAAATAAAAATACTATTTTGCCTATAACTTAAGCTCCATAGCTCCGTTTTACAAACCATTTTGTTCCTCAAAATCATGATAATGACACTTTCAACATAAAGTAAGCCTCACTCTCTTACTACATCATTTTCCTACCATGACACACACAATTATCTACCTTTCTTATACCTAAACATACAAATTGGTCCCTACCAATCCACACTAGTTCAACTTTTATACAACTTGGTCCTCACCATTCAAAATTTATTCAAAGCATTCAAATAACCTAGCCTATTTAAATCAATCAATATTTCAAAATCTGTTCAATAAATGCCAACCAAGTTCCTTTTCAATTTGCAACTTGTCTTCACTTTTTGCTCAACCTCTTCTATCTTAGATTTCGTACCTCTTCCCAAAAGGGGGGCATCATTCCTACTATTCCTATTATTATACCTATCTAGTCTCATAGATGGATACACCATGGTTCTCACACCTCTAGTAGTCAAATTATTAGATTTAGCTCAGATCGATCGAAACATACATGGATTCAGACTACATGGGTCACTTAGCATGGTTTTTACACATCTAGTATTCAGATTATTAGTATTACTCAGCTCAAATTGGTCAAGATTATATAGTGGTTTAGACTATATGGGTCACTTAGCATTACTCAACTCATATTGGTCAAGATTATATAGTGGTTCAGACTATATGAGTTACTTAACATTACTCAACTCAGGATTATATAGTGATTTAGATTTCAATGGTTCACTCAGCATTACTGAGGACATTCAGAGGGGTACACCTTCATTTTATAGATATACAGACCGTCCAAATACCAAATTTAGGGGCATGTACATTACTACATGTCTCATGCATATAGCTTTATACAACATGACATAATTACATACCAGATAGTAGATTATAGGCATAGTGCAGAGCACATTGTTTTTGATCTTCAAATTTTGTACATGGGACATGACATGATAGATCATATCAAATGTGGTTATATAGATTTCTAGATTTTTTAGATGCATCACTCACATATCAAATTTGGGGGCATGACACAGATGTTCATATCCTCCATCTTGTTCTTACACATTTTACTAGCATTTTTGGTTTACACCTAAGCATTACTCAGGTTGTCACTAGGTTGGACCCTATGGTCATCTATAGTGATTGGTCCATTCTATTACTCAGAGTCAGACCCAGGAGTTTATGTAAAACAAAGGATAGACATTGGTTTTGGACCTCCAAGCACTTCTCAAATCCAGTTTATATTATTTAGATTCAGTACAGGGGGGCATCTATTACAGGTAATTTTTCTTTCTCTAGGCACTATTTAGATTCAGTACAAGGGGCATATATTACATGGATTCCTTCTTTCTCCAGGCACTATTCAGATTCAGTACATGGGGCATCTATTACAAGGTTTCCTTTTTTCTCCAGGCACTATTGAGATTCAATATAGGGGACATCTATTACAGAGATTCCTTCTTTTTCCAAGCATTATTTTAGTTCTTCATCCACTTCCCTGACCAAGAAGTTGGACCCTTTTTAGAACACTTATCTTCACATAGGTAAGTTCAGGTACGTGTTTTATTTCTTTCTTTTAATCTAGTACTTCATTTCATTGCATCACTAGATTAAAAGGGGGGAATTTTATACACCCTAAATTGGTCAAGCAAACACACATATTATGTCTTTTCACAGTCCTTTCATATGAGACTCCGACTAGAGAATATGAGTTTTTATTCACATTTAGCCAAGTTCTTTTATCTAACTTGTCTTGGTCTTACTACATTCCCTAGACATCTCTTTGCTTATTCTCAGTCATCCATAACTTTTCAGACTTAACCCTTTTAGACCCAAGCACCTCTTTTAGACCCAGACCCATCCCCCCAGGTCCCACACGCCCTAGACAACATCGCCCAAGTAGGACTACAACATTGAAACCTAGGGTGTCCAATTTTTGGCATTGTTGTCCAAGCACAATTTTGGTTCTAACAATCATTTTCTTTTATAGGATGAGTCTTACCCCTTTTATTTGCTTCATCCCTTAGTTTCTCAATGTCGTCCAAATGCGAATAAAGCTCCCAAATTTGAAATAATGAGTCTCCTATATAAAGGGCTACACAAGGCATTTTATATCTAACACTTACTATTTTGGCACATTAGACATAATAAAATCAATCAATAGTATAGCTCAGCTTCTCTGCATCACCTAGATTTGCATGTTTGATCAAGGAACGACCTAGGCAAAACTCATTCTTACATCAATTGTGCACATTGATCATGCACATTCCCTAAGAGAGAACTACAATGGATCTGAGACCCTAGCTTGAGGGTTAATGTAGGTATTAATCAGAACAACATGGGTTCTTGATTGTGTGATCATTCTTCCCACAACCCAATTTTCCCCCTTTTTGCTTTGATTTTTTTATTGTTTCCATGTATGCAAACTAATATAGGTACTGAATATTGAAACAAACCTACAACAAGCTTCAGTGACTTCTAAGACCTAAAATTTGGTATGCAAGGTCATATTGAGTAGATGAGCATAAGCCAAAAAGCTTTTAGTCTCAGGAAAACAACA
Source organism: Torreya grandis (assembly GCA_037957365.1). Lineage (NCBI taxonomy): Eukaryota > Viridiplantae > Streptophyta > Pinopsida > Cupressales > Taxaceae > Torreya > Torreya grandis. The sequence goes on along the minus strand of JARHVA010002596.1, from coordinate 1,350,274 downwards.
CCAAGAAAGGACTATAGCACTGAACACCAAGGTGTCTTGTTTCTAGCACTGCTATCCAATCAAAAAATAGAGACCAAATCTAGAATTCAAGCACTGTCCTAATCTTGTTCCTCCAATTCCAAATTTAGAATCATCAGTTTTAACATAAAACCAACTAAGTTAATCTTTCTTTATCTTCTCTTTCATGTGTAAGTTAAGTTGATCAAATTAGCACAAACTTGTATTTTACTACATAAAACCAGAAATCTCTCCATATTCTAGACCTTTATTACTTAGGAATTAAACACCTAATTTCCTAAAACAATAAAATAATGTGTAAATCATTTTGAGCCTTTTGTGCTACGCATAGTTGCCAAGTCTAAAAAAGCTACTAGATTTGTATATAAAACCAGTGGATTTTGTATATTATTTGATCATCACTTATTTCAATTGGTAGTAAATATGTTGCACTAGCCATTACATCTGCATGACAATTATCCTTTCATGGAATATTCTCAATTGAAAAATTGTCAAAATGTGTCCATAAACATTTATCATATTTTTATATCGAATTAGTTTTTCCTCTTTTATCTGATAAACGTATATGACTTGATTAACAACTAATTGTGAATTCCCATATACCTTAATGGATTTTATCTTTAAATCATGAGCAACTAACAAACCCAAAATCAATGCCTCATATTTTACAATATTATTTGTACACAAAAAACCTAATATGCATGTGGAATAATAAGAACAATTCCTGCACCAACATCTGATGTACATTTTAAGCCATAAAAAAACATTATCTATGTATCCTCAATAAGATTATATGTTTTGAAATCCTCTCAAAAATTATCTTTGAAGGGTTATATATCTTATAGTGGAATGACAATTAATCATTTTATTGATTTTTAAGTATGTGATAACTTGATCTTTTATTAATTTTTGAGGTATGATCTTTAAAATGAATTCCATGAGTAACATTACCCATTTTTCTATACATTCCTAATAAATGAGGTTTTAGCATAAGAAGCTTTAATGGATTAGCCTTGGTGATAACTTGTGTTTCATTATTAATCATATAGTGTCGAAGTTTTTGTGTGGTGAACACAAAAGCCAAATATAAATTTTTCATTGTAGTATAATTGTGTTCATAATCAACGTGTGTGTAATTAATATAATATATGGTTTTTTCTCTATGATCATCATCATATTGTGCCAATAAAACACCTAGTATGTGATTTTAGCATAAATGTATAAAAAAAGTGATATATCTGGTATCATGGGCATGAGAATAGGCAAATTCAATAAGTATTGTTTGAGTAACTCGAAACTCCCCTAGCATTTTGTGTCCCATTCAAACTCTGTTTCTTTTTTAAGTGACTTTTTAAAATGTTGTCTAATTTTTTATCTGGATGACAAAATGACATATTGCCTAAATTTTTCCTTGTAATGATCAAAGTCATTTTAACCCTTGAGGTGAAGGCATATCGATAATAGCTTTGAATTTTTTGGGATCAAATTCAATACCTTACTGGTATATAATAACACATACCAATTTAAATGATGTTAAGCTAAAATAAATTTCTTTGTATTTAACCGTATATTATACTATCATAGTTGATCAAATATACATCATAAGTCTATTACATGATCTTCTCTTTGTTTGGATTTTATTAGTAATCATCCACATAATCCTCTAGTGCCTTTGGAATGAGGTCATGAAAAATATGCATCATGGCTCGTTGGTATGTAGCCCTTACATTTTTTAATCCAAAAGGTGCCCCATGGTGTGATGAATGATATTTTATCTTGATCTTCTTTGGCAATTCTTATTTGGTTATAACCAGTGAATCCATCCATAAACGATATCATCTTATATCCAACATCACAATCCACAATCATATCAATGTTGGGTAGCGGAAAATCATATTTAGGGTAAGCCTTATTTAAATCTATATAATATGAGCAACATCAAATTTGTTCACTAGGCTTTACTAACAAAATAATATTAGACACCCATTATGGGTAAGTTATGGGTTGAATGAAAACTACATCAAGTAACCTTTGAATTTGTTCTTTAATTAGTGAAATAAGTTTTGGATGCATTTTTTATATTTTTTACTTAATTAGTTTTGCATATGGGTAGAGTGTGATATGATGTAAACCAATCTAAGGATTGATGCCTGGTGTTGGGTGAATATTTTGTCGACCAGCTAACTGGCGTTCAAAATAGTTCCTATCACCACAGCATAGGGAGATTGGTCGTCCAGATGTGCAGGTTTACTACATCACATGGGGACAAATCTCTCCTCTCATCAAGGGGAGGTTCCCTATTAAATATGCGGAGGCTATATACTATATAAATAAGCTAAAAGTAAGACACAGGGGTGAGATAAACCATCCATCTCTCTTCTTTCAGAGATGATGCTAACAAATAGAGGAGAAAATATTGGTGGAAACATTGAAGGCACTTCTCTTCTTTCAAAAGTGTTCTTGCAGGAAACAACAGGAGTTCTTTCAGGTAAGATACGAAACTAGTAACAAAAGGGCGCAGTAATAGCAGGATGAAACAGAACGCAAAGTTTCCACCTCAACTGTCCAAAGAGTGACATACGAAGAACAATGGGGGCACAAAGCCATCCCAAGGTCCTTTACACAGAAATGGAAAAGAAAAACACACACTGAAGACAACTATGACAGCGCAAAGTCTGAAAGTAGTTGGCTTCAGGACACCTTCCTTATTGCCTCCACTAGTTCTGCTTGTTAAATTAAATAAACAAGAATGCTTTCAAAAGATAGACATACGAACAATCTCCTAAAGTAGCACAAGCTATAACAGCACAAAGTCTGTAAGTAACTTGCTTTCTCATTCAATCAAAGAAATATGAACTACAATCTGAGCTCAAAGTCTCAGTAATGCCTTTCAATTTGGGTAGAGTTTCACTTCTGGTAAGGGGAAGATCTCCCTTGTAACAAGAGATTACAATATATAGCGCTCCAAGAAAGACTTGGGTGCTTGTTTTTATGAAAAAGGCCCATGTTGCAGTCAACATCTTCAATGCGCCTTCAGTTCTATCTGGAGGGACCATGTTGGGAACAACGCATTGCCTCAACTATGGCGTGTCCATTCATCTAATGTCTCTTTCTTGGTATGGACTATCTAGTCCTTTCTCTGATGTCTGTGTAGCTATCTAATTCACCATTACTTCATGGAAGAAAAATAGGCTTGCGTCCTTGATTTAGTGCGCTCAAAAGTCTACTTAATCCACTATTTCACCTACTAGAAATAACTCTTTTGAAGATATTTCTGGTCCTTTGGTCTCGCTCCTCTCTTCACTGCTTAAGTGCTTCTTCGCTCACTAGTTGAACCATCGCTTTAATTGAACTTGCATTTGGAATCGTCCATGTTGCTTCTTTGTCCTTTATAGCCCTTCTTATCTAAGTCTTTGGGGGTCATTTCTGCATCTTTGACAAATGGCAAGTTCTGTTGTTATGAAACTCATCAGAAACTTACGAAAAATGGGATCCACGACACGTCTTGCCCGAGCAACTTCAAAAGGGGAATGCAGATGCAAACACTTGTCACATTTTGCTGAGTCATAACTGGACACATGACGTATTCCGCTTAACTTACAGAAGCTTTAGAAACCTTTTGAGAGTCATGCAGAAGATGACACGTGGCGGCTTCCGCTTTGATTTATAATGGACACGTGGTAGCTTCCACTACACTATCTTTTTCCATCAGGTACTTTTCTACAGGCTTTTCTCTTTAGTCAGGGTTTTCCTTTGCTTTCTTCAGGCTCTTTTCTCAGGTGAATTTTGTTCAAAGGAATTCCTTCGAACAATTTGTCCGAAGGACTCTACTTTACCTTTTGCCTTATTCATTTTTTTGAAGGAGTTCACTTTGTCTATTTTTTCTCGCTGCCCTCCGTAAGGGTTCTTGGCCTTGGTTCACTGCCCTCCACAAGGGAACTTGTTCCTTTAGCTTTGGGGCAACCCCTTGAACCTACCGATTGAACCAACTTTGGTTCAACGGTTCAATGGTTCAATTGGTTCATTCTTCATTATTTGGCTAAGTCTTTTTGATCTTTTGCACCAAGCGTGTTAAACCAATTGGTCATTGAACCCGTTGAATTGATTGAATGTTGAACCCATTGAACTGATGAACCAAAATGGTTCAAGGTTCAACGGTTCAATGGTTCAAGCTTTTGAGACTCGTTAAGTGCTCGGGGCCGCGGATCCTTTAAACGATTGAACTTTGAACCTTTGACATATGTGCATAGCCCTTTAAACTTGTGATTCCCTTTACTGAAAAAGATTTGAAAAATGAGGAATTTTTAAGCCCCCCAATAAATTTTGAGAAGGGAAAAGAGGAATTTTGGCCCTGCAGGCCCAAAATAGCTCATATGTTGTCCCAAAAATAAGAAGTCATTTTTTTGGGGACAACAGTTGGCTCCTGCTGGGGAACTTCCTTCAATTTGGAAACTTGAAACATAGCTGAGGGGAGTAGAAACCAAAATCTCTAGTGCCTTGAAGTGTGCCATTGGGCTACGAATTCATGCTACTCAAAAAGAAAGGCTCCAAAAAATGAAAACAAAAAGCACAAAATAGAACTAAAGACTATACAAAGAGACATATGTACAGATGATCTTATCTGATGCCTCAAGATTTGAAGCATTTCAAATGCTGCCCACTGTGAGATAGTGAAAATGGTGTGTCATCCTGATAAACCAGCAGGAAACCATTTTGTCCCCAAAAATAGTGATGGGTGAATGGAACTCTCCACCAAGAAACCAATTTTATGCATCTTTCTCTTGGTTCTTTCTTCTTCTTGCCCCATGGTAGGACGTGGTCTTCAATTTGAAAACCATAACTCCTTGCTCTCTTGGCAAAGAGTTCCTTTTGCTGACTTTGGAGTACAACAGTATGGTCCACCACCATAGCTTGATGTTTTGTTGGTTCAGTCCAACACATGTTTTGATTGTCAGCATCAAACTCCTAACAAACCATCAGCTCAACGTCTCCTTTGGTGTGAAGGAGTTTGACCTCTTCACCCTGAGCAGTCTTCAATTCGAGAAATAGAGATCTGCATCCAGCATGAGTGGAAGAATTGCTGCCATCAGATTCCAAGATCCAAGCATCATTAGAAGCTGATCTTCTATCAGGTTTCTCTTCATTGGATATGGAAGATCCTTCTTGATTTGTATTACGCCCTACCAATTTTTATGATGCCTTGTTTGGATCAAATTCTGGATTGCCAGCCATGAGACTTTGATCAGCTGAGACATGAGAATCCTCTATGGTCAAGGAGTAATTACCCCTACCTGAAGGCTCAAACAAAATTTGAGCAGCAGGGGCTGACATTTGGGTGACCACAATCTTTGCTTCGGACAGGTCCGCACCTAGCTCTTCACCAATGTTTAATTGCTCAGGATTGGCTTGCAGGGATTCAAACTCAATCTTTTGAATTTTGGATTTCTTGACATGATCAATCCTATCAAATGATTGAGATGGACTTGGAAGAGAGGATGGGAGTTCATCCTTTTGGTTTTTGGGAGGGGGAGGACTGATCTGCGAAGTTGAAGTAGAAGGTGCAGAGATATTTGATGTACTAACCTTCTTGGCAATCACTGGGTCCTTTAAATGGAAAGGAAGAGGGGTTCTCTGCTTAGCAATTGAAATTGTTGGTTGGGGTCACTCCTCTGTTTCTCCTTTATCAGCTTGTTGAGATGACTGATTCTGGGACTGGGTGACCACAACATATGATCCCTTGGATGCTTCACCTTTACTTCTGGGTTCATCCTGGTAATCCAAAAAACCGATGTGGGAGTTGCCAGCTGACTCTTCTTGATCCTCCATGAAGAGACCAACATCATTTTCTTGATTAAACTCAGGTTGGAAAGAGAAATCATGCTCTATTTCTAAATACCCAACTGCTGAGTTGGCTGGAGGTGCTTCAATGACAAGGTTCCTCTGTGGGGGAGGAAGACGATTGAGTTGCCCTTGATGTGCCTAATTAGGGAATGTCCTCCTTGGTACATCTCTGTATGAAGGAGCATATGACATCCCTTGTGCCATTTATCTTCTGAGGGCCAGCACTTCATTTGCTAGCTTCTGCACCATTGGATTAGTGGTGGCTGCAGGTGAGTTATCAGAAGATAAGGAAGATGTGCTTCTATTTGAATCCCTTCTTATCTTTCTAGCCAAGATAAGGTCATCTTCTAACTTAGTGGCTAAGTCTTGAGCAACTTCAAGATCTATGCGGCCAGCACATCTTAGCAAAAAACAAACTTCAGGCAGCTGTGAGTTTATGAAGAAGCATTTGAGGTTCTCAGGTGTGGGCTGAGCAACTGTGGGAATCTTGTTTCTCAGCTTGTCAAATTTTGCAATAAAATCCCTCATGGGCTCATGAGGTTCCTTCTTCATCTGCGTAAGTTGGGATAACAAAGCATGAGCATCTTCTGTAGGTTTGAACTTTGCTTCAAACTTGGCTTTGATAGTGTCCCAGCCAGTCACTGATCCAGTCTACAACAGCACCTTGTAAAGTCTCCACAAAAAGCCTGACTGCCACGTCTTCAAATTCCACCCTTATCACACCACAGGCTATGGTGAAGGCTGCAATGTGTTCATCAGGGTGGACTCTTCCATCACCAAAGAATTTGGGAAAATTCTTCCTTGAACTGAGTGGTAGCTCATGCAGGGGTGGAGTTAGATTAAGTGGGCCAAATGAGTTACCCTAGGGGCCTAAAACTGCCATGATCATATTATGAACAATAGGGATAACACATCTAAGCAAAGTTGCCAGATTATAGGACAAAAATGGAAAATAAATTGGCCCTACTTTAGCTTAAATCTTGAGGCTTCAAACTGCACTTTCTTTCCTAGCAGCTCTGGTTTTGCAGACCAGATAATATAATGGAGATGGATGAAAATGGAGATGGATGAAAATTGTAAGGCTATAAATGGATAATGGGTAAGACCCAGATGGGAGTCGCCAGACTATATAATGGATAAGGGAAGGAACTGCTTCAATCTAAAATTTGAGGCTTCAGACTGCACGTTCATCCCCAACGGAGTCACCAAAAATTGTTGGGTGAATATTTTGAACGCCAGTTAGCTAGTCGACAAAATATTCACCCAACACCTAGCATATTAAAGTACACCCAAGTAAATATCTCAAAAAAATCATGTAATTCTTGCCTGATTAATTTATTTTCATCAATTTTAAGTGTGATGACCAAAAGTACTATTCTCATATTTGTATTTGTTTCATAGTTAAATTCAACTGTCCCTTCATTTATAAACATGATATATATTTGATATAAGAAGTTGTAGGAATCATGTCAAGGTCATCAACTAGGACATCATTTTATGGAATATCAATTTTGCCCAAATATGCACGAGCTTTTTTGGAATGATGAAACCTATGCTTATGATAGAAGGGAAGGAGGTCCTCATATGCTCCCAAATATTGTAGTAGAGACTTGTCATTAGATAATTCATTCAATGTTAAATTTTTTGATGAATCAATATTGTCAATAAGTTCCATGTATACAATTGATAATGTAGATACATGATTGACTGAGTTGTTGATCCATTGAATATATTTTCAAAAAGCTATATGTCAATGTGTAAATGCAACTGAGTTTGAATTACTTAAATGATATATGTAATCGAGACCTTGTTTACCTTTATGAGCAGATGTCTCAATAAGATGAAGGATACCCTATGCATACTTTCCTAGTCCATGTCCTTTGCAACCTATTTTTTATAAATAATTTAGTCCAAGATCATAATATTTATCACTTGTATTATCAGATGAAGGTTCTCTCTATGTAATTGTAGGAATTATGATAGAACTATGAATAGTAGGTTGTATCACTATCTGAGTAGATAAATCCATATGAGGGACATAATTTTGTGTAGATTCGGTTACTTGACAATACTTAAATGGTTCATTATCCATGGGGCATGTGTGTATATACCCTTGGTAATTGAACTTTAAAAATGCATGTAAAGTGGAAGGGAAGGCTTGCATATCATGAATCCATATCCTTCGACACAATTTTTTAAATTAATATCATTGGGCATGATGTGACATGTTGTAGCAATAATTTTAGGTCCTAATGTGAGATTCAATGCCATATGCCCCAATACCTTGCAAGGAATGTTACCAAAAATCTCAATTTATTTTAGATTTTACTCACGTTTTTATAACTCATATAGGGCCGCTCCATTTGGACTATAGCGTAGGGTGTTATTATCCAAATAGTGCATTGTTTTCCAGATTCACATAGAACAATGGTTCAAGTTGCTACATGTTATCATAGTTTACTATAACATTTTCTTAGACAATAAAAAAAAAATTACACAATTTTGATAAATGGCCCCAAAAATAAGGCATGCACATGGTATATGCTCATATATTTATACAGTTTGGTTTAGTTTTTGCACAAATTATGATAATGGGGGCATATACACAATGTGTGTCTGTATCAACATGGAATTATTACTCATAATGTAGGGTTCTTACTTAGATTATATAACACAGTTTTCTAAGTTACCGAATTGGGGTATGTTGTGTGGCACATGGTCTCATATCTTAGTTTTCACCCTATATTCTACAAAAGGAATGCCAAACCATGCCATTCTCTATGTTTTAAACAGTCGACTCAGTTTAGAATTATATTTATACTAGTTTTTGCACTAGTTTTGCACCATAATGAATCTTGTGGTAATTTGTATTAGTTGATTCAATTTTTTTGCACAAGTACCCAATATATTTAGTTGTGTGTGACTGAGGTTAAATAGAGTTTAATTTATAGGCACATCTCTACTCATAAAATATTTAGGTCAAGTATAGCTTGGTTCCTCATACCACAATTGTTTACTCAGTTTTAACACATGGACTCCATATCATGAGTTCATCTTCACATGCATCACTCAAAGTCTTGTTCAATTCTCTAGCCAAGAAGAAAACAAGATTAGAGCCCATCTTCCCTCTATGTGGGTTAATCAACGAGCACGTGCTACATATGTAAGTATAGGTATGAATTTATTCCTTTCACTCTAGTACTTTCATTTCATTGTATTTCTATAATAAAGGTGGGGGGGAGGCAAATGTATACACCCAAATTTGGTCAAGAAAACACAAGATTTAATATATTTTACAACTTTTATATTTAAAAGCTCATAATGCTAAATCAAGATTTAATTGGCGTGTGTTTTTGTATGCCTATGTCTATTTCCATAACTCTTTCACACTAATTTCATTGTGTTTATTGAATTTTTAGTCTTCTATTTCGTTCCTTATTTGAGTCACAAGGATCCCTAGCCCTTTTTCTCTTTAATCCCATTGTCTTTGTGTTTCTGGACAAGAGCACCTTATTTGGATAATCTTTCTATACTATGTTGTCTAAAAGGATTGGTCTTATCTAACACATGTTTTAGGACTCTTTTTAATGCTCATTTATTTTGGGTTTCTTTTTATGACCATTTTACCCTTCTTTGAGTTGGTTGGTGTATCAATGGGTTTTTTAATTCAAAATTAAGGGTCTTCTATTTAAAGGGTTCCATAAGACATTTTACATATAACACTTATTGTAATATCCCCAAATGAGATATTTAGGAAAAATATAATTTTCTATGATTCCAACTAAATATAATTCCAATATTAGGGAACCAATGCATAATACACATATATTACTAAAGATAACATCAATGACACTACAAATCTCTAGTTTTCTACTTCAAATAACTGGATCACAAATGATATTCATGGAGACAATATCCATAAACAACAACACTTACATTAGTTGATTACAATGTTGAATTAATACCAAACACTTATATACATTACAACACCCACAAGTCTCCACACACATCACTGGAGATCCTGCACACTACACTGGAGATCCTGCACACTAGAATTTTGAATCTTCTTTGAAGCACACTTGTAATTATTAAATGGAATCATCTTACTTGTACAAGAGGGTTTTCCTCCTCAAATCCAACAATGAAAAATAAGAGGGTTTTTGTCCTCCTAATCTCTAAACAACCAAGGGTTTTCATCCTTGGTTAAAAAATATTGAACATAAGTTCAAATCTCACAATGGGGGTTTTCAAAATATAATCCAAGAATGATTTACAATGGGAGAGAGATCTCATTATATAAAACATGCATGAGAAAGAGAGAGAGGAAAATTCATGGTCAAGCAAGGAAATGTGCCCCTTCAAGTGGGATCACTATTAATCTATAGTGATAATCTTGTCACCATGTGCAAGAGTCAAAAAGATATATCATGCTTCCTTTGCTTCCTTTGTCTTCTTCCACTATGTGCAAATGGTCAATCAAAAATGGAATCAAAGGAGACAAGATCATAACCGACTTCCACATGCTTCTAAAATGTGTGTCACTTCACACATGTGAAGGGGAATATGCTATAGTAAGTCTTTGTCATCTTCCTCCATGTGCACACAAGCTTCCAAAATAGCTTTTAACTTCTCCCTGCATTACAAATCATTAATTTTTCCAAGGGTGGCACCCCAACTATTCACCCTTGTCTTCTCCCCTAAAGAACAAAATCATGTGATCGCTAAAGATAAAACTTTGTCTCTTAGTGGAGTGGTATTCCCCACTCCATTCACATGCATTTGTTCTCATGTGAGACCTTCCGTGGGCCATGCTATATCATCTACAAGCCACCTCACCTTTTACATCATCAACTACATCATCTGTTACATCACCATAAATAGTAATATATGAATAGTGTTTGTGTGAATAGTGACTTGACACATAATTATTCCCTTACAACACCCAACTTAGCCTATGGGAATTATATAGGTTAATGGTCTTCTGTAAATGTCTCATTTAGAGAAAGGGTACATTACATCCTCCCTTCCCAAAGATTGCTTGTCCCCAAGTAATCTGGTTAACTTCATGAATCCAAATACCATGATCCCAAACCAGTGGTGGGAATTGACAATTCCCAATTCTCGATCCTCCATGTGATATAATTATTCCTACATAATTATGTTGCATTACTTTGATATAATCACATATTGGAGGCCACCCACCAAATGATATTATAGAAAACACTTTCTCTAGAGCAACTGCAACAACTGTATCCATACCATATGCTTGGACTACCCCATACTTTGCTATATTATCCATGTCTAGACCTTCACATAGCACAAACACAATATGTGAGACATAATCTCTCTCAAACAACTCATTAATTTCTCCACCATGCTCCAAGGGCAAGTTGTCCAACTCCTCTACACTTTTAGCATGCTGCTCATGATGGCTGGTCAATGGCCCATTCTCTACAATACTTATGGCTAATTTTTTTGTGTGAATTTACATGCACAACCTCCAATCCAACGATTGAAAATCTACTTTTTTTTTCCATTTATTTTCAAATCAACAAAACTCCCATGCTATTCTTCAGATGGACTAAATTGTTAGGTTGTGAAGCTAAAAGCTTCACTGATGCAAACAGAGGAGGAGGTTGCAGAAGGGTTGCGGAGTGTCACAGACACTGGCGTCGATTAGGCCAATCGACGTCGACAAGATCAGACAAGAAGGCAACCAACGTCGGTCAGAAGTCGGCCGACGTCGGCACCCCCCAGGTAGACAGGGATCGACGTCGGTCACCTGTGTGGTTCAGACTGCGGATGTTACGGGTAGTTAGCTAACGAACCAAGTGTTTGCATGTCAAGAGCCAATTTTAGACTGGAAGCTACAGATCTAATTATTGTAATTAGGTGTCTAATTATTATTTGGATGAGATCTATATAATAGACTCATGGATTGTATTGTAAGTTGTTTTAGTTTGAGTTGAGCAAAGTTAGCTCCTTCTGTGTGTGAGGTGAGCAAGGGTGTTCCTCCTAGTTCCACAGCGATATCAAGGTGGGTGCTGGTTTTGGAGAGTCAGCAAGATTCTTCAGGTGTGTAAGATCTTGGTCATCAGGTGAGCATGGCTACTTTAGGAGATCTACATGGTAAGTAAGATCGTTGATCTGCAGGTGTATGTGTGTGCAAGGTCAAGGTTCACAGGTGTGCAGAACCAGATTGATTTGCAGGTGTGCAAGATCAGAGAGAACAGCAACACAACAGGGAGCAGGATCAGGCAGGATCTACTTAGAGTACAGTGTGTACTCAGAAAGAGAGCAAAGAGGAAGGCAAGGAAGTTCCTTCCATAAGTAAGATCATTTGAGGTGCAGGTTGTTGTAGGTTTAGGGGAGATCTACTTGAAGTACGTTTGTATACTTTTGGAGTGCGTGGAGCACTTGTGGTGTGCGTGGAGCACTAGAGAACTGGCAGTAGTAGATACTGGCTGGTTAGAGGTGAACACCAACTCTGTGTTTGAGTTGTGTGTTGGGACCTAAGAGAGAGAGCTTTGAGAAGAGAATTACTGTTCACTTGAGGTGTGGGAAGCCTCTGAAGAGGTGGTGGAGAAGAAGTGGCATCTTCTTTATTGTATTCTTTTCTGTATGAGTATTAATACAAGTTATGTATTGTCTCTCATATTCTGTGTTATTTTTGAATTCTAGTTACTTGTGATTCTGGTTAATTTCTGCATATTAAGTTGCTTGGTAATCAATTGTGTGCTTCCGTTATTTATCCCAACACGTGGTATCAGAGCTAAGGTTGCAAGGAGCAGGTTTTGTGTTTGGTTACATGTCACTCTCAGGGGTTTTTGATTGAGTGGGAGTAGAGCAATGGCAGATGAAAGTAAGCTAAGAATAGAGGAGTTAAAAATCACAGATGGTCACTTACGGTCCTATAGAAAGAAAGAGCAGGAAAAAGAATATTATTGGTTGGTAACAGATCAGCATGAAGGAACTGAAGATGCAGATGTAGCAGGTGTTGTTGCACAGGATGCTTTGGGAGGTTTCTTGGATAAAGTTGAATCTTGGCTAATAGATTTTGTTGCCTCTTTCCATGCATCACTAGGTAGAGGAGCTGGTGAGCCTTGCCAAAGAATTGGCAAAGGAGAAGTGAAGCTGAAATTACAGGCGGCCAACACATGGGTGTTGAAGGAGGTCATGCAGGTCCCAGGCTTGGAGATGTGGCTAATTTCTTCAAGAAAGTTGGGTGATGAGAGATGCACAAGAACTCTCACAGCGGTTGCACTTGAATTAGCTAGTGGTAAGAAAGCAGGTACTCTTTATCTACTTGCTTATATTACTGATTCTTTTTTTGTTGCAGAGACGTGGATTTGTAGGCTTGGTCACATGAGCAAGAAGGAGATGCATGTTATTAAGCGAAAGATAGATATATTTGACAGGCTTAAGAACTGGAAAGCCTTGGTGTTTATGGAGGAGATAGCGGACAGAGACCAATGGATGGTGCTGGATACTTCTAAGCAGGGCAGTTTGGACATGGGTTTTGATTCAAAGGAGCTCGCGGGTAAAAAGTCATCACTCACAGGAAAACACAAGTACCAGCATCAGTCAAGAGGAACCAGCATCAAACAGACAGGTACCGATGTCGTTCATGTGCGGATCGAAGTCGGTGATGTCAGGCAGGGTAAGACCGACGTCGGTCAGGAGGACCGACGTCGACAATAGTGTAAGACCGACGTCGGTAGAATGACCGACGTCAGCAATAGGAGACACTGACATTGGCAGGGTCGATAGTTAGGACAGACGCATAAAATTGACGTCAGTTGGATGCAAACTGTGTGGTGATCGAGGTCGGTCACTGTAATAGATTTTGGGCAGACAACAAGCTATCAAAGAGTCTCAAACGCCCATATGGAGGACTGAAGGTGGTAAGTAAGCCTCAAATTTGTTGTTCCTCTTCTTTGTACTAGTTGCTGACTACAAAGTAGGAAGGATCCAGGAAACAGTGAGAGCGTGGCAGGAATATGATACAGAACCAAACAGGAGATTTGGTAGGGTTGCCAGCCAGTATGAAAGCACAAGAGACGAATGGATTCCTTAGTTGAAGAATAGAGTGAAAGGACACGTGAGATAGAAGACCAAGTCATATGGTTTTGAGGAGCTGTAGGACAGTGGTACATGTTTGACAGGTGGAGGATGAAGCATGGCTTCAGTCAATGTCAGGGTAACTACTATGGTTTGTCTTACCAGGTGGATGATGAGTCGTGACATCATTCTATTACTGTATGTGGATGGTATGCTAGCTAGCAAGTTTGTACATACAGGGTTTTGCTGAGCTAAGGGTAAGATTAGTTCAGTGGTTTGCTATGAATAATTTGGAGCAGCAAAATTCTTTGGCATGGGAGACATGAGAGATCACAGGTTGATTTTGTCTCCAATGAGAGCTGATGTGAATCAGGTGTTGGCGAGGTTCAGGATGCAGAACTGGAGCACACTAAGGGCTGGACAGTTCAGTGTCCGAAATCACATGAGGTCTGGTATAGACCTAAGTTTTCCCAAGTAGTGGGCGCTGTCAGAGAGTTAGGAGCCAATTCAGAGAAGTGGGTTCTCAGGTATCTGAGTGGGACTAGCAGCAGGGATTCATGCTATACAGGGTTAGGACTTCACTACATGGGTTTGTAGGTTCAAATGTGGCAGGGTACTCGGATGACAGGAGGTGCACCACAGGTTGTGTGGTGGGTTGTCTTCAGTATTGATCTTGAAGAGGGATACAAGCCAGGAAATAGATTAGACAGAGTACAGGTACAGGTACAGTGCAACTATTTATCTCCAAGTGGGAGATTGTTAGGTTGTGGAGCTAAAAGCTTTACTGATGCAAACAGAGGAGGAGGTTGCAGAAGGGTTGCGGAGTGTCACAGACACCAGCGTCGGTCAGGCCAATCGACGTTGGTAGGATCAGACAAGAAGGCAACCAACGTCGATCAGAAGTCGGCCGACGTCGGCACCCCCCAGGCAGACAGGGACCGACGTCGGTCACTTGTGTGGTTTAGACTGCGGATGTTACGGGAAGTTAGCTAACGAACCAAGTCTTTGCATGTCAAGAGCCAATTTTAGACTGGAAGCTGCGGATCTAATTATTGTAATTAGGTGTCTAATTATTGTTTGGATGAGATCTATATAATAGACTCATGGATTGTATTGTAAGTTATTCTAGTTTGAGTTGAGCAAAGTTAGCTCCTTCTGTGTGTGAGGTGAGCAAGGGTGTTCCTCCTAGTTCCACAGCAGTACCAAGGTGGGTGCTGGTTTTGGAGAGTCAACAAGATTCTTCAGGTGTGTAGGATCTTGGTCATCAGGTGAGCATGGATACTTTAGGAGATCTACATGGTAAGTAAGATCGTTGATCTGCAGGTGTATGTGTGTGCAAGGTCAAGGTTCACAGGTGTGCAAAACCAGATTGATTTGTAGGTGTGCAAGATCAGAGAGGACAGCAACACAACAGAGAGCAAGATCAGGCAGGATCTACTTGGAGTACAGTGTGTACTCAGAAAGAGAGCAAAGAGGAAGGCAAAGAAGTTCCTTCCATAAGTAAGATCATTTGAGGTGCAGGTTGTTACAGGTTTAGGGGAGATCTACTTGAAGTACGTTTGTGTACTTGTGGAGTGCGTGGAGCACTTGTGGTGTGCGTGGAGCACTGGAGAACTGGCAGTAGTGGATACTGGCTGGTTGGAGGTGAACACCAACTCTGTGTTTGAGTTGTGTGTTGGGACCTAAGAGAGAGAGCTTTGAGGAGAGAATTACTGTTCACTTGAGGTGTGGGAAGCCTCTGAAGAGGTGGTGGAGAAGAAGTGGCATCTTCTTTATTGTATTCTTTTCTGTATGAGTATTAATACAAGTTGTGTATTGTCTCTCATATTTTGTGTTATTTCTGAATTTTAGTTACTTGTGATTCTGGTTAATTTCTGCATATTAAGTTGCTTGGTAATCAATTGTGTGCTTCTGTTATTTATCCCAACATAAATAACTCCTCCAACATTTTCAACTCTCCTCTCAATGTGAAAGCATCCACTTTGCCATTGTCTTCATCAAATTTAGGACCTTGATGCCCTTTATCTTGAATGTGGAGTTCATTCATGGGTTGTTCACTAGTCACCTCTGGCACTGAACCTTCTTCTTGGATGGTGGATCCCTCCACACTTCCCTGCAAATCTTCTACTTCCATCTTTTGAATTATCAATTCGAAGAGTTGTTGTCATTGAGCAAGTTCAGTGAGTCTTTGCATCATGATAATCATATCTATTTGGTGAATATCTTGTCAGTCAGCTGTCTAATTGACCAAAATAGGTCTTATCATCCACAACAAAGGAGATTGGTTGGCCCAGTGTGTAGGTTTACTACATCAGAGGTGGACAAATCTCTCCTCTCATCAAGGGGAGGTTCCCTATAAATATGCAGGTAGCTATATATGATATATATAAGCAAAAAATAGCACTCAGGGGTAGGATACACCATCCATCTCTCTTATTTTAGAGGTGATGTTAACTAACAAAGGATAAAATCTTGGTGAAAACACTAAAGGCATGTCTCTTATTTCAGAAGTGTTCTTGCAGGAAACATCACGAGTTCTTTCAGGTATGATAAGTGATTGGTAACAGAGTACAGAGTAACCAACAATATAAGATGTAGTGAAAAGTCTCCACCTCGACTGCCCAAGAGTGAAATACGAAGAATAATGGGGGCACAAAGTCATCCCAAGGTCCTTTACATAGAAAAAAACTAAAAACACACACTAAAAACAGTTATATCAGCACAAAGTCTAAAAGTAACGGGTTTCAAGACACCTTCTTGATTACTTCCATTAGTTTTGATTGTTAGATAAAATAAACAAGAATGCTTATAGGAAACAAATATAAGAACAATTTCCTAAAGTAGCACAAGCTATAACATCACAAAGTCTACAAGTAACTTGCTTTATCATTCAATCAAAGAAATATGAACAATAATCTGAGCTCAAAGTCTCAGTAATGCCTTTCAATTTGGGCAGAGTTTTGCTTCTGTTAATGGGAAGATCTCTTTAAAACAATAAAAGAGATTATAATATATAGCCACCAAGCAAGGCTTGGCGCTCTGTCAGGACCCCCTGCTCTTGAAGAGCACAATTGATTGCCTTTGTATAAGCAACTAAACACGGAATTTAACTAGAAGTAACAAGTAACTAGAAATTCAGAAATAACACAGAATATGAGAGACAATACCCAATTGTATTAATACTCTTCCAGAAGGTAATACAACAAAGAAGATGCCACAATCTTCTTCACACTCCTCTAGGGATCCCACACCTCTAGGGCGTAAACAGTAAATCTCTTCAAGAGTTCTCTCTCTCAATCACGGTCACAACAAACAACTCAAACACAGAGTTGTTGTTCACCTCCAACCAGTCAGTAACAATATTGTCAGTACACCGAGTATACACACATACTCAATTGAGTACACAACGCACTCTAAGTAGATCTCCCATGAACTTGCAACAACCTACAAATCAAACTGATCTTACTTACACATGTAGATCTCACCTGATCTTGCTATACCGCATATCAACCTAGCCTTGCACACCTGCCGACCTAGATCATACACACCCCGAAGAACCCTTGTCCTTGCCTCACCAAGTCCTTATGATTCTCCCAACCAACACCCCTATGGGTCTTCTACCAGATCTTGTTGTCCCGTAGATCTACCTGATCATACACACTTGGCACTGTGGCACTATGAGGAGCTAACCTTGTTTTCTTCCCTCTAAAGGAGCTAACCTTGCTCTCTCTATCTAGCACACTTTACAATACAGTGCATGAGTCTATTATATAGATCCCATGCAAACAATAATTAGACATTCAATTACAATAATTAGAAACTGTAGCTCAAGACTAAAATTAGTCTTTAACATGCAAACAACTGGTTCGTTAACAAACTATTCGTGAAACCGACAGTTTTAGAACTGCACAGGCGACTGACGTCGGTCACTGTCTATCTGGAGATGACCGACGTCGGTTGGTCTGACCGACGTCAATTGCTCTACACCTCAGCAACCTCCTCCATGTTTGCATCCTGGTGAAGCTTTTAGATCCACAACCTAACAATCTCCCACTTGGAGATAAACAACTGCATCTGTACCTGTACCTATACATTGTCTAATCTATTTCCTGGCTTGTATCCCTCTTCAAGATCAACCTTGAAGACCAACCACCACAAATCTTGTGGTGCTACTTCTGTCATCCAAGTAACCTGCCACATCCGATTCTACATACCCATGTAGAGAAGTCCCTGAACCTACATAGCATGAATCCCTGCTGTTGGTCCCTCTCAGATACCTGATAATCCACTGAACTGCTCTCTAGTGTTTCTTTCCCAGATTGGCCACAAACTTTCTGACAGCACCCACTGCTTGGGCAAACTCAAGTCTAGTACACATGTACTTAACCTCATAATGTGAATTGGGACACTGTTTTGTGAACTGTCCATCTATAGGTGTGCTAACCGGTTCTGCATCCTACATCTTGAACCACGCCACTACCTTATTCACACAATCATCTAGAGACAAAATCAACTTGTGACCTTCCATGTCTCTAGAAAAATTCATGCCAAAAAATTTTGCTGCTCCCAAATTTTTCATGACATACCACTGAACTAACTTTACCTTTAGCTCAGCAAAACCCTACATGTGTGAACCTGCAACAAGCATACACACTACATATAGTAACAGAATAATGTCGCGACCATTATCCAACCTGGTAAAGTAAACACAATGGTTACAATGACATTGACTAAAGCCATGCTTTGTCATCCACCTGTCAAACCTGTACCACTGTCTTGCAGCTTTCTTAAGACCATATGACCTGGCCTTCTATCTCACATGTCCATTCTCTCTCTTCTTTAACAAAAGAATCCATTCGTCTTTCAGTGCTTTTATCCGGCTGGCAACTCTACCAAATCACCTGTTTGGTTCTGCATCCAAGGAATCAAAATTTTCATTCATGCCATGCTCCCACTGTTTCTTGGATCTTACCTGCTCTACAGTGAGCAACAAGTATAAAGAAGGTGAATAACGAATTTGAGGCTTACTTACCCTTTCAGTCCTCCATATGGGTGTTTGAGACTCTTTGACAGCTTACTGTCCACCCAAAATCTGTTCCAGTGACCGATGTCGGTCACCACCTAGTCTGCATCCGATCGACATCGACTCCATGTGACTGACCTTCCTACTGATGCCGATTCTCTGACCGACATCGGTGTCCACCTGGTCGCCAATGCCGGTTCTCTGACCGACGTCGGTCGCCACCTACCTAACACCACTAACTTTTTTGATCTGCACATGACTGACATCGGTACCTTCCTGTTCGACATTGGTTCTCCTTGATCGACATCGATAACTGTGTTTTCCTGTGAGTGATGACTTTTTACCCGCGAGCTCACCTTGGATCAAAACCCTGTCCAAACTACCCTGCTCAGAGTTATTCAGTCCCATCCATTGATCTCTGTCCATCATCTCCTCCATAAACACCAAGGCTTTCTAGTTCTTAAGTTTGTCAAACACATCTGACTTCCTCTTAAGAACATGCATCTCCTTCTTTCTCATGTGACCAAGCCTACAATGCCATGTCTTCGCAACAGAATAAGAATCAGTAATACAAGTAGGTAGATAAAGAGTACCTACTTTCTTACCACCAGCTAATTCAAGTGCATCCACTGTGAGAGTTCATATGCATCTCTCATCACCCAACTTTCTTGAAGAAATTAGCCTCATCTTCAGAACTGGGACCTGCATGACATCTTTCAACACCCATGTGTTGTCCGTCTGCAATTTCAGCCGCACTTCTCCTTTGCCAATACTTTGACAAGGCTCACCAACCCCTAAATAAATTTTTCCAAAGTCTCCATGGACCTTAACATGGAAAAATACTCTATTTGGGGCTGCATGGAAAGAGGCAACAGAATCTATAAACCAAGATTCTACTTTATCCAAGGAACATATAAGAACAACTAGTGCAATAATACCTGCAACACATGCTCCTTCATTTCCTTCATGCTGATCTTCTACCGACCAACAATCTTTCTTTACCTACTCTTTCTTTTCATAACTCCGTAATTGATCATTCTTGCTTTTGAATTTCTCCATATTTTCTTCTGCCATTGCTATACTCCCACTCAATCAGAAACCCCTGAGAGTGACCTGTAATCAACAAACACTTAACAAGCTCTGACCACCTGTTAGTTGATCCTAGCTCTGATACCAATTATCAGTGGTATCAAGCTCTGAACCAGCACCCTGGCTCTGATACCAATTGTCAGGATCCCCCTACTCTTGAAGAGCACAGTTGATTACCTTTGTATAAGCAACTAAACACAAAATTTAACCAGAAGTAATAAGTAACTAGAAATTCAAAAATAACACAGAATATGAGAGACAATACCCAATTGTATTAATACTTTTCCAGAAGGAAATACAACAAAGAAGATGCCACAATCTTCTTCACACTCCTCTAGGGCTCCCACACCTCTAGGGCATAAACAGTAAATCTCTTCAAGAGTTCTCTCTCTCAATCACGGTCACAACAAACAACTCAAACACATAATTGTTGTTCACCTCCAACCAGTTAGTAACAATACTACCAATACATCGAGTATACACACATACTCAACCGAGTACACAATGCACTCCAAGTAGATCTCTCATGAACTTGCAACAACCTACAAATCAAACCGATCTTACTTACACATGTAGATCTCACCTGATCTTGCTATACCGCAGATCAACTTGGCCTTGCACAGCTGCCGACCTAGATCATACACACCTCAAAGAACCCTTGTCCTTGCCTCACCAAGTCCTTATAATTCTCCTAACCAGCACCCCTGTGGATCTTCTACCAGATCTTGTTGTCCCGTAAATCTATCTGATCATACACACTTGGCACTATGGCACTATGAGGAGCTAACCTTGCTCTCTTCCCTCTGAAGGAGCTAACCTTGCTCTCTCTATCTAGCACACTTTACAATATAACCCATGAGTCTATTATATAGATCCCATGCAAACAATAATTAGACATCCAATTACAATAATTAGAAACTGCAGCTCAAGACTAAAATTAGCCTTTAACATGCAAACAACTGGTTCGTTAACAAACTGTTCGTGAAACTGACAGTTCTAAAATCGCACAAGCGACTGACGTCGGTCACTATCTGTCTGGAGATGACCGACGTCGGCCGATACATGACCGATGTTGGCAACCCTGTTAAATATGACCGACATCAGTTGGCCTGACCGACGTTGGTTGCTCTACACCTCAGCAACCTCCTCCATGTTTGCATCCTGGTGAAGCTTTTAACTCCACAGCCTAACAGGCTCTCTCCCATGGGATGGCCCATGCTGTAGTCAATGCCTTTAATGCACCTTCAGTTCTATCTAGAAGGACCATGCCTAGAACAGTGCGTTGCCTTAACTATGGCACGTGTATTCATCTAATATGTCTTTTCCTAGGTCTAGATCATTTGGTCTATCCCCTCTGATGTCTACGTAGCTGTCCATTTTGTCTTTACTCCAAAGGAGACCAACAGGCTGCGCCTTCAATGTTTGCAAGCTCAAATATCTACTTTGTAGACTATTCCACCTACTGGAATAACTTATTCACAGATATTTTAGGCTTTTCCCTCTTTCCACTTTTGTCCTTTTCAACTTTATCTCTTCCTAGAATTTAAGGTCCCAAGCTATCTTTTCAGCCAGTCGCTTGGTTCTTTCTTCAAGTTTCGCGCTTTATTTGAATTTCAACGGATATTCCCTTACTTTAAATTTGACGTTTGTGGGGCCGTTAATGGTCGCTAGCTGCTCGAACCATGTTGAACCTTAAACCTTTGAACCTGCTGAAAGTACATTGGTTCATCGATTCATCGGTTCATTATGCCTCTTTTGTTCCATCACTTCCTAGTTCAATCACTTTCCCGCTCCTTGGTTGAACCATCTGTTGAACCACCTGTTTGTTGCTTCTTTCCTTGACTGAGGCCGCCTTTGAACCTTTGAACCCATGAACCATTGAACTTTGAACTCTTTCGATTCAAGGTTCAATTGGTTCATCCTTTGTCCATCACTTGTTCTTTCTAAGCTCTTTGATCTTCATCGCACTAGTTGAACCTTTGAACTTGTGAACTCATTGAACCTTTTGGTTCAAGGTTCAACGGTTCAATCAGTTCATTCTTTTTATTTGGCTAAGTCTTTTGATCGCTCGAACAAAACGCATTGAACCATATGGCTGTTGAACCTGTTGAACCATTGAACTCGTTGAACCTTTGAACCAAAGTGGTTCAATGGTTCAAGCCTTCTTCTCTTTGATAAGTGTTTTGAAGCCGTTGAACCTTGAAGCGGTTGAACTTGTTGAAACTTTGCCGAAGCACTTAACTCTTACCGATGATGTTAAACCTTTGAACCCATTGAACCTGTTGAACCAAAATGGTTCAAGGTTCAACGGTTCAATGGTTCGATCCTTACTTAAAAGCTTGCCGATGGACATTTTGGTTGAACCTTGTCATTAAACCAACCTTGAAATCGCCTAAGTGCTGAGAGCTTGCTTCTTTCCTGCAGAGTCCGTAGAAATCAACCTGTGAAGTCCGTAGTTTTTTCTAAGTTTTCTCTCGAGCCTTGAGAGAGTCTGTAGAAATGAGCCTACAGAGTTCGTAGTTTTAAGCCTGCAGAGTCTATAATTTTAAGCCTGTAGAGTCCGTAAATTTCTTCCTGCAGAGTCCATAGATTCAAGCCTATAGAGTCTGTAGATTCAAGCCTGTAGAGTCTGTAGATTCAAGCCTGTAGAGTTTGTAGATTTTTGAGAAAGCTTTGAAAAATGAAGAACCTGAATGCTCAGAACAATTTTTGAAAGGGGAAGAGAGGATTTTGGTTTGTAGGACCAAAATAGTTCAAATGTTGTCCCAAAAATGAGTGATATTTTTGGGGGACAACAATATCCATGTTACTCAACTTGAAAATTTACAAAAGAGTTAGTTCCCCAACAGGCTGGCAAGATACATGGCTTTAATACCACTGTAATATCCTTCTTAAAAAATAAAAAAAATATAAAAATAAATTCAAACTCTAATACCACTATAATATCCCCAAATGAGATATTTAAGAAAAAAATGATTTTCTATGATTCCAACTAAATATAATTCCAATATTAAAGAACCAATGCACAATACACAAATAATACTCAAGATAAAATCAATGACACTACAAATCTCTATATTTCTACTTCAAATAACTGGATTACAAATGATATTGATGGAGATAATATCCATAAACAACAACACTTACATTAGTTGATTACAATACTGAACTAATACCAAACACTTACATACATTACAACACCCACTAGTCTCCACACACATCACTGGAGATCCCGCACATTGGAATTCTGAATCTTCTTTGAAACTCACTTGTAATTTTTAAATGGAATCACATCACTTAGACAAGAGGGTTTTCATTCTCAAATCAAAAAATGGAAACTAAGAGGGTTTTTCATCCTCCTAATCTCTAAACAACCAAGGATTTTCACTCTTGGTTGAGAAAGATTGAACACAAGCTCAAATCTCACAATGGGGGGTTTTAAAATATAATCCAATAATGATTTATAATGGGAGAGAGCTCTCATTATATAAAACATGCATAAGAAATAAATAGAGAAAGGAAACTTTATGGGAAAGTAAGGAAATGCACCCCCTTCAAGTGGGATCACTATTGATTTATAGTGACAAGCTTGTCACCATGTTCAAGAGTCAAAAAGAGAGATCATGCTTCCTCCACTCTCTTTGTCTTCTTCCACCATTTCATTGTCTTTGTCTTCCACTATGTGCAAATGGTCAATCAAGAATGGAATCAAAGGAGACAAGATCATAACCCACTTCCACATGCTTCCAAAATGTGCCTCGCTTCACACATGTGAAGGGGAATCCGCTATAGTAAATCTTTGTTATCTTCTTCCATGTGCACACAAGCTTCTAAAATAACTATGATCACTAAAGATAAGAACTTTTCTCTTTATGTGGAGTGGTATGCCTCACTCCATTCACATACACTTGTTCTCATGTGAGACCCTCCATGGGCCATGCCACATCATCCATAAACCACCTCACCTACTGCATCATCTATCACATCATTATGAATAGTGACAATAAATAGTAATCTATGAATAGTGTTTGTGTGAATAATGATTTGATACACAATTATTCCATTACAACACCCAACTTAGCCTATGAGAATTAAATAGGCTAATGATATTCTGTAAATGTCTTATTTAGAGAAAGGGGACATTACACTTATTAAATTGACACTAGCATAATAAAAAAAATCATACAACAAGCTCAACATTTGCATTTATCTGAAGTTTATACATATCACATCTAGATTGCATGCTTGGACTAAGAGGAGGGCCTAGGCAAAGAACATTTAGATTCACACTACATATGATCTAGTCACACACACACATTAGAGGGAGAAATATATCGGTCTGAGGTCCCTATTTTAGGGTTATGTAGGCAACACTTAGTTCAATGGGGTTCTGAAGCATGCCTCCCGCCCTCTTTTTGCATTTGATCTTCGTTTAGTTTGTATGCAAGACTTCACTAAGTTTTGAAGAAAAAAGGACAAAAACATAGGCTAGATTATGCGGTAGCACATCCGTGATAGGTTGAATTATATCTATAGGTGGATCCACACAGAACACTAGCTTACACTTTTGTTGCAGGTGCAATGTGGACAGCAACACTCCATAAGGACAATATAGTGGGGACTGCAATCCTAATCTATCAATCTTGTCCCAACCAGACACGACAGTCATGCAATCAAATCAAAAGGTGTCTCAATCAACTTCATATTTATATACAATCATAGTCTATGTTCCCCAAACAAATTAGTTGCTCATCCTTCTTTGTACCTTTTAGTCAAAACCTTAGTTGCTCATACATCATTTGTTTGCAAGTAAATGCATGTTTAAATATCCATTTGATCATTCATTTATTTCACTCAGTTGTTTGTCATATTAGATTAAAACTCCATTAATCACAAATTTGATAAAATATACTCCTATAAATGTATGCAACATTTGACACAAATTCATATGCATGTGGTCTCAGAGGGACATCCAAACATCTTTAACAAAATTAGATGCATTGTTTTCAATTTTTTTCTAGATTTTAGTAGCTTATTATATGGGAATGTGTGAATGTTCTCGTAGGATTCACAAGTGCATTGGAGTTTGCTATAGGAGTTTCAGGGGCACAAAATCTTGTATCCATAGTCTATTAATTTGACTTTTGATATGTATGCACACATGCGTGTGTCCACACACACACATACACATCAAAGTGGGGCATTATGTAGGTGCCTAAAAATGGCCCCTAGGTATTTATTAGTTGTTAAATTACATTAATTTAGGGTAATTGTGTGTTTGGTGGTTATTGGTCCAATTAGGACATCACTTGCACATTTTTAGTCAATCCCTGTCATGTCCCCCTCCCTTATTCTCTTTATGTTTTTGGCCCTAGAAACATACAATATACATTTATGAGAGTGTGGGGTATTTTTACTTGTCCAAGTCCCTTAGGGGTTTGTAGCCCCATCTTGCTATTTTTTCACTTGTTTGATGTTAGTTTATGCACTAATAAGGTTCTAATTTGAATTCAAGAAGTATAAAAATACACATGCACATTAGTGCATTTAGGATCAAATCTAAAAGGCAGCGAAGAATTTAAATGAATTATGAAAGAACATATTACATTTATCACCAGAACATTTAAAAATATTATAGAAAATGAAGCATTTAAAAAGCATGCTTTGTAGCATTGAAGATCATTGTAGAGATACATTTCATCACAATAGACTACCTCGCTAAATTATTATTACATTTACTTTGTATGTTATTTTTGATATTATATATCTTTGAGGGGCTTGATAAGTAGTTAGTAATGTAAAAACCTTGTTAATCCTGAGTAGAGACTCTTAAATAAATCATTTTCCTCATTCTATGCAGGGAATTGCATTTTCCTCATTCAGAGCTTGTAGAGGAAGTGCAATTTCCTAGTGATTGACATAAATTTTCAGAATATTAAGGGAGGTTTTCAGAGCCCCAAACCTCAAGAACACAATCATCAAAACAATATGTGCTTCCATGTCATGTACTAGAAACATGTTATTTACAATTTTAAGAAGGTGCTTTGATCACTTATATTTTTTAAGGTTATTGTTTTCTTACCACAAAACCTTAATTTTTATTGTCAAACTATAATAACAATTTTATCATTTTTTAATATTATGCACAAATCAAAAGACTCTTCTAAACGCTCTCATAATCATTTATTGCTTTAAATATTTTATATTTTATTACACCTAATAAAATGTTTATGCATAAATGTATTACTTTTTGATGTAGAACCGACTTATCTCTGTAAGATTTTAAAAAAGTAAACATTACTGTAATTAAATTGAAGTTTTTTCCCCCCCAAGTCAATTTCCCTCCCGCACCCCGCCGACGCCTCCACAATACATTTAAATAATAAATATATAAATTTTTTGGCCTTTCGATATTTCCATCTCGACCGGAAAAAAAAATGTTCTTCGGTACTTGAATCTTTGGCCCGCCTAAATTCAAAACTTCTGCATTTCCATTGCCATTAAATTCAAACGCTTGCGCAGGATTTGTTTGCTCACTTGCTCGGTTGAAAATTTCCAATTCACCTTCTTCTTCTCGTCTTTTCTGTTTTGTTGGGTTTTTGAAGGGGTTTATTTTGTGGAAACAGACGCACAAGGATCGAATAAAATTATAAAAATGGAGG
Organism: Torreya grandis; assembly: GCA_037957365.1. Classification (NCBI taxonomy): domain Eukaryota; kingdom Viridiplantae; phylum Streptophyta; class Pinopsida; order Cupressales; family Taxaceae; genus Torreya; species Torreya grandis. The sequence continues at coordinate 1,323,580 of JARHVA010002596.1, read as the reverse complement.
CTTGCAGGAAGAGAAACGAAGGCTCTGTTTTGCGGCTGAGAAAAATAGCTTCTTCTTTGTCTGGTTCGGAGTCTGAAAATTCAGGGGATAATATGGCAGTTAAAAGCCCCAGGGCAATGGGCAGGAAAAGAATTGCACTACCCACTGAAATTTCTGAGAATGAGTTGTGTTCTATGCAAGATGGGCAGAATTTGGGCCTTGATTCTCTGCCTCTGGCTATTTTGGTAAGGATTTTTGTTCCTGCTTTTTGTGTGTATTCGTTCTTGCTTTTTAAATAGGCTGCATTTTTATTCCTTCACCTATATTGGAGGTAAGGTTATAGGCTACACATGTTGGTTATGTTTCCACTTTCCAACCTTGTTCTTTTCCAGCCCCAGGTCCTGTCCCCATGCTCTTTTTTAATTCAAATGCCATTTCTAGGGTTTTGGGCTACTTCCAGGCATCCCTTTTTGTCTTCCCTTTTTGGATTACACCAGAATTCCTTGGACCATTTCATATTTTTATACCACATTGCTGCCCTACTAGGAATGTGATTTGAATCTGGGTGACAGATTTAAATTGTACTCTATTGCTGTTTCACCAATAACACCCCCTTCCCTCGCCTGGTCCATTTTATATGTTTTGACCTGAAATTTGATGTTGTTTACCACAATTGTAGAATTGTATTTTTTAGCATTTAGGGTTTGTTTTGGCCGGATCTGAGATTTGGTTGGATTAAACCTGAAAAATATATATTTTTTTGGACAGGTTCGAATTTTTTGTAATGTCTCTCATGACGAACTTGATACACTCTCTAGCGTGTCAGGAAAATTTAGGGAAGCGGTAAGGCTTGTTGCAATCACAAGTTTTAATATATTGATGCTTCATGATTTTGCACAGGACTAATTGTTTGTATTTGTGGTTTATTAAAAAACAGGTTAATGTGGCCAGGCATATGCACTTTGATTATAAGACGCCTGTCCGTGTCAAAGCATCTAAAAGATTGACAAATTCCTTGTTGCTAAATGCACCCAAGAAATCTGGAAAATTTCACAAGTCACGTTTATCATCTCAAATTGTCAAGGAACTTCAGACCTCCACACGGCAGGCAAGGATGAGGATAGAAGATTTGTAAGATCAAGAAGCACTGCTAACCGAGTCTTTTTTTAGGATGTCCTCTATGGGTGTAAACCGTTCTGTAAAGTTTTTATAAGGGTTTGGCTTCTCAGTTTTGTAGTTGTTGAGAAGTTATGGATGTCTATTGTATGAAGGAGCCCAGCTTTTATAGATATCTCTAGGGTTTTGTTTTTATGGTTTTGGGGTCCTGTATTTATTGGCAATTGTGCCATTTCACTCTTGCATAAGAAATCTCATGCCTTTTATACTAATTTCTGAGGAGCATATCTCAAAAAGCAAAGCCTTGCTTTGTACATAAAAATATATGGGCTGTTTGTGGCTTCGAATACTTTATTGAATAAAACTTTATTTTGATCCTGCATTTCACTTAATACAACGTGATTTTGTATTTCATATTTTAGTATGTATGGGCTTACACTTGTGTACTATATATCTTATAAAATGGGATGGTATATATGTTACTAATTGTAAGCATGTTTACATTGATGTTACAGTGTTTATGATAAGATAGTAGGCAAATTTAAACACTGTTTTAAGGCAAGATTTTTAGCAGTTTAGAATTATTAAACTTGTAATGAAATACAATGAGATGTCTTTGTGATGCTTGTTGCTTGAGAATCAGTTCAAGGAGCTTGAGTAATAAGTACTTTATGCAGCCCTAAAATCATCAAGATTCTCGGGGGATGCTAACAACACCATACATGATTGTTAAATGGAGAGCATTCATATATGATATCTAACCTTCAAAGTCAATTGTTTTTTTCTTGGCCAACATTATATGGTGTTTATGTTAATGCTGTTGAGTTTAAATAAATAAACATGAACTAAGTGGGACGAATTCAACTCAATGAATAGTTCAAATTCCATTCAGCTCTCTAGGATTTTGTTTTTTATTGGCTCTTGTAAATGTTGGCGCTCGGGCAATATCAGCCTGTAAATTTCATACATTTGTTTTGTGTTAATTTTGGGACAGTTGTTGTACAAAGCAAATCTGCTTCGTACATATTTACATGGAGTGTTAGGCAGATAAGTCATTGAAAAGTAACATATTTTAGTTTTGAAAGCTCTGTAACATTATTTGGTTTTGAAAATGGTTCTGACAGGATATTGATCTTTTATTTTACAACTTGCATATTAATAGTACATAAAAGCGTACGCTCTTTGTTATGGACATATGAGACCGTTTCCATTAGTTTGACAATGTTAATTAACACGTTATTCTATGATCATATTAGACATGTTTGGATTGAAGTGTAGTGTTTACTTGTCTTCAGTACGGAATGGAAAATGAAATGATTGTTAAATGGAGAGCGTTCATAGATGAGATTTTAGATTCAGGTCAGGGCTGGTGGATGGCTTCTGGGCTGTATACTTGTGCCTATGGGCTTATAGAGGTCTAATGAATTTATTAAACCTAACATTTAGCCCAGATGTTTATGTCAACTAGTTGAATGGTGACAATTGCATGTATGCTCAAGTTCACATTTGAGGAATTCAAGAGCATATCTACACAAAAGTGACTATATCCAAGAATCAGATTTGCTAAAACAAATATGGTCAGTACGTAAATCAAATCCTTGGAAGCCCAATTTATGGGCAAGTTATTGCAAATGAGATGTTGACATTTTGTTATGTAACTATGAAAGAAGTTAGATGTGATATTGAATGTTTACATCTCTTTTAATACACTACCTTTTCCAAGGTTTTTGGGCACTCCTTTTATAGTTGCAATCATTTTACTGTTGGAGCGATTGTGTTCACACTAGCTAGTGGTTTTGGTTATTAACTAGCACTATTTGAGACCTATTCCCGCTCACACGAGAGGTAAGCCTGATTTGGGAGGTCATTGATATATTGTTGAGGGATAAATTAATTGTGCACTCTACAATATGTAGAGTGCATAAATATAGTGGACTCTCCTATATTTGAAGTTTATCACAACCACTTGGTTTTTGAGAAACAAATTCACAGGCCTATTTAATAGGCACTCCATTTGTAATGTCCAAGAGAGGATGATGCAGATTGTAAATATGAGTCTTCAATAATTTGGAGACAGTTCTGATATTGTCTCTGATTGAAGCTGTGGTAATGGATTGCTAGAGTTGATCCTGGATGTATGAGAAGATTTATCTTCTTGGATATTTACAAGTAACTAATCACTTTGCAAGTAGAACATACTATTGGAAAAAAGAATGATCAGCCTTAAAAGTTGAAACATAAATTATATTAATTATAACAAAAACAAGCATGAGCTTCTATTTATGAATGTGATGTTCAAGACTTGTTGTGGGCTTATGCCCTACTTTAATTTTAAAATTTAATGAAATATTAATCAGGTTTAGTTATGTGCAATCCAAATTAGTGCACGTGCAGCAATGATTGCAGACTTGGCTCATTTTGAGGCTCATTTTGTTGAGACAGTTCACCATTTGACACAGGTAAACAGCATATTCATCATGCCATTTGTCAAACAATTCAGTTTGTTTTCTGTACATTTCATTTGCATATAAGAGAAGTTACACGTACATAAAACTTGCTTATTTTGATTGATCTCAATATCCTGTTCCGAAACTTCCTTTTTCTAACGTTAAATATATAAATAGTTGAGTAGATGCAGGATTTTATAAAAGAGGATGTTTCACACATTTTTTAAGGACAGTTGCGAACCGAGACCAAATGACTTGACTGCCACCTTGTCAATTTTGGAAAACTTGGAGCATATGGTTTTCAATATATGTTTCAAATTACAGAATCTTTAAATTCCCTTGTTAAAAAATCACCAAGGCTTTTACTAACAAGTCCATACAATGAGCCACATCAATCAATAATTTCAGTCCAGGTAGCCACATCTCACCATGGTAATCACACCCCATTAGACAAGAAGCATTTATTAATTTCCAATGGATCTCCGCACCGTGTTTCAGGTCTCCAAGAATAGCCCAAGCTTAGAAAAGTCTGACAAGTGTTCAAAGTCCAACACAAACTATTCAACTAAACCCATTCTTCATTCTTGATCCCTCTGAGAACTGGTATTGGAAACCTGGAATAACACCCACACAAAGATCAACAATTGCAAATGGAGGAACACATACAGCTGGACCAGCTAGATCTTCCTAATTATCTTGCATACAATTCTTAGATACCACAACATGACCTTCAAAAGCTTACATACAATTCTTAGAAGCCTGCATACAATTCAAAAGCTTGCATACAATAGGCTAATAAATTGTAAAAGAACATGAAGATTGTAGCATTTGAAGCAACAAATCTCCTTACTAAGTTGTCTTGAAGGATAAATACCACACAACTCTAGCTTAAATAGTGAATAGAACATCTAACACAAATTGAGGCGAAGAAAATGGAAGATTATTGATCTTGAAGGGAATAAGGCCTGAACTGAATTAAATTGAAGTATGCATTTAAGTTAATGAATTACTAAAAAAGATTATGTAACTATAGAAATTTATTAATAATTCAAGAAACAAACAAGTTCATAAGTAATTTTGTAAAGTGGGTGGGCTGATTCTAGTCAATTCTCATGGGCACTTGTTGGCAGTTGTGGAGGGGCCCAGTGGACCAGATTACCAGATTAACGTTGTGTATTTTTTTTGGTAAAAAGATACAAAATAAAAGATACGAAGGAAAATACAACAATAGTTCCTAGAAGAACAAAGTGGTGTGGTGACGATTACCAAGTTAACAAGTTCCACTAACATCTGAGGTTAAGAAGTTGGTGTTAGATAGCAGCTTGGCCTGGTTGCTCACATGCCAGTATCGTGAATCGAAGGGAGTTTACTAGTTGCTTGAATGCCGCTCATGGGAAGTTTCATATCAAGATCCTAGAGTCTTTTCCTCTATAAATCACTTATACGTTGAAATCAGGATAAAATAAGCCTATAAAATATTTCTGCAGCATTAGCAGAGGTGATACAACTACACAATGTATAGATATTCTAAAGTCTAAATAAAAAATTGAACATCTGAAGTATAAGCAGAGAAGATTGTTAGCTTGGAGTAAATGCATATTGGGCTAATTTACGATGAAAATGATGTCCACTATGAAAGTATTCAGATGTCGTCACTCTGTATAGAGTACCAGGAACAATCCTTTGGTTGTGGAAGAAGTTTGCAACCAATTTTATAGCTTATTAGGGGCAGGTTTCTATTGCTGCACTTAAATTACCTAGTGGCAGCTCGAGGGAGAGCTTATTTGATCTGTTCAACTTTCATTGAATGTCAATATGATTGCCAACATATCTTACCGCTCTATCAATCCATCAAAGCAAAAAATTAAAGACACTTGACAACCCAATCAATGCACTAAAGAACATCAAAAGGGAGATGGCTAGGTTCAGAAAAAAGAAAACCTATAAATCAAATAAATGATTTGGAAAGGAAGGGGAAATGTGAAAATCAGAAGATATTCTTAATATTAAATATAAGCCAAACAGAAATTTGATGCAATCTTTTAAAGAAAGAAATAAAAGTCACTTCCTCTACATAGGAAAATAAAGAAATAAATAAAGGCCACTTCCACTCCATAGGAAAGTAAATAATTCTGCTATATTGGACAAGAATTGGTGACTTTTTCTTCTTTTCTTCAACCAGCTGCTTGAAAATCCCAGTAATTTGTTATCCTAATAAATTGTCTCAAAAATTTTAAATAAAAAACGAAAAAAATGAACAAAGGTTTTCTATATGGTGTACATAATCATATTCCTACACAAGTAAAAAAAATGACATTTCAAACAAAATAGAGAAAAATAATTGAGAATATTTTTGTTAAGGTCTGGTATAGGTGTTGGTGAACGCTGATTGCATCATGGAATATCATTTGTGCAAAACATTTTCATGAAATAACACCTTTCTTTCACAATATGGGCTTTTGTTACCATGACTATGCATAAGACACAATCCTGCAACTAGTCCTGATATAAAGAGGGCAATGTAGCTCTTTATCCTCCTGCTTGTTAGCATTCTATATTGGATACTATGTTAACAAGAGTTCACCCTTAAAAAGCAAAGCCTCATTAACAATTTGGTTCATAAGATCTCTTGAATATGAGATCGTGACAAGCCTTCCAATTTGAACAATTCAAAAGCATATTTAATGCAAAGTGCTACTTTTGGGAATAGAAATTGTACAACATCAAGTTTGGCTGCAGTCCATAAGGAAAGCCTTTGGAAACTCATTTTGTGCCCAAGTTACAGCAAATGAGTTGTTAAAAGGATTGCAGAAAATTTGGCCTACACGCCATGGTAAGTTGCCATGATTATATCATATCAAGAGAAAAGGAAATACGGAACTGAGATGAAAGGCAGCACGGTGAGATCAACAAGAAGTTGCCTTTACACATGCAGCCTGCCTCCAACGATGTTATATATGTGATTAGGCACACCAAATGTACGATTGGTGTATATTAGGATGTAGAGATGAATATCAATATTTCATGTCATTTCTACATATGAAAAAGGATAATATATGAGGGAAGAATGTTCCTTTAGGACCCAAGGTTCAAGCCATCACATATCACAACATTCACACGTTTCTGCAAGGATGAAGATTGTCAAGGGACTCATTTGTAATCATGTTAGAGTTGTATACCTTGATAAGTTGAATTATTACCATTGTGATTGGGGAACATTTTGTAAATTTTCCGGTATCAGGGACATTTTCTATTCATGGGTTTTGAAGAGAAGGTTTCATGTATAAGCTGCACAAAGTAGCATCTCGTTACCACAGAGATGGAGTGATGCTTACCATATACTCATCTTATTGGTTTTAAACTTCCTTTTTGGTTTATCTCATTTTGTATTTTGTTCACTAAAAAACAAATAATTTTATGCAAGTTCCATGTTATATGGAGAATAAGTAAATCACCCTCTGCAAGGAAAGATGAGCAAAACAACAAACTAAATTCATGCTGCTTGATGGTAAAAAGAGCTTTAGGATTAACATAAGAACATGAAAGTGAACTGGACAGGTTCAAGTAGACATGTATAGAGTAAGACCCATAAACAATTACAGCAGGTTTATAGTGCCTTTTATGACCATATTCCTTTGAAGGAAGAAGGCTAAAAACATCAGCATGGACATGGGCTCTAGATATTTTGGTGCTGCTCCAAACAAAGATATTGCTAGAAATATGTAAATGAGACCCATCAGCCAATTTCCTATTAACCCGTAGCCATGAACACTAACAGCAGGTTTATAGTGCCTTTTATGACCATATTCCTTTGAAGGAAGAAGGCTAAAAACATCAGCATGGACATGGGCTCTAGATATTTTGGTGCCGCTCCAAACAAAGATATTGCTAGAAATGAGACCCATCAGCCAATTTCCTATTAAACTGTAGCCATGAACATTTAGTAGAATTGTGATAAATGCACTTTAATACAGTTGTGATATTGTTATGTTCAGAGGGAAGTTCGGAGCGGCTGGTAGTTTTGCAGAGTCTAAAATTTGAGCTTTGGGTCACCCTTAGTAAAAAATGGCAGGTCAGATTACAATCTCCTCTATCCAGTCCATAATTGAAAGAATATTGATGAAAACTAGAGTCCAATCAAGGTGCATTCCGTGTGAGGGATTTCATTTCTCAATTATGCATTCAAGGAGAGAGGAGATTCTAATCTGATCACACATTCTATCCTTTGGATGATAGATTGCCAAAAGAGCCTTTTCAATGGGAGCCTCACACAGGTAAAGCACAAAGAGTTCACGAGGAATTTTAAACTCCTATCGATTAGTTAATTACAATTTTATTAACCAATATGGTAAAACTTACAACATTCTCTCTTCAGCTCATAATAGAATGCAAGATTTGTAAAAGAAAATTATCCATGAACAAGTGAGAACATCCAGGAATGCTTATAAGTATCAGGCATTTGTCACTTATTGAAGATAAATCTAGCGTTTAACTTCCATATTGCTGAATTCTATAAGAACCAGGAACAGATCCAGGCCTGTAATTCTCCTGTCCCTATGTTCTCCATGGTGGAAATATTCACAAACCTTAGGAATAACACTCTTTTTGTTTGTCTACATCCTGATTTTTAATGCCCTAAAATACATTGAAAGAATATGTTATGCTCTTTCTTAGAACAGAGACTAATGGTTGCAGAATCCACTTGAGCTCATGGTAGGAGAGAAATCTTTTGAAGCGTTGAGACCAGCACATCTAAATGAGCCCAAGTGACTGATTTTTGGTCTTTGAAAATCTACCATTAGCCCTAACTCTTCTCTAAATAGTAAAATACAATATCATATGGATGTAGGAAAGTGAAATTCTCAGTCATGCCAATGTATTTTTGGCCTTCTTCCTCAAAGGGCTATGATATAATTGAATCTGTAGTAATTGTTTGTGGCCATAATGCTAAATGTGGATCTAGACAAAACTGTTCAGCCCTCTTTCATGTTCTACTTATGCTACTCCTAAAGCTCCTCTCACTGTCAACATAATGGGTTGATGGATTTCTTAAACTGATCTTTCCTTACATAGAGAGATTAATTTTATTATTTAACATTTGAAAAAAATGATACACAGTTCTTTTTTTTTCTATTAAAAAGAGCAGATTAAATCCATAAACCCAAAAGGGGATTTCAAAACCTACAAGGTGAATGTATGTTAAGCATCACTATGTGGCTTTATATACATATAAAGACGTATATATATAAATACATTTGTGCTTGTATTTACACATAAATATATATGTGCTTGTATATATATATTAGTTTTATGTGGAGACACATCCACTAGATTTAGGTGACGTCCCAGAGATTTCGGGTATCCCCAAATTATTTGGGATTTTTTAAATTTTTTATTTTTATTTAAAATTTTGAAATTTTACTGACGCTTTTATTTTAAAACAGAACCCTCTTCATTCCCCTAAACTACATATTTTACTATTCTGCATACTGAAGTAATGGAAAATAATTTTATAAGTAACAATAATGAATAAACCACTAGTGAATTGCCATATGTCACTAAATCATCCTACAATTTCTTTGTAGCACCTGCAAATTTTAAGCCCCCAGCCTCTAGAAGCAGCCGAAATTCTCCTTCTTGAAATGTAGCTGCGCCTATTTTTTAGGATAGCTTCCAAATTATGCAGCGCATTGATATTTTGTATTCCATGGGGCCACATGCACCATCAAATTAGGAGCAGTAGTGGGCTCCATGGGACCCCGTAGTTATTCCCCTATCCCTTGTCTTTGAAACTTAGGCAACTATCTCACACACACACACACACACACACACACACACACACACACACACATTTATATGTATACACACACATACATATATAATCAGATAAATGCATTCTATATTACATCGGTGAAAAAAATAATTATACCTGTTAAACAATAGGGTTACAGTAAAAGTTCCAATAAAAGCTCGAAAATATTAACATTCGAGCTTACACCCAAAGGCATAAACATCTTTGTGAAAACAAGCAACTTGCAATTGACAATAATAGCAAAATCTTGCTTTAAAAACTTCAATTCCCCTAAAATGAGCAAGAAAATTTAAAAAACATTTCACTGGAAACCAATGGTGGTTAGCCATATTGTATCAGTAAAGCTTTACAACTACCTCTAGTAAACCAAGAGGGGAGCAATGGAAAAATAGTTAAATTCAGCCAGGAACCATGTCAAAGAAACCTTGGAAGAGGTACATCCCCAAAAGACATGATCACTTGACTTATCTTTCCCACCTCATAGTCAAGAAGACTATGACATTCCAACATTGAGAAACCTTGATTTGATTGATTGTCAATCCTTGGTGAATCTATTTGAAAGAAGAACTTGATTTCCAAATAGATTGGCAGCACCTTTTCCACCATTTTTTAGGATAACTGATTCGCTCCCCAATCCCCCTCTGCCCACCACTTGTTCAAACCTATCAATAACACCCTGTTTCACATGGGCAAAAATGGGTTACCAAAATGATGGGATATGATTACAAAATCACCTATAAGAATGGAAAGGAGAATGTGGTTGTAGATGCACTCTCTTGCAAATATGAGGAACATGCAATGCTAAATGCGTTATTTATGCCCATTCTAGAATGAATACATGAAATCCAATAGGTGTGGCACCAAGACACTCGCACAACAACCCATCCAACAATTTTGTGTCGAACCTACCTCCAAACCCAACTGTGCTTGAAACAATATTGACAGTATACAGACCGCATCGTTTTAATTCACAATTCAGGCCTGCAAAACAAGATTCTACTTGAGTTGCATGCATCACCCTCAGTGGGCCATTTAGGTTTTTTGAGCAAGATTGAGCCTTGACAAGATATTTCAATGGATCTAATGGATCTCCAAATATACCCATTTTTGTGCCTTTGTCCATCCCTTAACCTCTTCAACCATCACCTTCCTTGACCAAATTTTATGCCTCCATGGCATTCCTACTTCTATTGTTTTTGATTGTAAGTTGGATTTTACCAGTCATCTCTGGAAAGAATTATTAAAAAAAATGTGGACACAATTGAAAAGAGCTTTGGATATCACCCACAAACATATGGTCAAATTGAAACTGTCAACAAATGTTTAGAAACATATCTTTGATGTTTTGCCTCTCACAAGCAACATCATTGGGTCGTGGTTGTCAGTCATTGAATGGTGGTACAACACCACATATCACATGACCACCAAAATGTCCCCTAACGAAACAGTCTATGATCATAAGCTACCTTCTCTCCTCTCTTACCTTCCAGGCAGTTCTCATGTGCAAGTAGTTAACACCACCCTTAGTGCATGGGAGAATGTTCTTTGAGTCCTCAAGGAAAATCTCAACTAGGCTACCCTCTCTCCTCTCTTGCCTTTCAGGCAATTCTCTTGTGCAAGTAGTTGACACCACTCAACATGCCTTCCAACCAAGAGATATGGTTTTCCTTGGATTATAGCCTTATAAGCTGTCTCCCTTAAAAATGAAGGGTCGCCATAAACTAGCTCCAAAGTTTTATGGGCCATATAAGGTTATTCAACAGATTGGCTCTATAGCCTACAAGATGGAACTTCACCTTCTTGGTTTCATCATATTTTTCATGTCTCCTATTTTGAGAAAGTCATTGTACAACATGTCACAACTCAAACAGTGCTTCCAGATCTTGATGTCAAAGGATCTATCAGTCTCGACCCTGAAGCTATTTTGGATAAGTGCTCATGCCAGCTTTGCAACCAGCCCATCATTGAGATTTTGGTTCACTGGTAAGGAATGCAACTAGAAGATGCAACTTGGTAGCCCCTTCTCCAAATTCAGCAGTAGTTTTTTAATCATTGTTATTGATAAAAGCTATGGACGGTTATGCTTTGTAAATCATCCCTTGAGCAATTTAGGATAATCCCACATGCACGGGAAGTAGTAGTTGGCTAGCATAGAATTAGGAGCATAGACTAGTGTAAAGGCATTCATGAATATTATTGTCTTTAGTTTGCTCAAAGGAGGTTGCCCCCTCGAAGAAGCCAATGATATTTTAATACAATTATGCTCTCTTCTAATGCAATATAGTTATCTTCCATTTCATTTGAAGTATATTTTCTTTGTATTTCGGTATTGGTTTAATCTATTTGTAGGAAGGTTCATATCAACTTTGATCTTGGTGGTGTTGCAATATGCTTGCCCCAATGTATATAAATTCAAGAACTCCATCTTGGCGCATATATAAGGTTAAAGTCCACTGACATACGTCAGCACCTTATGTTGCTCCATTGTGTCCCCACGTAGACATGTAGTGTGGTCATGGAACTTAGTGTAGTCTTGAACCGACTGGTCCTTACACTAGGGCAATTGGTGGAATTTCATGTACTTCATCCTCATAGTGCTTGAGAGGGTAATACTCTTGCATAGGGTTGACAAATGAATTCCAAAATTCAATAGGCTCAAAGTCTTTCTCGCATTGTGTGCCGAAGGTTCCACTAGTGAGTCACTAACGTTGTTGATTGAGAAATAGGCCTCCAACCATCGAATCCAATTATCCAATGTTGCAGCATCAATTTTACATTGGAATGCTAGAATGTCAAGATTTAGTTGAACTTTAAAAGGGCTTTGATATTGAAATGACAAATTGAAAGGATGCATAAAATGGGGTGTTGTTGAACCAAGCTACATCATGAGTTCGTGGAAATAGCCAAAGAGTTTGGTGCACTATTCCTCAAGCACAACTTGAATGTGTTTCTAGACATTTGGGGTTGGCCGTGTGGAGGAAAACCCTATAACTTAGCTATTCAATCACGGGATTATAGAAAATGCAATGGAAAACTTAGAAACAGTAAACTAAAACACTTCAAATGCAAAAGACTTGTAGAATGATGTAACTTCTATTCAATAAGAGATAATAGGAATGGTACACATTTGTACAATGTTCAGTAAGATTGAGAATGAAGATTCCTGTGAACAAAGAGGGAGAAACACTTCCTAACTAATTTGCCTAGACTCCCACGAAAATGCAAATGATCACAAGGCATGCTAACATTCGTGTGATGATTCCCTCAACGTTGAATGGCTTAAAATATATATCATTACAAAAAAAAGTTACAAGGAGACAATTACGAAATGGTTCTTCTATAACAATAATTTTTTTCATACATTAGAAGCAAAAATTGGTGGTTGGTTTCCTAGGTACGTAGTATGCTGATAGGTGATCAGACATTGCACGATCTTCGGAAGTGCCCCTTGGCATGCCACAAAATAGTGGGAAGCTGCCATGTGGTTGGTGCGTAACAATGAGAGTTGTGTAGTATGTCACTTGGCACTTTGCATGCACACAAGCACACTGTGAAATTGCATGAGCTTCTATAGAGGTCAATGTGCGCAAGGCCCTTAGGAGAAGAGCACAGATCAATGCAACTACGCTTGGATAATCTAAGTATTTTGTAACCAAGTGAAGATGAATGATTCAACCCATTCCCTTAATAGAAGAAGGGAAAGTATTCAATGCTATCAACAAGAAGGATGTAGTAACTTATCCAAAATTTGGAGCTTCACTAAAAAAAACTCGGATTCTCAATGAAAAACAATTGAAAATAGCGAATAGAGTGTTATTGCAATCGATATGACACTCATTTATTTTCTTTCTACCCTCCTAGTTGAAGTGATCATACAAGATAGTTTATAATGGAACTCAAGAGTTTTCTATGCCCAAAGGTGGATTACTATTGATAGGCATAAAAAGAAACAACATTAACAGGAAATATATAATTGTGATGACTCCAAAGAGATTCTTAAAAAAAACTCATTGCAAACTTAGCTCAAGCGTGAAATTAACAATAGATTCTCAACCTAGCTTGTTGGCAATGGGTTATACTAGAGAACATATGTGGGGATCACAGCTATAAGTCTTTGCAAAATGGTCTTGTGAATCAAATCCTCTAAATCTAGTGTTAGGTTGTGGAGCTAAAAGCTTCATTGATGCAAACATGGAGGAGGTTGCTGAGTTGCAGGGACCGACGTCGGCAGCGCAACCGACATCGGTCGGTCATCTTCAGTGTTCACAGTAACCGACATCGGTCATGGATCGGCTGACATCGGTCATCTCCAGACAGACAGGGACCAACGTCAGTCGCCTGTGCGGTTCCAAAACTGTTAGTTGACGAACTGTTAGTTTAACGAACCGATTGTTTGCATGTAAAGACTAATTTTAGTCTTGGAGCTGCGTTTCTAATTATTGTAATTAGAAGTCTAATTATTTTTTGCATGGTATCTATATAATAGACTCATGGGGCTGTATTGTAATTAAGGACAAGGAAAAGATCCTTCCAATTGTAAGATCTAGGTTTGCAGGTGTGCAAAACCAGGTTGATCTGCAGGTGTTGCAAGATCAGGTGAGATCTACTTGGAGTACGTGGTGTACTCGGACTTGGAGTACTTTGAGTACTTGTGTATTGGCAGTATTGTTATTGACTGGTGGAGGTGAACAACTCTATGTTTGAGTTGTTTGTTGTGACCGTAATTGAGAGAGAGAAATCTTGAAGGAGAATTACTGGGAGCCCTAGAGGTGTGGGAAGAGTGTGGCATCTTCTTTATTGTATTTTCTTTCTGGATGAGTTGAATACAAGATTGTATTGTCTCTCAAATTCTGTGTTGTTTCTGATTTCTAGTTACTTGTTACTTCTGGTTAAATTCCGTGTTTAGTTGCTTATACAAGGTAATCAATTGTGCTCTTAATCCTGACAAAGTGGTATCAGAGCTAGGGTTGCAAGTTCACAGAGCCTGGTTCGGAGCAGGTTTACTAACACCTTGGTTTCAGAGTGTGTTAAGTGTTTGATTACAAGTCACTCTCAGGGGTTTCTGATTGAGTGGGAGTATAGCAATGGCAGAAGAAAGTAAGCTAAGAATGGAAAAGTTTAACAGCAAAAATTATCAATTATGGAGGATGCAGATAGAAGATTATTTGTATCCAAAAGATTTGTACTTACTGTTGGGTGGGGTTGCAAGCAAGCCCATGGATATGAAAGATGAAGAATATAAGGTTCTTGATTGGAAGGCTCTGGGATCTATATGGTTGAGCCTGGCATCGTCTGTGATTTTCAACTTATCACAGGCTAAGACAACGGTAGAGTTAATGGAATCTTTGACAAATTTATATGAAAAACCCTCAGCTTCGAATAAGGTATTTCTTATGAAGCAGTTATTTAATTTGCAAATATTGGAAGGTGGATCTGTACACAGTCATCTTAGTGATTTCCATGGTTTGGTAAACTAGTTAGTTTCAGTCAATATTGTTTTTGATGATAAAATTAAGGCTCTCTTAATCTTATGCTCATTACCTGAAGTTGGGATAGTTTGGTAATGGTAGTTAGTAATACTGTGTCTGCTTCAAATATCTTGAAAGTGGATGATGTTGTTAGTGTAATCTTGAATGAAAAAATTCACAGAAAAACACAGGTGAATCATCAGGGAATGCTTTAAGTGTTGAAAGCAGGGGAAGGCAAAGAGAGAAGATCGAGCAAGGGAGATCAAGGTCAAAGATAGGCAGGAGATCCAAATCCAGGTATGGCAGAATATTTTGCTGAAAATGTGGAAAGCAAGGGCACATAAAGAAAGATTGTTGGTTGGTAGAAGATCAACATGAAAAAAATGAAGAAGCGGATGTTGCAGATATTGTTGCACAAGATGCTCTTGTATGTTCCTTGGATAAAGTAGAATCTTGGATTTTAGATTCTGGTGCCTCTTTCCATGCAACCCCAAATAGAAAATTTTTCCATGAATATGTCTAGGGAGACTTTGGAGAGATTTATTTAGGGGATGGTAAGCCTTGTCAAATGGTTGGCAAAGGGAAAGTGCAGCTGAAATTGCAGACGGAAAACACATGGGCGTTGAAAGAGGTCATGCATGTCCCAGTCCTGAAGTGGAACTTGATTTCTGTTAAAAAGTTGGGTAATGAGGGATGCACAGTAACTCTCACAGCGAACTCTTAGAAAGTTTCCAAGGGTGCACTTATTTTAGCAAGAGGTAAGAAAGTAGGTACTCTTTATCTATCTACTTATATTACTGATTTTCCTTCTGGTTTATCTACTTCAGCTGTAGATTCGAAGATGTGGCTCCGTAGGCTTGGTCACATGAATAAGAAGGGGATGCATGTTCTTGAGTCAAAGGGTAAGAGTTCAGATTCGAAAAGCATAAATTGAGATTTCTGTAAGCAATAGAAGAAAGTGAGGTTTCTTGATACACATGCTACAAGAAAGGATCGGGTCTATTGCACCAAGAGGAAATCTGATGGTTTTGACAAGAACAGGAAAGCCTTGGTTTTCCAGGAGAAGATGACGGACAGAGATTAGTCATAGGGGCTGAATAATTCTGAGCAGGGCAGTTTGGACAGGGTTTTGATCCAAGGTAAGCTCGCGGTAAAAAGTCATCACTCACAGAAAAACACAATTACCGACATCGGTCAGGTGGAACTGACGTCAAATAGGCAGGGACCGACGTCGATCATGTGTAGATCAGAGTCGGTGGTGTCGGGCAGGTGGCGACCGACGTCGGTCAGGGAACCAACGTCGACGACCAGGTGGACACCGACGTCGATCAGGGAACCGGCGTCGGCGATCAGGAGGATTCGACATCGGTCAGGTGCAGACCAGGGTTGACCAAAAAATGGATTTTGGGTGGACAGCAAGCTGTCAAGGAGTCTCAAACGCCAATAAGGAGGACTGAAAGTGTAAATAAGCCTCAAATTCATTATTTCCCTTCTTTAGACTACTTGTTGCTCACTGATGGTCAAGAACCAGGAAGTTTTAAAGAAGCAGAGCAGGTAGAATCTAGAAAATAGTGGGAGCATGGCATGAATGAAAAATTTGATTCCTTGAATGAGAACCAAACGGGAGATTTGGTAGAGTTGCCAATCGAAAAGAAAGCACTGAAAGACGAACGGATTCCCAGGTTAAAGAAGAGAGAGAATGGACACGTGAGATGGAAGGCCAGGGTATATGGTCTTGAGCAAGCTGCAGGACAATGGAGGTTTGACAGGTGTATGACAAAGCATGGCTTTAGTCAATGTCAATGTAACTGTTGTGTTTTCTTTACCAGGTTAGATAATATTAGCTACATTATCCTGTTACTGTATGTAGTGTGTATGCTTGTTGCAGGGTCACACATGTAGGGTGTTGCTGAGCTAAAGGTAAAGCTAGTTCAGAGGTATGTCATAAAGAATTTGGGAGCAGCAAAATTCTTTGGCATGAGTATTCCTAGAGACAGGGAAGATCACATGTTGATGTTGTTTCAGGATAATTGTGTGAATAAGATAGTGGCGAGATTCAAGATGCGGGATGCAGAACCGGTTAGCACACTTATGGATGGACAGTTCACAGAACAATGTTTCAATTCACATGATGAGGTTAAGTACATGTGTACTAGACCTGAGTTTGCCCAAGCAGTGGGTGTTGTTAGCGAGTTTGTGGCTAATCCGAGAAAGAAGCACTGGAAAGTAGTTCAATGGATTCTCAGGTATCTGAGAGGGACCAGCAACAGGTTAACATGCTATGCAGGGTCAAGCACTTCGGATATGGCAGGTTACTTGGATGACAGGTGTAGCACCACAAGTTATGTGGTGATTGGTCTTCAAAATTGAACTTGAAGAGGGATACAAGCCAGGAAACAAATTAGATGATGTACAGGTACAGGTGCAGCTGTTTATCTCCAAGTGGGAGATTGTTAGGTTGTGGAGCTAAAAGCTTCACTGATGCAAACATGGAGGAGGTTGTTGAGTTGCAGGGACCGACGTCGGCAGAACAACCGACGTCGGTCATCTTCAGTGTTCACAGTAACCGACATCGGTCATGGATCGATCGACGTCGGTCATCTCCAAATAGACAAGGACCGACGTCGGTCGCCTGTGCGGTTCCAGAACTATTAGTTGATGAACTGTTAGTTTAACGAACCGGTTGTTTGCATGTAAAGACTAATTTTAGTCTTGAAGCTGCGTTTCTAATTATTATAATTAGAAGTCTAATTATTGTTTGCATGGGATCTATATAATAGACTCATGGCGCTGTATTGTAATTAAGGACAAGGAAGAGATCCTTTCGATTGTAAGATCTAGGTTTGCAGGTGTGCAAAACCAGGTTGATCTGTAGGTGTTGCAAGATCAGGTGAGATTTACTTGGAGTACGTGGTGTACTCGAACTTGGAGTACTTTGAGTACTTGTGTATTGGCAATATTGTTACTGATTGGTGGAGGTAAACAACAACTTTGTGTTTGAGTTGTCTGTTGTGACCATAATTGAGAGAGAGAACTCTTGAAGGAGAATTACTGGGAGCCCTAGAGGTGTGGGAAGAGTGTGGCATCTTCTTTATTGTATTTTTTTTCTGGATGAGTTGAATACAAGATTGTATTGTCTCTCAAATTCTGTGTTGTTTCTGATTTCTAGATACTTGTTACTTCTGGTTAAATTCTGTGTTTAGTTGCTTATACAAGGTAATCAATTGTGCTCCTAATCTTGACATCTAGACAAACAAATATGAACAAAAGTAGGGAATGGATTCATAGAGATATGAAACTCTAAACTACCACTCACAACTCAACCAAGTAATCAAACTCCACATAAGTAGAGACATAAGGAACAAGCTAGAAATGGAAATTGAAATATCATACAATAGACAATATAAAGACCATTGTGATGAAAAGCTTATCAAAGAAAAACAAGAATTCATTCATATTTTTAACTTTAAAATATTCCATGGAAATTGTGGTTACGGCCCTAGGGTTGTGGTGTTATGGCCTAGAGGTCCATTTCTATGAGAGTGATCAAGTTTCAACTCCCCAATATGGATGCCCATTAGGAAAAGATCATGCCATCATGTCATGGAGGTTGTGGAGGATTAAAATATGGGTGCCCATACCACAATTTGGTGGCCCACAACTATAAGGCTGTCCACACTCTCGATACTATAAACTAACCAAAGGGTAGTTTCATTCCCCACATAACAATAAGGCTGCCTACAATTTCAGTGCCAAACCCTATGCAAATAGTAGTTTCATCCCCCACACAACAACAATATTACCCACAATTTGAGTGTTGGATCTTGAACAAAAGGTACTCTTTCATCCCCAAATGACAATAAGGCTACCCACAATCTCAGTGGTAGACCCTAATAAAATATTAGCCTCATTCCCCACACAACAATGATGATAGGAAAAATGTGCTCTCAATCCCCACACAACAATGATCAAAAAAATATAGTCTCATTCCCCACATAACAATATGGCTACCCACAATATCAACATCAAAATCCAAGAAAAGAATATCCTTCCACAAAATAACACTTGGCTTCCCTCATTCTTAGTGCCAAAACCTAAAAGCAAAAGGTTGAAAAGAGTATTCATATTCCCCACTCAACAATAAGGGTGTATAGTAGATTAGGGAAAAATGTAGTCTAAGCCTAACACAACAATAAGTTATTCGAAAATCTCAAGACCCTAAGCAAAAATTAGTTGCATCCCAACAATCTCAGTGCTTGACCCTCAACAAAAATAAGCATTAGATTCATTCTTTACTTCCCTAAAGATGGATCTAGTAGCGAGATCCAAAACGTCAAACAATAACAATTCTATGTAGTTGATTCTAAGACTCTACTGAATAATAAATTCTATTTACATACCAAAAAAATAACGTTTAAAAAAGCCCCTAACATATCAATTTTCTTTAAAACACAAAGAAAACTCCAAAGAATAACTAGAAGTCTATATCATTAACCAACTCTGAGTGAAGCATATATTCATCCATTTCTATGTATAGTAGAAATTCATTTCTATACAATAAATTAAAAAATGCACTCTAATTTTGAAAAATTATCTTCAACTTAACCAACAAAACCTAAACAAGGAAAAATTAGCAAAATATTAACAAACACCCAAGAAAGTGCTAAAAGAGGTACTTCTACGAAATTGCATCATTTGTTTTACAAAAACCATAAGATATCCCAAGGTTTTAAAGCCACAATTTGTATAATTTAAACAAGCACCTAGAAGTAAAGTCACTGAAGGCATTTGATGATTAGTCCAACCTTGAAGCTTTGAATTGAGCTCAGGGAAAGAAAAATAATGCCCTTTAGAAATACAAACCAGATCGTTTGGAGAAAACATTTTAAACATCTTATATAAATTTAAGCTTACATTAACTTAAAGTTTTGTGAGATACCTTAGAAGGTATCTTAGTGATACTATGGGGAAAGGGTACTCCTGGCTGAAGGCTTCCTCGTCTTCCCAAGTTGCACACTATTCTCCATATTGTTCCCACATAACCTTGACTTGCTGAATTTCCTTGTTACACAATTTAACATTTTGCCTCTCAAAAAGTTATAGAGGCATGAGGTGGATTTCTTGTTGGTCCTCTACTTATAAAGCTTGTTACTCAATAACATGATGGATCATCGACATACTTTTTCAGCAAATAAATGTGAAAGACATTGTGAATGCGAGAGAGATGGTGGGAGCACGAGTCAATAAGCCACTTGATTGATTTCCTCTATGACTTCAAATGGTCCAACCTTAAACTGGTCCATGGAGATAGCTTAGTATTATTTCCAAACTTTATCCCCACATGTCAATACTCTTTACATCAACATAACTTTTTCAGTTGATCTAACACTTTTTTCAATTGTTTCGTGATAATCTTAATTTTTTGATCATATTCTTGCAATAGGTAAGGCGCGATGGAACTCTGGTTTTCAAACTTTCCCATACGATTAGAGTTCTACACTTTCATCCATAAAGTTCTTCAAACCTATACATCTTGATAGATGAATGGTACAAGTAGTTGTAAATAAACTCAACTGAACATAGGTAGTCCTTCCATTTTCTTTGTTGTTCCATGACATACATCTGAAGCGTGCCTTCTAAAACTTGGTCCACTCTTTCCATTTTTCCATCAGTTTTAGGGTGATATGAAGAGCTAAAATTAAGCTTCCGCCCAAAAGTTGCACATAGAGTAGACCAAAACCTTGAAGTGAGTAACTTATCTCAATCTGAGATGTTCACTTTCAAAACTCCATGTAGTCATACAATCTCCTTTATGAAAATTTTCTCTATGTCTGGTGCATCATCTATGAGATTTCCCAAAATAAAATGTTTAACTTTAGTTAGTGTTTCAACTACAACCAAATTAGTATCATGTCGACCTCTCACCTTAGGAAAATCCATGATGAAATCATTGCCCATTTGTGCATTGGCATGTCATGAGGGTACAATTGAAGTGGAAGTCTACTCAAATGTAATGACCCCCTTTTTGGCCTAAGGGCTTTGGACATGTTCCCTAGCCTATTTTTTGGTGTTTCCCCTAGGCTATGGGAAAGAAAGACAAAAAGGAAGCACGTACTACCCTCTTTGAAAGGTAAAAGTGAATGGGTTACTTAAGTTGTTCTATTTTTTCATTGAGGAGGGCCCTTTTGTGACTTAAAGGACATAAAGTGCCTTTACGTAGGTTTTAAAAGCTAACCGACCTTTATGTACTTAACTCTACCCTCATAACTTAAAAGGGTGAGTATATAAAGGGAATTTAGAATTCAGTGAAGGGTTATGTTATGTTTTAATAATAAATTTGATATCAAGCATGTAATGCTTGACCAAGCATGTAAAGCTTGGAATAGAGCAAGGACGAAAAACCTTGTTTCTATTAGGGCATCCTCACAATTTTTTACAAATTGAGCTCTAATTTCAGGTCTTGAAGGCACCTAGGGTAGTGCCTAAGGTTTGTGGAGAGTGGAAGACAATTGTGAGGGTTTGAAACCCTCTAAGGGCAACAACATATTGGCTGTAGCTGGGCAACCTAGTGGGGAGGTTGGCGGCAGCACTTTGGAAGCATTTGGCTGGTGTGGGAGGGCTTTTTCCTGCCCTAGGATATTATATGAATTTTCAGCCATTGGGCGAATTGGTATTTTGAAGTTTTTGCAAGGATTGAGGGTCATTTTTGCCCTAAAACAACATTCTGAATTTATTATAATTATTCCAGCTTGGGCGATTCAGTTTGGAGTCTTGTGAGGATGGTTTGTGGGCTATTTGATGCTCAAATAAATATTTTGAATTTCATATTTATTTCCAGCCATTATTCAGTAATTTTTGCGAATATTTTGGAAGGTCTTGAGCCTCCAATAATATTTGTAATTGTCCCTGTTGTAACCCTAAGGGCAGCGCCCCTATTAAGGATTGATTCTTGCAATTTGGAAGGTCTTCGTAGGTGTAATCAAAGATATACAACTTGCTGGTGTTTTACATTAATTTTCAGCTAATTGTTGAATGGATCAAAAAGGATTTGGAGTAGTTTTCTATGGTATATCAAATCTGTAATTGTGTGTGGATTTAATGGAGAAAATACTATTTGTGCCCTAGATAATATTCCCATGATGACACATTTGATGGCTAGGGTTTGAGTTGCTTATTTCCATCTTGTTTAAAGTTTGTATGGTTTTTGGTACTTGGTTGCTAGGGTTTCAGGAAAAACCCCAATATTGTTGAATTGTCCCATTTGGGAACATTACATCAAACAACCTACTATGAGATTGGTAATTCGCTTCTTATGCTTAATGTTCAAGTTGAATTTCTAAAGATATGAAGACCATTTTTATGCCACTTTTACTGTAGCTTGTTTTGCATTTGCAAAAACTCCAAGGATATTTTATCCATGTGGACGATGGTCTCCTTTTCCAATATGTAATGCTTCCAATTGGTACATGCTTTAACAAAGGCATAAATATCAAAGTCATATGTGGGATATTTAGTTATTGCAACAATAAATGTTTCATTGTGGTAAGAAACTAGGTAAACAAATTGAGAGAGTACCCCGAGTGCATATTTAGATGCATCAGTCTCAATCTAAAATGGTTGTTGAAGATCAAGTAATGCAAGCACAAGTGTGAAATAGAGTCTAAATTTTAGTTCCTCAAATAATTTCTATCGTGTAGTTGAATGTTTCTTTAGCTACACCATTGGCAACTTGGTTCAATAGCCAAGTGATGTGAGAAAACCCAAGCACAATATTTCTATTGAATTTTTCCAACCCCAAGAAATTGAGAAGCTCTATGAGGGTCATTTGTGTGGGCCATTCTAGAATGATGCATATCTTGGATGGATTCACATGTACTCCATGTGTGTCAAAAATATACACAAGATAGTGTATACCTTGAATGAAAAAAGAACATTTATCCATGTTTGTGTATAATTTGTGTTGCCACAAAGTGTTGAGCACTTGCTGAATATGGTGCATAAGTTATTCTTGTGTTTTGATCAAGACGAGGATGAGATCAAGATAGACAACAATGAATGAAGTTGTGAATGGCTGGAGGATACCATTCATCATCTATATACATGTCATAGGTGCATTCCTCAGGGCAAAGGGCATAACCAATCAATCAAACAAACATTCTTTGGCTTTGAAGGTTGTCTTCGAAACATCTAAAGGTTCAAAATGAATCTCATAATATCCCGACTTGAGATCTATCATTATGAATAATTTTGCATAATGGAGCTGGCCTAGTACGTCCTTAATTTTGAGAAGAGAATAGTGGTTCTTCACAGTGATCTTGTTGAACACTCTATAGTGTCGATGCTCAACCTCCATGTGCCAATTTTATTTGGCATGAGTACAATAGGGCTCCCACAAGTTAAAGAATTGGGGCTAATTTGTACTTTACGTACAAGTTCATGGATCTATCATTTGATTTTTTCATTCTATGGGAATGAAAAAAAGTATAATGGGGCATTGAGAAGTGGTAGTCCTAGGATTGGATACGGTATGCTTTATCATACAATATTTTGGTTCTCCTTTGGGGGACTAAAATGTATCCTTCTATTCCTCCAATAATTTTTCCAACTATTGTTTTTCCACTAGGTGTGGCATCATCTTGTATTGCAAGGATGTCTTTCTTGTGTTCAGGTCTCACCATCAAGAGCACAAATTTCTTATTGGAACTAACTAGCTTCTTACATTGCTTGGTGCTAATAAGTGAAAACTTAGGGACTACTTCCAATATGTGGTATTCATTCTGATAAATGCCAATGACAACATTCATGCAATTTACTTCATAGACTGCATGTCAATGATAAAAGTATATGATTACCCAAGTAAAACATCCCATAACTCTAACGACACTAAATTGTAATAGAATGCAAAACTTAGAAATACTTTATTTATTATACCAAGTGACATTAATGTCTATCACATTTCTCAAAACCCGAGTTGAACAATTGCATGGTGTATGATTGGGTGAGAAAGTGTCAGATGATTCCCCGGTTCCCATTGTCCTAAGAGTGTTGCATCTCACTTACAATATATTTGTGACTTCTCTAAATATATCAGATACAAAACCAACTTTTGAAAAGTTTGTTAATATGTTGCAACATGAAGAATCTATGCACGCAACAAAGGAAGATGAAGAACATGCACTTGCATCAGATCAAAAGGGGAAAAGGTCCATGAAGCCTTCAAAACAATCCCCTATGAAGAACAATCAACAAAACCAACATGGAAAATATAGGATCTTAGAAGATCTGTATATGCAAATGAGATTTTTGTGATAAACCATTTGAAATTGTTGGATATATGCGTTTCAAATCACCATCTGTGATTCATCATCAAGAAAATCCCATGAGTTAAATAGAGGCCATGAAATAAATAATTGCCGGTACAATACATTTACACAAGGATCATCTAGCAACAAGAAGCCCACCCCCCAAAATTCTCCACAAGGATAGAAGTAGAAGCCACAATTCACACGTAGTTGGAAGAAGAAGCCTTCCCCACAACAACATGAAAACATTGTTGAAGACAATGATCCTTCAAATGAGGATTTTGTCTATACTACATAGACAAAGAGGAGATTACTCCTCCAAATGCAATTTGGTATGTTGATTTTGGTTCCACCAGGCACATGACTAGACATAAGGATTGGTTCACCACCTTGAACCATTAGGCACATTGTGGTAATGTCTCTCTAGGGGATGATTCATCATATGTCTCTCTATCTCTTTATCTCTTGGAAATCATGCATGTAAAATCATAGAAGTCCTATATGTTCTAGGACTAACAAAGAATATATTGTCAGTAAGTCAATTGCTTGATCACAACTTTAAGGTTGAATTTGATCGGCAAGATGGATAAAAGTTTTGTCTCATTAGAAACAAGTCTAGAAGCTCCAAAATTGTTGCAAGAGCTTCTAGTGTAGGAAAAATATTCTAGCTTGATGTTGTCCACAATGAAAATCAAGCTTTTGTTGTAAAAGATACAAAATCAACAAATCTATGGCACAAAAGATATAGACACTTGAGTTTTGGGTCCCTAGTTGCACTAAGTAGGCACAACATGGTGAGAGGCCTTCCCTCACTAAATAAAAATACTGAAGTGTGTTCTAGTTGTCTAGCTAGAACACAACATAGATCTCCATTTGGCACAAGTACATATAGAGCTCCTAGTCCATTGGATTTGGAGCACACCAATCTATGTAGGCCCATGCAATCAAGTGTTAGTGGCTTCCAATAAATTTAGTTACTTGTTGATGGCTAACAAAAAATGTGGGTATATTCCCTGAAGACTAAGGATCAAGCCTTTCATGTCTTCAATGAATTCAAAGCCACTATAGAATGTAACACTAGTCGACACATTGATGTCTTTTACTCAAATTGAGGGAGGAATACTCCAATAAAGAGTTCTTCAAATTTATGAAGGCACTTAGCCTTCGTCGACAACTGATTGCACCTTATACTCCACAACAAAATGGTGTTGTAGAATGGCATAATCACACTACTATGGAAATGGTTTGTAGCATAATTGAGGACTCACACCCGCCTCACCTGACTCATACATATTGGGTAGAATTAGTTCACATAGTAGTCTACCTATTGAATAGAGCACCCACCAAAGCTCTCAATGGTATTACCCACAAGAACCATGGATTGGGAATAAGCCTTCTATTGTTCATCTTTGAGTTTTGGCTGTAAAGCATATATGCACGTCCCTAAGAATAAGAGAAAAAAACTAGATAAGAAATCATTGGCATGCATTTTTCTCGGCTATAGTGAAGAGTCAAAGGCCTATTGACTCATGGATCCAAAAACTAGGAAGATACACATCAACAGAGATGTTTTTGATGAGAAGGGTGAGTCCAATCCACCCTCCACACAACCACTTAATATAGTTATTAGACCTATTAACATTTCAAATGTTGGTGGTGGTGGTGAGGATGAGGACAATGAAGATAGTCAACTACGTCCTTCAACTCCACCACCCATTGTTCAACGTATGCCCAAGTGGTATACCAACACTATACAAGATGCAAAATTGGATGGAGTCCCAAACACTTCACTTCAAGACTGAGGACTCATGGCATGGCTTGTGGAGAGGTGAATTTGGCCCTAATGAGCACAATTGCAGATTTTTTTGAGCTATAGACAGCAATAAAACAATATGGCTACATCACATCCTTGTAAGATTGGTAGTACCGGAAACATACCCCATTGTTTTGTATTGCAATGATTAGGGTGTTCTTAAACTTGTTCACAATCCAGTGTTCTATGATCACACAAAGCACACTAACTTTCAGGGCCATTTCATATGTAAGCATGTTCAACAACACAACATACAACCCCAGTTTTGCCGCACTCAAAAGAAGTGTGCAAATGTCTTCATGAAGTCACTTGCACGCGACAAGTTTGAGGCATTTAGAAATTCTCTCTCTTGTACTCTCAAGGTTGATGAATTAAGGGGGGGAATGTTAGAATAATTAGTTAATTAATCCCAGTCTAAAAGAATGTAAGTATGGTTGTTAAAACAGCTCATGTAGCTATTTTCTACTAAGCCTATTATTGTGGGTTTGCTAACTATTTTATATGCAACTAATTTATACTATCTAACAAACTCAAAATAATAGGCTAAGTAGAACATAGCTACATGAGTTTTTTTAACAACCACACTTACACTCTTTTAGACTAGGATTAATTAACTAATTATTCTAATAGGTGAGGCGCCAATGGCAATTTCAATCTTTGGATTGCTTAAGGAGAGCTCAGGTTCTTCTAATTCCCATTTTCAACAATGAAGTGTAAAAGTCCATTGACCAACATTTGAGAATGGAACAATCTTTTTGTTTCCTTTGGATCTAAGTTTGAAGATGAGGCAACATTGATGGTTGGTGCCATCGTTGTAGAACTCGACGCTTCCATATGTGCAAGCATGGATTTCTGAGCACAACATTCCTCAATGGAGTGTCTGCTGGAAGTGTGTACTATTAATTACTTCATAATCTTGGATTGCTTCTTTTGATCTTCGGGAGATGTATTCTTCTAGAAATGATGTGAAGCTCCTTGTCCTTGTTTCTTTGATTTCGATTTTGCTCCAGTCTTGGATTTCTTATTCTGCAACCTATCCTAGGAGTTGGAATCTTTATTATTAGACTTGTGTTTTTCCTTTGCTTCAAATTTTCAAGCATACCTATAGGCTTATCATACGGAAAAAATATGGAGGCAGCCCATGTTGGTCTGGATGTATGGTCTCAAGCTTGACTATATTTCAAAATAAGGTTTTACTCTGGCTCTTGAGCATTCAACTTAGCAACCAAAGTATTAATAACTTCATTATCTTCTTCACAAATTTCCCACTAACTAGTGACAAATTGTGTCAATCTAGTTACATCAATGTGTGAAGCTCAAAAAAATCTTTCCAAAAAAATGGAGGCTCCAAACTCCATTGTAGGCCCAAGATATTACGATTTTTTAATTGAATTTTCCAAGAAAAAATGAAAAACTTGTGACAGTCAAATGGACATCAAATTTAAGGTTGGAATTAAAAGTGAACACACTCATTGACATTACATCCCGTTGCAACCCCCCGGGTTTCCATTTTAGAAATACTTATGACATACTTATTGGATGTTTAGTAATATATAGGAGGAGATAAAGAAATAGAAGAGGGGGGTGCTGGGAAAAATAATCTAGCAATGATAGAAGAGAGATTGTTAATTAGAAAGGTGTGACATGCATAGTTGAGGAGAGCAAGGAGTTGCTACATGGTTGAGGGGGCAAGTAAGTAGTGCATCACTAGGAGAGTATGTGGCATAGAAACTGCAAAATCATCGTGGAAAAAAATAGGTATCTCTCCATAGGAAAATGGTGAGGCTATTGATGGCCCAACAGTTAAGGCTTCAAGGGAATATGATGGTGGATTGAAATAGTTTACCAACATATTCTCTATAAGTTAGTTAATAGGGTATGCATGTTTCATAAAGTTCAAAGTTTGCTTAATAGTTGTGTATTTTTGTGACCAATAATATCCCAGGTTCTTTAGTAAGGAAGTTTTCTTACCTATATTTATATCTAGGTTTTAAATTAGTTGTGTTTGTCTCACAAAATATAGTATTGTATTTGTAGGGTTGTAGGATATGGCATCCCTATTGCCAGGATACACATATCTATGTGTTGGATATGGATATAGGTACAACACGACTCAAATATGGCCTAGTTACCATTCCTGAGTATATCCAGGTACCTGACCATAGCTGGTACATATAAGATATGACTAGATATGGTATGCAGGGCATATATAACCACATTTGATTTAAAATTTTGATAAAAATTAACTTGAAAAAAAATTCAAAGTGCTAAAATGATAAAAAAAAAATGTAATCAACATTGTAAAATGCATTTTATTAGCAACAATTAAGGACATGGAGGTGAATGAGTGTTGATTCGCTCCTTTCCTTAAATTTGAAATTGGCTTTGTTCAATTTGCTATGATTTCATGTGATCTACTCTACTTATTTTCTTTCGTTTCATCTATTTTCATTTGGCTTACGCAACCTTCAATTTTTTTAATCTATGGAATACCCAACTTCTAACATTTCTAGTGGGTTGGGAGTGTGTAATTTGCATGCATTCTATAAAGTTTTAAATTAAAGAAAAAAAGTTGTATAATGTATAAAAATTTAAATACATTTTATATGTCATTTCCAATCGTATCCATATCAGGTGGTCTTAAAAATTAGCCATTTACATATCCATATCCATAATTGTATCCGTGTCCATGCAACTCTAGATATTTGTGAATTTGCTCTAATTGTTTAGGGGCCTAATTCTATTTACAGATCTAGACAACGTTGTTAAGTGCTCTTTCATGTTTTGTTTATGTTTCTCCTATATTTCTTATCATTGTTAGTATATTTGAAATGAGATGGGCTTGCTCATCCCTCTTTGCACATGGATGTTTATGTTATTCTCATTGTTGCAGGGAGATGCATCTCCCACCCCCTAGGATGTGTCTCGGGTATTGGTATACATCTTCGGTATGGGAGACGAGTACAAAGACATCCGCCAAAGACTTTCAACGACTCCTTGGCATTCCTTGTTGAAAATCATGTGTCTCCATTGCAAACCCTAATCACATTTTGTCCCAAACCCTAAATGGATGAGTTTTATCCACAATGTTTTTTGCAAAATGGTCATTTTACGATCACTGCAATTGGCATTTGAAGACATCATTGTCAGATTCATAATAACAATCGTCGGATTAAAAAACTTTAGTTGTCAGATTTGTAGGAATAGTCATCAGAAAGTCACCCTGTGGGTCTTGCACTGTGATTTTTGTTTTTAAAAATTAGGGCAATGCCCTGCATTGGCATCCAAGTGCTGTGACGACACTTGGATTGCAAATGCAAGGCATTGCTGTATAAAATGCCACGACATTTAAATTTTAAAAATTTACTTTAGTTTATAGTTGTTAAACATTAGCATTTTTATTTTTCATTTAATTTTTTAATATTTAGTTGTTAATTTTTAAATTATTATTTAGCTTTTACTTTTTAAATTATAATTTAAATTTTATTTTTTAATATTTTAGTTAGGTTTTTAAATTTAATTATTTTATTTTATTTAATATTAAATATATAGTTTATTTAATAAAAAAATATTTTTATTTTATATTTAGTTTTTAAATTATAATTTAATTTTTATTTTTTACTTTTTAGTTCTATTTTAAAATATATTTTATATATATAACCTATTTATACACGTTTCTGTTTTTAAGAAAATAATCCACCGGTACCCATCTCCTAGCAACTATGGTTATTCTTTATGCAACATTCATTAAAATATAAGAAAGTGCTTAGTTTCTTATTAAAATACTGCAGATCGAGATAAATCCATAAACCCATAAAAGAAGTTTGAAATCTACAAGGTGAAGGCATGCTAAGCATCACGCCATGGCTTATGGCAATTACATACTGCTACAGAAAAATATCTCATTCAAAACCTGTATATAGGAAGCAGAGTGAAATGCTGGTCATGTTAGCAGAGGCATTTTATTTAGTATTTAAATGTGCCCCTAGAGTATGCTCTAGAAGAGATATTGCAACAATCATTATATTTTTACTCCCAAAAGCATAGAGAAATTATGTTCGTGGCAATGTTGACATATTTTACAAAGCCTTTGATTTTAATTTTTATTAAATTTTATTCATAGTAACAGTTATTCTACAACTCTTACAAATAAAATTAAAAATAAATAAATTAAAAAAAAGTTATGTTATAGCTCATACATGGGCCTTGTAGGTGAAATTATTTAAAGATTGAAAGTGTGAGACAATAAATACAGTGAGGTAACAGAACAGACAAGCTTGCAGAAGCATTCGGATTCTCCCAGGCTCGGATTGGACCATTGAAATGAATGTGAGGCTAGGAAGCAACTTGCAAAAATAGGCTCTAGAGGGCTATAGATTACCAATGAAATTATTCACAATCCAACCTTGAACCAAATAACGAGTGCATTGGCATTGGTGCGTATTAAATTAATTTCCATATTTTTTTCATTGAGTATTTTATAACCAAGTAAAAACAAATCCATAAAGACGTTGCACAAGACGAATGATTCAACACACTCCAATAACAAGAGGGAAATTTCCAAATGTTATCAAGAGGCAGGACGTGGTAATTTATCCACTATTAGGAGCTTCACTATAAAAAGACTCAGATTCTCAATGAAAAGGAAATGCAAATTGTGAATAGAGCATGTCCACTTGGGTTTCTGAGCACCGCAGGAGTTTAGTTTTATTGCAATCAGTATGACACTCGTTTATTTTCTTTCTACCGTCCTAGTTAAAAGTGATCATACAAGCTGATTTATAATGGAACTCAAGGGATTTCTCTGCCTAGTGGTGGAATACTGTTGACAGGCATAAGAAGAAACAACATTTGCTGGGAATATATAATTATGAAAGTCATCAAAGAGATTCTTTTAAAAATTTATTGCAAACTTAGCCCTTGTGGAAATCACAATAACTTCTCAGTGTAGCCTGTTGGCAGTGGGCTATAATAGAGAACATATGTGGGACAGCTATAATTCTGTGCAAGATGGTCTCGAGAATCAGAGGCCTCTAAAACGAGACAAACAAAAAAGAGCAGCAGTAGTGAATAGATTCATAGAGATATGGAACTGTTAACTAACACACCCAGTTCAATTCAGTAATCAAACCCCACATGAACAGAGAGATAAGGAACAAGCTATACATGATAATTGAAACATCATAGAGCAGATTTACAGGAAGAAACAATACAAAGACCATTGTTATGAAAAGGCCGAGAAAAGAAAAACAAAAATTCAACTTTTTTGACCTTCAAAACAGTCCATTGAAACTGTATTTATGTCCAAAGGGTCACGGTGCAAAGGCCTAGGGGTGCATATTTATGAGAGTGACCATGGTTCAACTCCCAGTATGGAAGCCTATAACGAGGACAGCATGTCATGGAGGTCGGGGAGTGTTATAATATGGGTACCCCATACCACAATCTGGTGGCTTATAGGAATAATGCCGCCCACACTGTTGTTGCAGTACACTAAGCAAAAAATAGTTTCATCCCCCACACAACATTAAGACTTCCGAAATCTTGGTGCCAAATTCTAAGCATAAAGTAGTCTCATCCCCCACAAAACCAAAAATCTGCTCAAATCTCGGAGCCAAACCCTAAACAAAAAGTAGTTTCATTCCACACACAACAATAAGGCTACCCACAATCTTAGTGTCAGATCCTGAATGAAACAAAAAGTAGTCTCATCTTCACACAACAATAAAGTTACCTACAATCTCAGTGACAGAACCTAAGCAAAAAAATAGCCTCATCTCCCACAAAACAATGATCCAAGGCAAAAAGCAATCTCATTCCCCACACAACAATATGGTCACCCACAATCTCAACATTGGACTGAAGCAAAATGTAGCCTCATCCCCACAAAATAATTATTGGCTTCTGCAATCTCAGTGCCAAACCTTAAACGAAAAAGTAGTCTCATTCCAAACTCAACAAAAAGGCTGCCCAAAACCTCAGTGCGGAACCTTAAGCAAAAGGTAGTCTAAGCCCTGCCATAACAATAAGTTAGCTAACAATCTCAGGGGCCTAAGCAAAAATTAGTCTCATCCCCCACACGACAATAAGGATACAATCTCAGGGGCCTAAGCAAAAATTAGTCTCATCCCCCACACGACAATAAGGATACAATCTCAGTGCCTAACCCTAAGCAGCAACCCAAAAAATAAAAATAAAAATAAAACTTCATTTACAAACAGAAAACAGTCTGATTTGATAAAACCCTTAAACATGCCAATTTTCCCTTAAAAGCCTATATTATAAACCAAGTGAAACATTTAATCATCTTTTCTATGAAGAATTTTAATTCGTTCCTATGAATAAAAGACTACAGCCTAAACAAACCAGAAAAGAGTAGCCAAATATTAACAAACTGATTCCCTAGAAAGCACCGAAACGGCTACCTTTACTAAATTGGCGCCCTTGTTTTAAAAGAACCAGACATAAGAGGCCTCAAGGTTTAAACAAGCACCTGTAAATAAAGCCGCTGAAGATATTTGACGATCAGTCCAGGCTTGTTGAAACTTTGAATTGAGCTCAGGTAAGGCAGAATAATGCTCTGCAGAAACACAAATCAGGGGAATAGGAGATAATATTTTGAATATTTTTTATAACCAGTAAATTATAAATTTTTGTGAAGTACCTGAGCAGGTATTCTAGTGATGCTATAGTAAAAGGATACTCCTTGCGAAGGACTTCCTCATTTTCCCAAATTTCATACTGTGCCCCATACTGTTCCCACATAACCAGCCGAATTTACCAGAAGCCCATACAATGAGTAGGAATGCTGACATACATTCAACACCATTCGAGATTGGAGTAATAACGAAAGGCCTAGAAGGTTATTTATTTTAAATTTTGAAAACTATAAACAACGGTCACTTGGTGTGGGAAATCGCTTCCCATTTTTATAATTAATTAATTTTAGTTGAGAATTTTATTTAATTTTAAAATTTTTAAGTGTTTATCAAATATTTAAATAAATCATATTGATAGTTTGTATTAATGCAGATCTATAATTTTAAATATTTGATTTAATTTTGATGACTTAAAATAGTTATTTTCTCTACAGACATGGTTATCGTTATGATTATTATTAAAATATATGTTAAAAGGTTATAAAAGAAATGGCTATTAAGAGGTTATAGAAAAATGAGTCCAAAATGTTAAGTTTTTTATTTAAATTGGAAATCTAATAAAAAATAAATAAAAAAATTAATCTAGTATAAATATTATATTAACTGAAAAAATCTTTAAAAAATAATTATTTTAATTTTTTCAATTTTAGATTACCTTAATTTAAAAAAAGATATTTCCCTTTTTGTTAAATTTTAAAAAAATCTTTTCCTAAAATAAAGATTTTATAGTTAAGATATTATAATTTTTAATTATTTTTCTAGATAAAAAAAAAACATATAAATGATAATTAAATGAAGTCAAATTTAATATTAAAATTTAAAGTAATCCCATAAGAACATTTCACTACATTTTTCTTTTCTATATATAGTAATGGTATAGAAGTAAAACTCCCACCACCCAGAAATCTAGAAGTTATTATCATTTATTAAAAATAATAGAAATCATCTTAAAATGATTTAAAATTAAAAAATAAAATTTAAAATAATAATAATCTAACTTATCCGTGATAAGTTTGAATTATATGAAAAAGTTTAAAATAAAAATCACTTCATTATTATTTTTCTTAATAATATGATTCCAAATGTTGAGAATACCCTAAAAGATATAATTATAAGTAACTTTTCTTAATAATATAATCCCAAGTGTTGAAAGTGAAGGTTTACATTTCAAAAGAGAGAATTCAAAATTATTACTTATATAAGTTAATTTATAATTTTTAATATTTATTTTGTAATACACATATATAAATAAATTGATAAAATATTTTTAAAAATTTAAATAAAAAATTATAAATATAAATACTTTTATTAGTTTTAAAATTATCTATTATATATCACTCATTGGATAACATGTGGAGTTGAGGAGTCATCCTTTCTAACAAAGTTGTACATATCAAATCCGTTATGTTTTCTTTTATTAATAATTTTAATATTAAAAGTTGAGATATTGTTCTAGAAGTCAACGAAATAGTAAACTTTCTTTTAAGAAACAAAAGAAATGGAAATGAGATTGAGCTCTTCATACCAAATGGTCTCATATAGATACATCTAGCCCTTAAGCTAACTTAATTCAAAATCGATCAGGTCTACATATCTATGAAGTCAAATTGTCATGAAACATATAGATACATCTGACCCTTAAGCTAACTTAATTCAAAATTGATTAGGTATACATATCTATGAAGTCAAATTGTCATGAAACTTATGGTTTCCATGTTTTCCCTAAGTTAGATATATGATATTTATGAAAACAAAATAATGTAAATATGGACAATTCTTTGAATATCTATATTCATTGAGTTTTGTGACTTATCCAAGTAATTTATTTCAATAAGTTTAGATGCTTGTTCATCTTTTTATTTTGGAATATAATTAGTTGTTATTTTTACTTTCACATTTATATTTTTATTATTATAAATAAAGGTGAATATCTATATTATATAATAGGTTGTGTAAAGTTTATTATCAAGAATAAATTATTTCACTCTATTTTTATATATTGATTGTTTTAGTTTTCTTTTCTTTTCTTTAAGAACACAAGTGTATGTAGAAGGTTGTTTTGTGATGCCAATTTTAATCTTCATTTTTTATTTTGCCTTTCTTTTCATGTGATGGACTGTATTGCTTATTTTGGTATGTCGAGTTTATTTTATGCAATTGTATTATTATATATATTTACTGTGTTGGACACATATATTGTACTTTTTATGTTGATGTACTATGATGAGTTTATCTAATTACATTGCCGTGTTTATGAGGATTACATACATGATTTATATGATTAACTCTATTTAGCTCCGTATAGTTTATCTCTGGATATTTTGATGAGTCATGTATTATAGTATGCTTAACAAACTTATAGTGTTGCTTCATTATTCCATTCTACTTCTGTTATGATTGGATGTTTGTGTATTCTGTAATTGGATACTAGCTTCTTCTAATCATGTATGCAACATGGGTTATTGTTATGTACCCGTGGTAGTACAACTAAGAGTTAGATATGTGAGTCGATATTATGCATATGGGCATAAGTGGATATGTGTATTATGGATTATGCGATCGTGACAGGATTCATGGAATTGGGTGGCTACACTATGAGATTTAAATATTGTCATTGTTATTTTATATATTGTGCGAATGTTTTGACAAGTGTAATGAGTGTGTATGTGACAAGTGTTTGAAGGTAAAAAGGGGGATAAAATGTTGTCCATTGAACCAAAGACCACACTTATCCTAGACATGATGTAAGGGCCTTTTACCTGGCGTGAAAGTTGTTATTCGACCCATGTGTGATTAGACAACATCATGCCTACAGAAAACATTCCTTATATACTTTCTTGGACCATGAGAATGTGGACCACATCACACCTTGACAAACATTCCTTTCATTAATCATTTCTGAGTAAGAAGGAACCTTGATGAAACACATTCCAAAAGACATGGATTTTAAAATTACCCTGGAAGCCGAAAATTCCAAATTTCAAAAATCATTTTTTTGCATTTGATTGGCTAGAAACGAGGTGCCTTGGATGTTAGAACCTTAGGGACATTCGAGGAAGCTCTATTACCTAATATTGAGCTCTTCAATATTGATTTATGGAGGAGTGGAGTTGCAAGCCTAGAGTGGACATATGTCCCTCCTTGAATGGATGTAAAATGTTGCAACTTACTCGCTATTTGTAGTAAATTCTAGATGCATCTCCTCATTTTGATTGTAGTAGAATTTTGGAGATTATAGAGAAAAGTTACAAAAAAGTGAAAGGAAAAACAATTGAAGGATGAAATCTTATCCTTATAGGAGTTGAGGTATGTTTTGTACCTTGTCCTTGTAAAAAGTGTGTATAATTGTGAAATTTTTGTGTGAATTGTGAAAATATTGTGTGTAAATTTACTTAATATAAGGATATACTTCGAGAAAAAGGGAAGAGGAATTAAGTGAAACTTGGGGCCTTAAGCAGGCTACTTGTTGGTTCCCTTAAGCTTAGAAGGTGAAGCTTGGAGCCATAGGGGTTTCATGCTAACTTCTCTTCCTTCAAATCTTGCTATAGAATTCAAGTATGCAAAGGCAATGCCTTTGATTACATGTGAAGTAGAAGTGTTTCATACTTATATATTATAATATTTCCCTCTTCTTACCTTTTACCAGAGGTACTTAATTTACCTTGTGTTTGGTTGAATTATATTGGGTTTTTTAGCTAAAATGGAGCCTTAAGTTATCATTATTTCCTTTATCTGTAACATAAATGTCTTTGTGCTAATATTTTGGGAAACCTCTTGGGATTCTCGGCTAATGAGAACCATTGATGTTTGATAACATCATATGGCTGGGATGTGAGCACCTTCCCTTTCTGTCTAATGAGTTGCAAGTCTAGCTGTGGGAAAAGAGCTTAAATTGTGTTGCTCGTTGGACTGAAAGAAATTGTGTTGCTTGCTGGAATATTGAAAGAAAGAGTTTAATTTATCATCTTTGATATGATAAAGAAGGAAAAAAATGTATGTGGGTAGTTGTGTGTTAATAAAAGAAATGTGGCTTCCTTGTAAGAATTAGATTACATACTTAGTGATTATTGCTAAAAGCTTAATGTTCTTCTAAAACAAAGATTAGGTCCCTTGATTACTACTTATATATGTATTACTTCTTTAAGAAAATAAAATGGCTTTAATTCCTCTAGATTGTTATTTAAAAATGAATTGTTTATTTTTAAGAAAAGGATATGGATTGAACCACTCTCTTATTGAATTTTAGAGTTGAAGATGGTTTTCAAAAGAGAGAAAAAGAAATCAATTTTCAATACAATATGTAGATTCTTTGAATTGTCATTATAATTTTGGGACTAAGTCATTGTGTTGAATTATTTTAATGTTTGTTGTTAAGTGTCTAAGTTATGTACATGTGCTTGGTTGAAAAGAAATTAACCTGTGTATTATAGAGAACACAAAGCTATCTCTAAATGTTGAAACCCAACATATATACTCAGCCTCTAGCCTAACATATGTCACTGTAACAAATAAATTCAATAAAATATAAATAAAGAAATAAAAACATATATATGTGTATATACACATATATATACATAACTCTATATTCTTACAAAATGGAAATATATATTAAATAGTATGGGATATGAATATTAATACTACCTTGAAGATATAAAAAATTTGGATAAAAAAGGGAAATGTACATTTAATAATAAAGGCTATAAATATCAAAACCTTCCCTGATAAATCAAATGAACTTTTAAATAGCCCTTTTGGCTTATATATCTAGCTTACATAGAAATAATATTAATGAACCCTCAAAAGAAATATGGATCCCAAAAATGAAATATAAAGCATGTGAAGAAATATAGATGAAGAATATTGTAAGTCTCTTGGCCTTAAACTCTGCACGTAGAAAGAAAAGTATGTAAACCTTGCACAAAGGCTCCAATAGAAGGGGTTATTATGCAAAAGTCGAAGAGTGAAGACATGGATTGGACTCCCTTTGCCATGCTTCTGATTCAAATAGATTAATTTAAAAAAAACAAGAAAACTTACAGATAAAAATTTCCACAAATGCAAGTGGAAGAAGCATTCAAATGACCATATATTGTTGCGAGCTCCTTTTATAAATGAAATGCTTAAGGATTACGACTAAAATTAGGGTTAAAAATAAATTGAGTGCCCAAATTTAATCAATCCTATGGTTACGATTTAATTACCCTTTGAATTGCATTTTTTATTGTTTTAAAATAAAATTAACAGGGTATGCTTATCCAACTATAGTTAGATAATTTTAATATTATTTGCCATTTAATAATTATCCATTGGACTAAGGCACGTTTATTTTATTTATTGACTTATGTGGTATATATTTATTTAATTTAGGAATGATTATTTAAAACCATGATTTAACTAATTAACTATCTAGCATGTTATATAATTATAGTGCCCTAGATTATTTTAACCTAGAGAGCTAGGCAAGCATGGGTACAAAATGATAACCCAATTTATCCTTGGAGTGTTACACTCATTCCATTGAGCTAGCTTGTTCCATGGCTACCAAGTCATGGTAAGTCTTATGTGACTTCTCCTTATAATATGGACAAGTCTTAAACCTATAATTTAAAAAAAACCTTATATTTTAGCTGGTATAGGTTGTGTGTGGTTTGGATGTTACACTTTGGTATCAAAGCATGTGTTGTAACACTGGGAGATCTAGGATACATTTTATTTCAATTTTTTAAACCCTTTTATAATCATTTATTATTTTTGCGTAGGATGGTACACAAGGTCGAATAGTCTTTCATTAGGCATTAGGGATGCATATCCCTATAATGATTAGTAGATGACATTGGTGGGCTAGGGTCAAGAGAGGTAGAGCAATATATTCAGCCAGAATACCATGATCCTATAATAGATCCACAACCTAGCCCATAGGAAGCCATCATATATTTTGGACCCTAGATCTTACAACCTCTCGAACAACTTGTTGGAGTAGTTTAAGATCATCTTCCCCCATAGGAAAAGGGAGTTAATGGGTATGTTTCTTAGTCATTTCTAGAGGTTCAACAATTCTTGCAATGATTAAAGGGTTATCATAATCATGCTTAATATGGGGGTATTTAGCTGAGACATAGTGTTGAGGATACAATGACTTAGGGGTGGGAGTCTTCTTGAGAGGGTCGCCATAGATCTAGATCACTAGAGATAAATGTCATCGATTGAGTACACCTAGGGGTGACCATTAGAGGTTGATATCCTTGAGGATAGATTGACCTATGTCATGATCACCTAGGCATGATATACGTGGAGGATGAGCTATGGAAAATTAGATTAGAGAGTTTTAAATATTATAGCTCTTCATTTTTGCAAGTTTGATGGATAATATATAGGTAGAGTATTGGTCGAAGAGTGTAATGAGATTGTTCAATACTTGTGCTTACTCTGATAATGTCATATCCCATTTAACAATGCAATCGATGAGAGATATAGCTTTAGCATGGTGTGACTATAGAGTCTTATATGGGAGTAGTTCCACCACCAGTTTAAGAGTTAGTATTTGACTAGGCATTTTCAATGATAGAGGATTGATGAAATCCATGCTCTTCAATAACATGAAGGTATAGTTTATAAGTATGAGTCCAAATTTATTGATCTTATTCCTTATGTTGAATTTTCTCATGATGAGGAGACGTTGGTAATGGATTCATTTTGACTTGTCAAGGGTTTGTTGTCTACTTGACCTCAGGACCCTTCAGAGTGTAGTCGAGAAGGCCTTGATTATAAATGAAAATCGAGATAAGAAATGAGAGGCCAAAGAATACCTCATAAGGAAAATTTATGGACAATGAGATAACATAGCTTAGGGGACCCCACTACCCCATATATTGGATTTAAGAAGACACAACCCCAAAAAATCCAACAATGCCAATAACAAAGCCACCAACATGGTAAATAACAAAGATAGGGCCAACAATATCCCCTATGAGGTTCATAGAGGAATCATGATAGGGTAGGGAAGGGATAAGGTTAGATATAGGGATAGGTTTGGGGACCTTACTAGTAGAGGCATGGTCAAACCCCTATTCAGGATCAATAATCTAGGCAAGTGGGTGTCAATAGAGTTAAAATAATGGTTAGTTCCTTTGTCAGGCTAGTAACATGAGGTTGATGTTTTATTTTCAAAGGACCCTATTGGGTTAGGCATTACCCACAAATACCTATATAAGCCACATGTTAAAGAGCTTCAAGATTAGACCAAATAATGGGTGATACAATATGTTCATGTAGGTTATAAGTTGTAATGGGTGATCAATAAGCCAAACATTAGGCCACAGTGGTTAAAGTGACACGTATAATTGGTAATATGTTGATATCAATTTTATTTGACCAGGTTATAGCTTATGATTATTTCATTTCACTATTAGTGGTAGACCATTACAAAATGGTGGTGATTAGGTAGTCAAACCCATGAGAGACTAAGATGGGTGCTAGGGATAAGAATCCCATAATTTATTTAGTTAAATATTACATGCTATATCTAGGAGTGATTCCTACCACTCTAGACCAAAAAATGTTTCCCTTAGGATCATCTAATGTAGTTTTATGAATAGCTTGGTTAGAATCCCACATAGATTGAATTGACTATTATGCTAAGATAGTGTAGTGCACAGATGGATTGGGTATAACATACACAAAGGTTGTTAGTTGTATTCCATTAGGGTGAGTGATAGATATGAATATGTGTAGTCATGTAAAATGCAAAAACTGGTAACTTGAGTGTGGCTTATGACACCCAACCCTTAGGTCCCTCTTACTTGCTCTTAAGACCCTCATAGGCATCTTTTCACTGATTCTCATTTAGTTTTAGCCTTCTAGACTTGATCCCAATTGAGCCAAACCCCTTTTTACATGACTAATCCATCCCTCCAAGTCCCATCATATCAGGATAATAGCACAACACTTGGACTATAGCACTAGTGCCACTCTTGTCTGCTTTTGGTGTGTCTATCCAAGTGTATTTTTGGCCCCAACTATCAGTTTCTTCTAGTTCCCCATCCTTTTCCTTGTCAACCTAATGTGAGTACATCCAACCCATGACCAATAGATCCATACAAAATCCCATTCAAAGATCATTTGGAAAGGGGTTGGTAAATATCACCAAGCAAGCAAGAATATAGTTAAGACTACTCAATCAATCTTCCCTATTCTCTGCATACAGGCAACTAATATACTTATAAGCTTATTCAAATACTTACACTAGTCCCTAGCCACCTCAAGTACATACAATTTAACATTTTGCATATTCATACACTCAATTTCACAAAGCACATCAAGTGGGAGAACTTCATATGGCTTGATCCCTCTTCGAAGTATTGGTATGTAGGTAGCGTGGCCACACAAGGGGTGTGGATACACATTCAATGAATCTTAAACACACTAAACCCCCCTCTTTTTTAAAATTGATCAAAACACAATGGAGTATAGGGTTTGAAGATAAAATTTTCTCTACAGGGAGCTCTATAGACTTCCAACTATCAAAACTTCATGGACAAGGTCACACAGACTTAGCGAATAAAACCCATAAATCTTAGATCCTCAGGATAATAACGATAGAGGTAGACTACAACACCAGTGCCACTCCTGTCTATTTTTGGTGCTCATGTCTAATCATTAAATGAAGGTAATATCTCAATTTATAATAGTGTCCCAATCCTGCACAATGAATCTTAGACCATGTCTCAGCTGTATCAACTAGTTTCTAGTTAAGTCTTATTTTATCCATCTTATTAATATTTTTAAAAAGGTCAAAATTGTAATCTAATTTACACAAATTAGTAGCTTAATTATTGCATATTTATTTACTAATTTTACTACTTAGATCCTTTAACTAAATTAGGAATAATACACCAATATTCCAAAAATAATAAAACATTTGAACCTAATTTATTTCATTTGTGCATAAAAACCCTATAAACCCTAGGGTAAATTTCTTATTGATTTTTCCTATATTTTTTTAATTTTTTACCTACATAACAAAATCAGAAATTAGCATTAAATTTTAAATTTTTTTAGTAATTTTAAATAATTTTTCTTTCAAACCCTAGTTGCCCATACTAGGTCCTAGTATTTTCTTTGTAATTTTCCAATGAAATTCAAAATTTTTACGAGCATATTAAAATAAAAAATACACTTCAAATTTCAAAATTCAATAGTAATTTTCAAAAATATTTATTTTTCAAAACCCTAGTTTCACATACTAGGTCTCTCTAAATCATAAATTTTCCAATAAATTTTTGATTTTTTTTACTTGCATACTTATCTCAAAAATTCACTTTAAATTTCAAAATTTCATAGTAATTTTTCAAATAATCATCTTTCAAACCCTAGTTACATATACCAGGTCCCATTTCTCCTTGAGGTATCACCTTACAACTAAACTCAGATTGCACATCAAAACAAAAATGGATCTCATTTATTTCCAAATATTTCATACATTTATTATAAATAATAAGGAAACCATACTTGGTCCTATCATGTACATGAATGATGAAGTTTACGAGATGTTAATGCAAAGTTTCATTCTTTCCCTTTCATGCTTATTTTTCCTAATATGGGATGATATTACAAAATTTATTGCTAAACATGCACAAGATTTCAATATTTCTTTTGCATACTCTCTTTCTCTTATGTGGAATAATTTCCAACTCTATTTTGCTAAACATGTTAGAAATATTATGTTACAAGTCAAAGCTCTTTATGAATTAATGCACAATTCCATGCTCTCCACCCTTTGCTTTATATCTATCATATGGAAAAAATGTCAAGTTTATCATGCTAAACACATTAGAAATGTCATAGCATGTGCCAAAGTTCTTATACATTCATGTACAAATTCATGCTTTCTATCCAACCTTGATATCTATCATGTGGAATGCTCTTTATAAACATATTGTTATACAAATTATAACTCTAATTATATGCATTTTATCCCACATACATGGTTTCTACCTAGAGGATCCATTGTACAAGCTAAAAACCACATGTTAAGTTTCAATGCCACATCTTATGCACATGAAACATTTTATTTCTCCTCCTCTCCCCCAAGAGGGTGATAACTACTTTCCCTTTAACTAGGTTCATGCTATCACCCCTCCAAAAGGTGAGGTAAATCATACTATTGTTCCTAATGCATACAATCAACCTATAGCTTCTTCAAAACCTCTTCAATAGATATGCTTACATTTTCAATTGGAAGCTACTAGGGTTTGTACTTGTGAGACTCTAAGGAATCAACTCACTAGTATGAGCAAGCTATTTTTAGATTTACAAATGTAGAACTAGCTATTACATGAAAATATCAAAACATTATAAAACTAGATTATAATACAAACACCTCAAAGGCACCTTAGTGTCAATCATGCATATGTACCTTCACCTAATCAATTGGTTGCAAGCAATGTTACATATCAAAACTAGATATCATAGCCAAAAAAGTAACTGGTTATAAACAGAGAGCCAATTTTCAAAACACCACCTACAATATGCACTACAAAGAATAGCAGGAGGGAACCATTACACTTTGATTTAGATCAGGATAGCCCATATGTCATATTATCAACACTACTAGATAGGAGGTTAATCACATTACCTTCTACTCATCATCAAAATCCACATCTTCTACACAAGCAGCCACATCAGCACTTTTGAAACTACCGTCATATCTATGGACACAAATATAATGATTTTTATAGACTCAAGGATTACATCAATAAATGTGTTGATAATGGCATCATAACATTCACACCAGGGGCACCAAGATCTCCTCCATCATGAAACCATAGACCTCATTATTCCACGACTGAGTCCTCCTGGAACATTCCTTCACAGGATTTATCAGTTACTCATTGTGAGAGTAATGTCATTTATCAGATAGAGCCTTATAGGAGATCTCTTATCCCACCTACTCAAAGGATTTGGAGACCAGTACAGTAAGATCAACCTATAAACAATAGTGTAGTTCATGGTGTATACAGTGCAGTTTCATACACATATCCATCACAGAGTACCACTTTAGAGAAATATTCACTATGACCAAGTTTTTTAGGACCTATTTCATGTAGCAACCCACTATTAGTGGTATTAAATGAGCCGCCAACATAGGTTTTAGCTCCATCTCAATATATTACTCAATCAGACACATCATAAAGTACCACTTCAAAGAAATATTCACTACGATGGAGTTTTGCAAGACCTATTTCATGTAGCAACCCACTATGATTGGTATTAAATGAGCCACCAACATAAGTTTTAGCTCCATCTCAATCTATTTCTCAGTCATACACATCACAAAGTACCACTTTAGAGAAATATTCATTATGGACGAGTTTTCTAGGACCTCTTTCATGTAGAAACCCACTATGATTGGTTTTAAATGAGCCACCATGATACAAAACACCATGATAGTGAATCAGCCATGAGATTCATCAGTTAGTATAATTTCTTCTCAATTTTCTTGTACATAGTTTCTTTCTACTTGTACATAATTTTTCAAAATTACTTGTACATAGTCTCATTATGATTTATTGTACATAACTTATTATCAAAATATAAAAACATTCAAATATTCCAAAAATACAAAAGCATTCAAATATAACTCAAAAATCCA
The DNA here is from genome assembly GCA_037957365.1 of Torreya grandis. Lineage (NCBI taxonomy): Eukaryota > Viridiplantae > Streptophyta > Pinopsida > Cupressales > Taxaceae > Torreya > Torreya grandis. Next base: position 1,279,334 of record JARHVA010002596.1, on the reverse strand, counting down.
AAAACAATATAACATTTCAAAATACAAAACCATTCAAATATATCAAAACACCAAAAACATTTTGATTATATGAATTATACATGCTTTACATTTCTACTACTATGCTAGACTTACATTTTTTATTCTATGCTATTGTTTGTCAATTTATCTACATTACCATGCTTCACTTGATCTTCTTTGAGTGTGTTCAGTGACATGTAAATCCTTGATTGCTTCACTCTACCCATTAAGGGGGCATCCTACTTCTACATTCGAGACACCCATCGATATACATACCCATTGAGGGCATCTTCTACATGATTAGACCATCTAGGTTATGCTATTCCTACACCACACACTCTAGTTATCATGTTGATGTATATTACTTACTAGCTTACATAAATTAATCTATCGACACTCACTAGTATATAATACTTGTGTATTTCTTAGCATATACCTAGTCTTGTCCTAACATGTCTTGCATACTTTCACTTCTTACTTTGATTAGTTAGATGCAATTGTATTTCTATTATTTACATACTTTCCTTTCTTGATTTGCATAGCTAGATGTGATTGAATTTATTAGTTCTTGTTTTGTCTCCTGTATGTGCCTTAGGACATTTTACAATGTCCTTTGCTTCCATTCATGTGTGTGCCTTAGGACATTTTCCAATGTTCTTTGTTTATACTCTTCTATGTGATTGTGGCTCTCCAGCCAACCCTTTCTTGTTTCAATTGTATGTGTATGCAGAATTTGAACATGCCTTGTATGCTTGCTTTCTAGTTTGAGTGACATGTGCCCATGTTCCTTGTTTGTTTGGCCCCTTGGCCATTTTTTTACGCTTTTTGCTTCTTGCCTTGTGTGCTTGTTGCTTATTTGCTTCTCATTATTTGTAATGCCATGATCCACATCATGCATGATCTTGCTATCTTGGATGCCATGATGGACATCATGCTCCATCCCTCCTTGCCAACTAACAACTAATAACTAACTAGACTTCCACTTTTAGTTCCAATTTAGTATATTGCACATGCTATTACATTATTACATTTATCTAGGCATACCCCTATTGATCTAATAATCTCTCATTATAAACCATGATATATCTTGAGATATCTTGTCGATTATCATTGATATATCATGTATCTTTGCAACATAACAAACTTGAAGGGATCTTTATTTTGAGGGAAGTCATTACAAGGTTTTCATTGTTACCCTTAGAAGAGGGGAAAATAAACATGGGTTTTGTCATAGAGTTCAAAGCTCGTAATAGTCAAAAATACAACATTCAGAACATCCAGAGCAACAACCAAACATCAAATCAATCAGAATAGACTAGGTAGATAGTTAAAATGTTAGAATAATTACCATATTTGGCCTTGGACAATAGCACTAAGATTGGACTACAACACTGGTGCCACTACTATCCATTTTTGGTGCTATTATCTAAACAACAAAAAAACTAGACTTTCAAGAAGCAGGTAGAAAAGTAAGTTCAGCTACAGTTTTTCACAATCAGACCAGTTCAGAATTAGTAGTTTTCAATACACTTTTGCTCAGAGAATCTAGATATAGAGGGAATTATACATGACATGACGGCTCTCACTTCTAGTTTTAGATACAATAGTTGGTATAACTTCCAAATCATAATCCATGTTTCAGAACTAGTGATTGGGAGAAATGTGTGTGGCACATTTTTTTATTTTCTTTTTAAGTTTAACATTACCTAGGCATTCTTAGTAGTTGCATGCCTTATTACATCTATAGGTGGTTGACATCATTTTGGAGTGGCTTTCATATAAGACTAGTGCACCAATTTCAGAGTGGCTTTCATACAAACCTAATCTCCATCCTTCAGAGTGGCAAAGAGTGGCCTAGTTTCCAACATACATTTGGCTATCCATGCCAACATTGTCATATTATAGAGAATTTATGGGATTTAGGAGCCATATTATATGACACACATTTTATACTTGTATCAGTTCATATTTTCACTTCACATGGCAATGATGGAGCCAAAGGACTAGCTAGCCTTTGTATTCTTGAGCCACCTATTCAAAGGAATTAGACATATGGTCCAAACATTAATTAACACATGCATGATCACTTAGCTTCACTTAGTAGGTGATGATGGACCCAAAGGGCTAGCATTTACATTTTTGAGCCACTCTCAAAGAATTAAGCACTCAATGCCATTCACAATATCACTGTTGGTAAAACATACCCAACATATCTAGCATTACTCAACATCACTCAACATCAAATATGTTTAATATTGGTTTGCATACCTAGTGAGGTGTATTCATTCCTTTCTCTTCCTCTCTCTCTCACACCTAGCTTTGTACATTCTTATTTTAGATATAGTGTATTTAGTAAGAATTAATCTACTCTTTATTTTCTATTGCAGATTTGCACTTCATAACATGATATTTCTATGCACACCTAACATCACATAGCTTTATAAGCTTCACCCTTATAGGTAAGTTCAGGTACGTTTTCTATTTTTCCTTTATCCTATTATTTTTGCTTTGTTACATCACTAGAATAAAAGGGGGCAAATGTAGTCATATAAAATGCAAAAAATGGTAACTTGAGTGTGGCTTGTGACACCTAACACTAAGGTCCCCCTTGTTTACTCTCATGACCCTCATAGGCATCTTTTCATTGATTTCCAGTCATCCATAACCTTCTAGACTTTATCCTATCTAATTTAGACCCCTTTTTCCATGACTAATCCATCCCCCTAGGTCCCATCAACTCAAGACAATGTGCCACACTTAGACTATAGAATCAGTGCCACTCTTATTTACTTTAGATGCTTCTATCCAAGTACATTTTTTGCCCCAATGATCAGTTTCTTCTGGTTCCCCTTCCTTCTCCTTATCATCCTAATATGCGTACATTCAACCCATGACCAATAAATCCCTATAATATCCCATTCAAAGATCATTTGGAAAGGGGTTGGAAAATATCACTAAGCAAGCAAGAATACAAGCAAGACTGCTCAAGCAATATTCTCTATTCTCTACATACAACCAACCAATATACTTACAATATTATTTAAATCCTTACACCAGTCCCTAGCCACCTCAAGTACATCTAGTTTAGCATTTTGCATATTCATTCACTCAATTTCACAAAGCACATCAAGTGGGAGAACTACATGTGGCTTAATCCCTCTTTGGAGTATTGGTATGTAGGTAGCGTGCCCACATAAGGGGTGTGGATACACATTCAATGAATCTTACACACACTAACCCCACCTTTTCTTGAAATTGGTCAAAGCACCATTGAGTATAGGGTTTGAAGAGAAAATCTACCATATAGAGAGTTCCATAGACTTTCAGTTATCAAAACTTCATGGATAGACTCATATAAACTTGGAAAACAAAACCCATAAGGTTAGATCCTTACGACAACAATGATAGAGGTGGAATACAACATTGGTACCACTCTTGTCCACTTTCACTGGTCCTCTTATCCAATCATAAAATGAAGGTAAGATCTCAGTTTGCGATAGTGTCCCAGTCCTGCACAGTGAATCTCAGACCCTGTCTCAGCCATATCAACTAGTTTCTAGCTAAGTCTTATTTTCTCCATCTTATTACTATTTTAGAAAGGTCAAAACTGCAATCTAATTTACACAAATTAGTAGCTTAATTTTGCATATTTATATACTGATTTTACTACTTACACCCTTTAACTAAATTAGGAATAATACACCAATATTCCCAAATAGGTTAAATCAATATTAAATTGATGAGATGAACTTGTATTCCCACCCTATATTTCATGAGTTTCTTGATGTTTTTCATGCTAAGTTGCTTAACATGCCCCCACAATAAAATATTGTCTTTGCCATTGACCTTGTGTTAGGGGATAATTGATATATATAGCTCCATATAGGATGACCATGCTTGAGTTGAGTGAGATATAGATTTAGTTGTAAGAAATTTTGGATAAGGGCCATATTATCCTAAGTTTATCTCTTTAGGGCACACCTATGATATTCATTAAGAAGAGGGATGACTCTCTTTGTTTATGCATTCATTACCAATAATTAAAAAAGGTGACTGGTAGAAAGCATTATCCTTTACCCCATAGTAACTAGTTTTTTGATAGAGTGAAGGGAGCTAGAGTGTTCCCTAAAATTGATCTCAAGTTGGGTTATCATCAATTGGGGATATCAGACGGGGATATACACAAAATTAATTTTATGACACATTACGACCACAATGTGTTTACAATGGTATATTTTGGACAAACCAATGCCTCAACAATATTAATGAACCTTATGAGTGGCATGTTCCACTAATAATTTGATCAAATTTTATTAATATTACTTAACGATATATTTATTTTCTCTCACATAGTTGAGGAACATAAAGAGTCCATTTGAAGTGGCCTTTAGTGTCTTCTATAACACCAAATTTATGGTAGTTTGGATAAATGTGCTTTCTTCTAGATAATGATTCAGTACTTAGGCCACATTATTTATAGTGAGGGAATCTCAATGGATCCATTGAAGATGAAAATTATTTTAGAGTGGCCACCACATACTTCAATGACCCAGGTGCATAATTTCATGGGGTTAACAATCTATTATAATAAGTTTGATTACGAATTATCCTACATAGATCATGCCATCACTTCCAATAAGAGGAAAGGGAATACATTTGTGTGGACTGAGGAGTGTGAGAGGTAATTTAAGATTATGAAAGAGCACCTCACTAATTCATCCATCCTTGCAGTTTTGAATCCAATGTAGGACATTTTTATTTGCATCAACATGTATAAAGAGGGTATTAGAGTTGTTCTCATGTAGGATGGTACGGTGGTGGATTAAGGGTCATGAAAGCTCAAGTATTTTGAGCTCAGATACTCCACCCATTATTTATATTTTACTAATAGTTCATGCTATTATATGATGATGCCATTTAATGCAAAAAAATCATTTTGAGGTCTAACCACTTGAGCCTTCAATACTTCTTTTCTTAGCCTAATATCAACACCAGTCAATGACATTAGATGGAGCTTGTATGCAAGTATAATTTTAAGATAGAGTACATCAAGGGAAAATAAAATGTGGTCATAGATGCCCTTAGTTGGAGGTGCCAATAGCTAACTGTGATGGGATCAAAGGCCAATTTGATGGTTTGCATACTTGAATGACTCCCACAGGATAGGATGTATCAAGATGTGAGGTGGCAATTGGATTTTTAAAGGGACATAATGGGTAGGTTTTCAAGCTCTTCCCTTGAATATTATGGTTTTCTTTGTCATAAAGGGCACATTTATGTACCAAATTATGGATATTTATGTCATTTGATCTTATTTGATGCTCATTGAGTCCCATATTTAGGCCATTCAGAGGTGGAAAAGGTCCATAATGAACTTACCCAATTATATTTTTGGCCTAGTTTATGTAGAGGTATAGTTGATTTTGTGTCGAGATGCCTTGAGTGCTAGTTCATCAAAGTATAACATCAACATCCAATGGGACTTTTGTATCCCCATGAGATTTCCAAGTCAAAATAGGATACCCTTTCCTTAGATTTTATTTTCAGTCTTCCTATGTATACCTATCATCATGATGCCATCATGGTGACAGTGGAAAAAATGACTAAGGTAGCACAACTTTTTCCCATTGAGACCATGTATAATGCCACAGTGGTGGCTAGATTATTCTTAGATGATATAACCAGATTACATGGTATACCCTAGAATGCCATTTTGATTGGGATCATATATACACTTCTAATTTTTGGACCAATTTAATAGGAGCATTAGACATCATGCTTAATTTTAGCATGCTTATCATCTAAAGATTGATGGAAAAAAAAATTTAGTGAACCGGGTTTTAGAGGACATTCTACAAATGCATGCTATAGACTAGTACTCATGTTGGGAAGACTAACTCTAGGTATAATTAACATATAAAAGAAACTATTATAGTTATATGAACATGACACTACATAAGGCATTATATGGAAAGAATTATAAGACTCATTTAAGCTAGGGCCACCTTGTGGACTATGTATCTATTGACCTGATTTATTGTAGGATATGGAGTAGTAGGTAATTTGCATTTGTCAATGCCTTTAAGAGGTGCAAAAGAGATATATTTGTGCCAAGATATTGGACATGTATTTTTATTCGAGTGACAAGGTATTTATATGAGTGTAACCACACAAGATCCCTATCTATTATGGAAAATGCTCCAAGCTCATACCACATTTTATAGGGCCATTTGATATCCTTGAGAGGGTTGGGCTAGTTGCTTATTAACTAGATTTTCCACCTAGTCCCTCATGGATCCGTGATGTATTTCATATTTATCTTTGTGGAGGTATGTTCCAAATATATCTCATGTTATATTAGATTTCCTTTCAAGTGGAAAATGATGGGAAAGTTAACCTGGAGCCCATCATGATTTTGGAGTGTTGAAGGGTGGCACTTCAGGGTAAGACCTAGACTAGGTTAGGGGAAAAGAGGATACATATTATTAATGGGTCACTACTTGGGAGAAAACAATACCTTTATAGTTACAATACCCTCATCTCATCTAAGGACTTCTAGGAGGAAGTCTATATAAGGTATGGAGGATGTGATCCTAGTTTTAGTCTCCCTTTTGTACTCAACCTTTTTTGCTGCATGATAAAATGTATTTATAATTTTCTTATTTTGAGATTATTTTATGTAGTTACATTACTATATATATTGATTGTGTTTGACATGATTATTGTAATTTTAATGTTGATGTGATGCGATGAATATATATAATTAATTTTCCATGCTTATGAGGATTATGGATATGATTGACTTTATTTAACTTCATTTGGTTTATCTAAGGATTATTTTATGAGTCTTGGATTGTAACATTATTAGTACACTTATAATGTTGCTTCATTGTTCTATTATACTACTCACATGATTGAATTTTCATGTATTTTTGATGATTGGATGTTTACATATTTTATATGATTAGATACTAGATTCTTCTGATCATGTATGCAACATGTGCTAATGTTATGTACATATGGTGGGTATAATAGGACTATGCGATTTGATATTATGCATATAACAAAAAATGGATATGTGTATTTTGGGTTACACGACCATGATATGATTCATGAAATTGGGTGGCTACACCATGATGTTTGGATAATATATAATTGTTATTCTATATATTACATGTATATATTGATAGGTACAATGAGTGTGCAGTGACTGGTGTCGAAAAGTATAAATGAGGACAATATGTTAACCATTGACCCAAAGACCACAAATATCTTGGACATGAAATAAGGGTCTTGTGTCTAGTGTGAATGTTGTTATCCAACCCATGTGTGTTTAGACTGCATCGTCCCTTAAGAAAACATTCCCTATTGAATTTATTAGACCATAAGAATGTGTACCATATGTCACCTTTACAAACATTCCTTACATTAACATTTAATAATTAGGATGGAAACTTGATGAAACCCATTCTAAAAGATAAGGATTTTTAAATTGCCTTGGAAGGTGAAAATTCCAAAATTTATAATAGTTTTTATGCATTGTAATTGGCTTGAAATGAGGTGCCTCATATGTGGGAACCTTAGGGGAATTCTGGGAAGCTATCTTACCTAAGATTGAGATATTCAATGTTGTTTGAGAGAAGAATGGAGTTGCAAGTATAGAGTGGACACATGTCCCTCCTTGAATGGTTGTAAATTATGATAACATGTTCCCTTTTTATATCAAATTATGGATGCATCTCTTTATTATGACTACAACATAATTTGGGAAATTACATAATAAAGTTATAAAAAACAAAAATAAATATAAATGAAGAAGGAAGAAATATTATCCTTGTGGGAATTCAAGTAGGTTATTTTAGAAACTATTTTGTGATTATAAATCACCTCAATCTTATACACTTGGAAAATTCAGACCTTGGCTATTCTTCTTAGTTCTATACCTTTATCGCTTCTATAAATCTTGCATCTACTCTATCTTTGTGCCCCTTATCCTCTACAAATTAGTTTGAATGGTCTTATGTTGATGACCTAGGGCTTACATATTACCCAAAATGCTTAAAATGTACTCATATTTTATCTCTATAAGTTACCTAATTTTCTACTCCTTGGCCACTAATGTCCAGGATAGACAACAACATTGATGCTACTATCCTGTCTTGACATAAGTGTCCAATGCCCTAAAGTCATATAATTTTCAAATGAAATGTATCATAATGGTTGGCATAAGTGATTTAATGTGAGTTATTAATCCAAAGGGATTGATATAAATACAATATCAACCCTCATTCATTCCTCACCTACTTACACCGAGCAAAAGATCAAAAAGTATTGTGTTGTGGAGCCTATTTCTAAATTAAAATTTATTTTCAAATACTATACATTTTAAATATAATATACACTCTATATATTTTTATCACTAAGGTTCAAGGGTGATATCCCCTAAAAACATGGGGTTTGGGGGTGACATCCCTAACAAATGGGGGTTTAGGGGCGGTAGCCCTCAAAAAGTTTTTTGGACCCCTTTTACTGGGAAACCATTTTGGGTTGATTCTGCCCATGGTTTTGGTACCCATTATTTTGTAATACCTCTTTGTTGATGTATTATGTATTTATGGATATTTAATAGGTAATATATTATGAGAACTAGGGTTTTGAGAAGGAAGAATAGAGTGTGTGAATTTATGTACAAATTTAGGAGGGTTTGTTGAGCACAGATCCAAACAATATTTGTGCATTGTAATTGTGAGAAGACTAATCTGAGAGTGGTTTGTACTCTCATGGCTTGTAATAAAATTTGAGAAAGTGTTTCTTGGTGGATGTATCCCACATTGGGTGAACCACATTTAATTTGGTCTTCTTATTGTGCATGTTTATCTATTTTCTTTATGCATCTCTATTTATATCTATTACTATGATTCTATGAAATTGTTTTGCATCAATTTTTGTATTTATTCCTAACAAAAATACCAAGGCAACTTATCAAAATCACTCTATCAAGCATTTAATTAAAAAAAACTTCTATATTTCTATACCAATCATAGGCACACCACATCTATATGTCTGAAGTAACAAAGGAACAACCCCAAGCGCCTAATTTTCCAAGTTACAAGCTAGGTCACTATTGTAATTGCTTTGCACATATTACATGATTCACACACAAGCAAACATTTAGGGTAGAAATACATGAGTCTAGGGCCCTCTTATAGAGTATTGGATATGTAGGTAGTTAATTTTGATAGTGAGGTTTTTGGGTTTAACTCAACACTATGTTTTGACTAACCCATTTTTCTCCAAGGTCACCATGAAGATGGAGAACTAGGGTTTTACCATTTCACAAGGAGTGACAGTTATTGACCTAGATATAAATGTACCAGATCAAAGGAAAAGAAAAACCTAGAAGCATCTATGTGGTTGCGTATTGTTATAGCAATTATTCTACATAGGACACTTATATTAAACCCAGATGCTAGCATCGATGCAATCATCTGACACTGATGTTAGTGTCTAGAGTGCTAGAAGTGTCAGAGCTAAAATTTGATGACTGTTTCAGAATATCCTTCCAACCTAATTTTTTCCTATTATATATACATAACTACATTAACATTATATCAAGATAAGTACACTTATTTTTCATTTCTATGTCTAACATAGTTATAATTTCCATATTTAGACTATCTTAACATAATAAATTTAGTGTATGCTTATATCTGAATTTAGCATCTAATTGGCCTACTATAGATATGATTATCACCCTTGTTGAATTTCATTTATATATACCCCTTTAATTCAAATCTAAGGTTAACAATAATATCACTAAGATCAACATCTTAAAGTTAAACATTTGGTGAACTTGATCTTTGAAAGTTATTTTGCCTAAGCATACCCTATAGGATGATTATGACTTATTTTGTCTTGATATTTATTTAATTCATATATTTTATCATGGATTATATTGATTGCTTTGATGACTATGATTATAAAACTATCCAACTCTCCTTCAAGGAAGGAGTTAAAATTGACTACTCTTGCATTCTTCCAAGCGCTAAAACATGTAATATAAAATCTGTGAATAGTGGTAGCTGTTATCCCTCAAATCAAGTCCAAAATTCCACCACTTCAAGAGACGAGTTGAGAAATATTAATGAAGATAAAAATCCTTTAGCCATACTTCCTACACCACTATTATATGACTTTGGCATTCTATACTTGTAAAATTATGGATACCAAGGCTAAGGATTGGTTAAACATGAACATGATAGAACCCAACCTATATCTCTTAAACATAATAATATAAATAGGTAATGGTTAAAGTTTTTAAAAACATCCCTGAGTTACCAACCATTCAATTCAAATAAACATGTACATTTTACCAAAGAAGTGGGGACATATGACCAAGAGGTTCCTTAATTTGATCGTCACAAATTTAATAATTACACAAAGAGATTATGGTTAATTTACAAACAACTGATAGTGGGGGACATGTCTTCAAGAAAATTTATTAAAACCCCTAAAATTCCTACATTTCCAAATAATATCCCTCTATTCAATGGTGATATTTTTTTCCTACCTTAATTTAAAACAAATTCTATATCAAAAAAGGTGTCCTTACTAAACTTTTCCAAGGATAAAATTGTTATATCCTTACCAAAGGAAAATGAAATAGTTTATTCAAATGATACAAGCTATTCAAATGACATACCAAATATTCCAAAGTTCAAAGATCCCATACCATTACCAAAATATCCTAAATTTAGTGATCATGAACTTGCACTTGTTATACATGAGGATGATGATATTCATATGCCTAGATTCAAAAAAGGTGGTGGGTTGCAACCAATAATAACACATATAACAAACACCTATATCCTCAAAGAATATATAATGTCTATGATGATCGCTATTGGGGATATTCAAAATCAAGTTTCTATACTTAAAATGCAAATCCATAATGATAATGCAAATGTAACCTCATTCAATAATCAACCTATTATGAAATGTATAATTGAAATCCTTATCCATAGGATTTTGAATTACCAAATTTACCTCTCTTTTTGAGAAATAATGACCCATTCGACCGCATGATTAGTTATGTACATTCTTTTGGTCAATGGACACAAGATGAAAAATAATTGCTAACAATTGTCTATATGAGTATTTCTAATGAAGCTCAAAATTAGTTATATAGTTTATCAAAGGGTTTTTTAACCACTTTATTACAATTGGAAGATGAATTATTCATGGATTTTAATATCCACAAGGTGACAAAACTTACATTAGAACATTTGTATAATTTTAAACAAAGTGATGATGAATCCCTTCAAGATTATACTATTTGATTCAAAAGTACATTAATGAGCTATGTAAGGAAATTACTTAGATGATTGAAATAGTAGAATATTATATGGTAAAATTAAGAGTAGAATAAGCAGATCCATAATAATAATTGGTGAAAGAGCAGAATACTTGAATATTATGATTGAGCCACATCGAGGGGGCAACCTTCACAATGCAATATGAACAAAATTCATAATATGATGATAAAAGACCAACCTCTACCTCCTATATATATCTACTTAGCCATGGTTATTCCATAGGCCAACCATATTAATAACATCAAGAAATACAATAAGCTAATATGAAGATGTGTATACTACAAGTCAACCACACATATCCTTAGATGTACTATAGGTTCAGGGTATAACATGACCCTCCATTTCAAAACAATATTATCCTCAACATTGAATTAAACTTGGATGTTTCTATAAGAATGCTTCATCCTCCCATGTTGCATCTTCATAATGTAGGTTCTTTCATTTGATCAAACACTGCTTAATGTCTCTAGTCTACAGTTGCTTAGTGCACATGTGAAGGATCTCCTCAAGCTCTATAATGACTCTGCCTTCTTCATATAAGCCAGGTAACTCAATTTGAATTAGATGAAATCCATCCATTAGGATTATAATATCCTAGTTTGCTTCTAAAGCCCAGACTCTGGGCTAGATTTGTGCCCATACACCAAGATCCCTCATATGAATGAGCTTTGGATGAAAAATTCCATGCCGATGTAGCCACCCACTCCATGACTTGAACCCAGGTAGAGGCTCTACTACCAAATGTATGGATTAGGTTTCAAATAGAGAGAGACCATAACCACTTTTTGTAAATAAGGAGTTTGATGTAGATTAAATAAAATTTCAATTTGAGTGAGCCAAGTGAGTGGATCATTACCATCAAAATTGTGTAGGTCCACTTTTGGCAATATTGGCTTAGGGATAGAATTGGTATTGGCATTATGTGGAGTAGGAGGAAAAAACTAAAGTGGTAGAGGATTATTTTGTAGTGGTTGAGTTAACAAGTTGGCCAATAACCTAGATACTTATTTTTATTGGTCCTTCATGCTATCCAAGTCCCCTCTCAAACTTATAATGTCCCATTGAACCATATCAAAATCATATTTTTCACCATGCCCTACAACTCTAACTTAAGTTACTGAACTACCTATGAAATAGATGGATCAGAAGCTTCAGATTCTAAGTCATTCTTGTGAGGAGTTTTTGGAGTTTCTTGCCATTTCTTTCATCTATGAGTGTTTAGAACAACCATGTACAAACCCTAGGAGGGTTTTATCCCCCCAAAAAAGTACCGATGGAATACATCATTGTGATGGTCTCACTAAGATGAATCTAATCACTATTATTATGCATAAGGGTGAAAAATTTTGACCCAAAAAAGTGTACTAGTAGAATATACCATTGTGATCATCTTGTAGAAATGAATCCAATGTCTAATAATTTGCATAAGGTAAAAATATTTCCAGCCAATTTTTTAACCTAGAAAAAATATTTTTTTATTTTTTTGTAAAAAAACCTCATGAACAAAACTGTGGCAATGAGAAAATCAATTCCTCTCAGATCACAAGTTATGTATTTTTTGGCCTTCTAGTGTTCAGGATGCTAGATCTAAAAAAATGCACCACAAAAACTTTCCCAAATCGATGCTTTGATACTAATTGTAATGAAATTAATTCGATGATTGTAACAATAGAATATTATATGATAGAATTAAGAGTAGAATAAGCATATCAACAAAAACAATTGGTGCAAGAGTAGAATACTTGAATAATATGATTGAGCCACTTCAAGGGGGCAACCTCCAAAATAATGCAATAAGAACATAATTCACAATATGATGATAAAAAAATAACCACTACCTCTTATATATATTCTACTTATCCATGGTTATTCGATAGGCCGAACATACTAAGAACATTGAGAAATGTAACAAGTTAATATGAAGATATGTAAAACACAAGTTGGCCACATATATCCCTAAACATACTATAGTTTAAGGGCATATCAAGCTAACATTTAGACCCTTAGATTTAGAATTAAAATTTTTATTTAGTAGAGGCCTTATTTACCCATTAAAGGAAATGACATTACATAAAAATATGAATCATTTACCCATTTATATAATGATGTGCATATATATGCTTCCTTAATAATTACTCATTCAAAGGAAGTTAACATCTCTCCCTCCAACTACAAAAATTTTATTCCTCACACAAATGAGGGAGACAAATTACCTAAGGAACATTATTTAAAACAATATGGTATTCCTAATCTTTATATGACCAATTTTCAAATGCTACTTAACATGGGGCCAATTCAACATCCACATCTTATGCAATAATCTTGTGAACAACACAAAAAACATCCATGCCAACAAGATTTAACAATTAGGTTACACATGGGTGGTGCTTATTTTTGGCATAACCATATTGATCCTACACAAACAAAAACTCCTTGCAATGTAAGACATTTACAACAAATTGGATTCAACCTAATAAACATACAAAAGAAAGGAGGTTGGAAAGACTCCTTGGGAAATATAATAATACTAATTGCTTGTGGTCCTAAAGTAATTCAAATATGGTTTTGCATTCTTCCTACCACATCTCCATATGCAATTTCTTTAGAAACTCTTTGGCTATACCAAATGAAAACAAAAATTGATCCAAATTAGCAAGGTATTTCCTTTCCTAATGAAGGCAAATTAATACATATGTCAAATGATAACATTACTTCTATTACACATGCAAAATGTGAGGAGGAACATACCATGCACCTTTTAAACCTATCTAATATTGATGTAAACAATGTAAAATATCCAAATTAAGGTTGTAAGGTTCACAATGGGGGAGATATATATGACCATCCATTAGATGGCATCATAAGATGATCCTTCCTCTTCAAAAATTCTATAAATACCAAAAAAAATCAAAACATTAAAAAAATATAAAAATGTTTTTAGAACCTACTTTTATATGGATCCTTGGCATCTATGTGTTAGTTCCACCTTAATGAATGGCATACTCAATTACTCCTACATACACATGTGTGTCACACTTCTACTTGAGTGTGATATAGGCATATATAAATACAGGATACATTCTTATTTCAGATGTTGGGCTTTCCATCTACTCATGTCACATGGACATTTGGGGCATATGATTCTTTGATCTTGATACACAAATGTTATATGATTCGATGATCACTATACATTATCATGTTTGAGCTTATATCAATACTTACACATGTCTTTATCTATGATTATATCTTACTCATGGTACTTGATATGCTATACAATTGGCATTTTTTACTAACACATTTGATCCATGGGCTACTATGAAATGGTTATTCTATTTACTTATGCTTTCCTTTATGCACTTCCTTGAGTGTATTGCCTTGATATTGCATTCCTTGTTAGATCATTTGAATATGCTCTTTTGATTACAGTCCCTGTGCCTATGTATGCTTTCTTTGACATTTGCATATGTCATTATTTATTATTTAGACATTTGAATATGTCATTATTACTTTTATAGACATTTGACTAAGTCATTTCCCTTCGATTGTGTGACATTTGAATATGCCCCTTATTTGTGGTCTCTTTGGACCATTACTTTTGACTTGATTTTGACTACTATTTTTTGTGTGCTTCTTTGATTTTTGAGCTTGTAATGTAAATATCTAAATGTTGTGATGATATTTATCATGCATATTGAGCCTACACATGATCACATTGGTTCTATGCACTTCAATGATATATCTACCTAGACATATTCCTTCTATATGCTACATGGTTACATTCATAGATTATACTATTGTCTTATCCTTTTGAGGTGAAGTAACTACCAGTTCCTATCTTTACCTCACCTAAAGGGGGGAATATTAGTGGGGGCATCTCATAGAGACATGTTATCCACACTTGGCATAATTTATAGATTATGTGGGGGTATGATTTGGAAGTATGTTATCCACACTCAATTAGTATATGGTACTTATATAGGTTTCTAGATTTAGTGAGGGCATGATTTAGAAGCATGTTCTTCAACTCATTTAGTATATGGGACTTATATTCATTTCCATATTTAATGGGAGAGTAACTTGGAAACATGTTCTCCACACTCATTCAATATATGATACTTATGTCATCTTTTAGATTCAGCGGGGGCATGTCATATGGGCATGACTTCCACACATTCACAATTCTTAGATTCAATGGGGGCATTCTTTGGAAGCATGTTCTCTACACCTATTCATTACTCAACATCTCTAGTTTATAGTGGGGGCAAGTTTGTGGAAGATTGGTACTTATATCATTTTTCATATTTTCTCCATATATAATGGAGGCATGCTTTGGAAGCATGTTATCCACAATTACATAATTTTTTGAACTAGCCAAAACACACAATTATATGATTTAGATTAATAGTTGTGGCATAATTCTATACATAAATATTATTGTTATCCACATTTTTAGGATGATACATATCTAAGGTGCCTATGATATGCAACATGTGCCTAATATTGTTAAATTCAAATCAGTTTTAGATTTTAAAACTCTTTTATGGACCATTACCATATCACAAACTTTTTTTTACTGATACCCTATAGAATTTTATGGACTTTATTGATCCAATCTACTACAATAGTTGGTTCACCTTTTGGATGGTTGAGGTAAAATAATCACTCAATCTTTCTAAGTTTTCATGTTGGACTTGATCATCTAGCCTCACCAGGTTATAAGTATCATTAGGTTACACGATTGAGCTAATTTCAACTACTAGGTGGTAACTCACTTTTGATACAAATTTGGGGGCACATGCCTTTCAATATCTCTCTCTCTCTCTCTCTCTCTCTCTCTTTATCTCGTTGGATATATGCACTTTAAATATTTATTGATATTTTTTTTGATCTCAATTTCAAAGCCTTATAATGATACATGTTTTTGAAAACAACTTGCCAATAGGTAATATAGTTACATTGACACATAAGTGTACTCCTAAACCTTGCTCTTTCAATTTAAATCAATTTCAAATACTTTCAGATTATATGCACTAATTTTATACTATAACATGCTCTTGGTTACAGATTAATCACTAACAAAGCACTCAAGTTGGGCACATACAAAGATAAGGTGTGTATACACACCCATGCACACATTCATTTCTTTTAAAATAATAATTTCATTACTAGATTAAAGGGGGGTAAATGTAGACACTATTTCTTGATTATATAGCACCTCAGTCTTGTACACTTGGTAAACTCAAACCTTGGATGCTCCTTTTAGTTTTATATCTTTCCCACTTCCATAAATCTCATGTCTACTCTATCTTTATGCCCCTTAACCTATATAAATTAGTCCAACCAATCTTATGTTGATGACCTAGGTCTTCTATCTTGTCCAAAATGCTTAAAATGTACTTATTTTCCATCTCTACAAGTTCTGAACTTGTACCTACTTTTTTTCTCCCTGGACACTAATGTTTGGGATAAATAGTAGCATTGACACTATTGTCTTATCTTGACACAAGTGTCCAGTGCCCTGAAGTCATCCAATTTTTAAATGAAACATATCCTACTGGTTAGTCTCAGTGATTTAATGCAAGTTATTACTCCAAAGGGATTGATATAAATACAAAATCAATCCTCATTCATTCCTCACATAACTACACCCATCAAAAAACCAAAGAGACAAAGGCAACTTATCAAAATCACTCTATCAAGAATTAAATTGAACAAAGATTCCATATTTCCATACCAGGCATAGACACATCACATATATAGGTCTGAAGTACTAAAAGATCAGCCCAAGAGTTTGATTTTTCAAATGACAAGTTAGGTAATCATTGTACTTGCATTGCACATATTATATGATTCATAAACAAGCCAATGCATAGGGGAGAACTACATGAGTTTGAAGCCCTATTATGGATTATTGGATATGGAGTAAGCACCCTATGATAGTGGGATATTTGGGGTTATATTGACACCATGTGCCCACTAACACATTTCCCCCAAGGTCACTATGAAGATGGAGAACTAGGGTTTTACCATTTCACAAGGAGTGATAATCCATGACCTAGATCTGAATACACCAAAGCAAAGGTGAAACAAAACATAGAATCATCTAGATGGTTTTATCTTATTCTAGTAGGTATTCCTTACAAGACAATTGTATCAAACTTAGATAATAGCATCAACATAACCTTCTCAGGTTGACTTTAGTGTCTAGAGCACTAGAAGTGTCAGAGCTAGAATCTAATGACTATTCTAAAATCTCCTTCTAGCCTACTTTTCATCTTTTCTAGATCTATAACTATATCAACATTAGATCAAGCTAAGTACATCACTTCTTTGTCATTTATATATATCTAGTATTCTTTTACTTTTTATATTTATACTATCTCAACATAATAAATTTAGTGTATACTTATATCTGAGTTTAGCATCTAATTAACATGTTATATATATCTAATTATCACCCTTGTGCCATATCATTTATATATACCCCTTTAATTCAGATTGAAGGTTAATGATAAGATCACCTTAGATCAACATTTTAGGGTTAAATAATTCTATACCTTTTCCTTACCCAAAATGTCTAGAATTGTGAATATGTTATGTGAATTATGAGTATGCTATTTGAAAAATAATTTTAGTAAAGGGTAGTTCTTAGAGAAAAATGGAAATGGACTTAATTAGAAATTGAGGTCTTCAACATGCTACTAGCTAGTTCTTTTAATCCTAGAAGGTGAAGCTTGGGGTGATAGGGGTTGCATGTTGGCCTCCCATCATTAAAATCTTGCTAAAGAATTTATGTATGTAAATGAAATTATTGTGATTACATGTGATGTAGAAGTGTGTCATGTTTATATTTTATTGTTTACATATTCTTACATTTTACCCAAGGTGCTTAATCTTCCCTATGTTTGGTTGAATCATGTTGGGTTTTCTTGGCCAAATTAGGGCCTAAGTTATTATTATTCTTTCCTTTAAGCAACCTAAATGTTTGTGTGTTGGTATTTTAGAAAACACCTTAGGTCTAGTGGTTGATGAAGGATATATATTCCTAATGACATCATATGTTTGGGAGGTGAGCACCTCCTATTTTTATCTATCAAGTTATAGGTCTAATGCACTAACTATGGGAAAAGAGCTTAAAATGTGCTACTTACTAGAGTGAAAATGTTACTTGTTGGAATAGTGTAAGAAAGTTTAATTTATTGTGTTTGATAGTGTAAATAAGGAAATAAATGTACGTGGGTAGTGTTAAAAAACTTATAAAAATGGATTCCTTATAGGAATTGGATTTTTTACTTGGTGATTATTTCTAAAAGCTTAATACTCTTCTAAGATAGGGATTAGGTCCCTGGATTGCTACTTATATACATATTACTTCTTTTTTAAGAAAATAAAATGGTTTGAATTCCTCTGAATTGTTATTGAAAAAGTAATACTTCTTTAAGAAAAGAATATGACTTGAGCCACTCTCTTCCTTGATTTTTGAGTTGAAGACAAATTTCAAAAGAGAATTAAGGAAATCAAATTTCAATAGAATCTATAGATTCCTTAAATGGGTTGTCATCCAAATGTTGAATCCTTTTAATTTTTATTGTTTAAATGTCTAAGTTATATATGCGTGCTATATTGGAAGGAAATAAACTCATGTATTATAGAGAATAGAAAGTTATCTTTGAATTTTGAAACCATAAAAGCCTTTGAATATGAAATATTTCTATACATCTTAAGTAAAAATAAATAATTTATTACATAGAAGATATATGAGTTGTTATAGGAAAGAAAGAAGATAAATAGTACACATAAAATACATGACTACTTATTGTTCAAAGAAAAGCTTTGAAAAAATTATTTTTTCCCACAATCATGACTTATAAATGATTACAAAACTATTCCCTTTTATAGTTAAGAAGGAATGTGTCTATTTTACCTATAGAAGAAATGTGTTTGCTTCCCCGTAGAGAAGCCACCTGCACAATACCAAAAAAGTTGTCATAAGACTTAGAGTATATTTAATATATTTTAAAAAGAATATATGTTTTATTGAAAACATTTAATAAAAAAAATGGAGAATAAAATGTATAGGATTAAATATAATCCTAGAAGAAATATATTAAAATATAGCTTAAAATATATTTGAGTGTAATTATCTTCTATAGAAAGATATTAAAAAAATTTAAAAAAATGCATTAGAAGGGGGTGGGGCTAGCCATACCACTATCCTCCCCCACCAAAAGATTTTATTGATTATATTAATTTTTTGAGCGGGAAGGGTCAACGACAATGCCACCTCATCTACCCCTCTAATGCGATGCCCATGTGGGGACAAAATTATCATCCCATAACCCTCATGTTGGGTGGTGATAATGTCGCTACCACCTATTATGCCTATTTTTTACACCCCATATATTTTTCAAAAAATTCAATACTTGCTACCATAGAGATGACCCTATCATAAAATTTAAAACTATGTCGGGGTCCTTGTTGATTGATAGCATTTTAGATGTATTTTTGATTATGAAATGATAATGATTGGTTGATGAATTTATATTTATGTTTCTAAGTGGTTTCAAAAAGCATGGTGGATTAATGAATAAAATACACATATATATTTCTTAATGTGATCAGTCACTTTCATTTTAGCGAAATTCAATTTTTAGATAGTTTCAGCTAGGAGGTGCATTTTTAGTTTAGTCAGATTCTTTAATTTTCATTGATAATATGATTTGATTAATGATTCAAAGCAGATTATGGTGATACGACCTTTTAAAAACATTACATTAAATTTTAATGCATTAATTATCTATTTTGAAGGTATATATTAGATTTATGGCTTAGTTTCATTTATTATTGATGATATGATGAACATTTGAAGCTCTGATATGCTTGAGTTGGTTAGTGATGTTGCCATTCTATTTTGTCTAGCTCGCAGTCTTATTCATTTGATTATGCAACTTTATTGCCAAAGTACATGGTTCAATAGTTATTTTGTTTCATAAAACTCTTAAAACCTAATCAACATTCTAAGTCTTGGTCATTTCAAAATCTAAAACTATTCAAAGTCTATGAACATAACTATTGAGCCATTAATGGTATTCTATTGAAACTCATTAAGTGTAAATGGTTATATATCGAAGGGATTAGTTTGTTTCAAAGAAATAATTTTGAGGGCATAGGTTATTCTTCTAACTTAATATAAATCCTAGCACACATTTTTCAAAGAGGCTTGATGTTGTTCGAATTAATATTTTCAAAATGGTTCAAAGGCTTTATTTATCACATGAGGGGTTGTGATGCTAGGGTATTGACATTTGTTGAGATTGTGAATTCATCGTGAAATATATTTATTCGGCTTAAGTATTGGTTTTAACTTAGAAGGACCTATCATAATTTGCATGGCACAACTTTAAACCATGACACTATGTGAATTGACAATTACAAAGGCCCCTTAGATTGATGATGAAACAAGATCCAAGTATCTGTTAGATTATGAGCTGGAGAATGATTGGTGAGATAGACACCGAGACAATCTGAGTTGGCATTATTATTAAATATGAAGGTTTAGCCTTGAAGTTTCAAGATTGGCACATAGATTTGGTAGTATGGGGAATTAATACGAAGTGACCACACTTCGAATGGTGGAAGTTAGAGAATTATTTGGTATGAAGGGATAGTTATCACTAAATTTGAGTTGTGTTGACAGTGACATAGTAGATTACTAAAGTACTTTTGGTTTGATGAGAACTAATGAGGTTCGAGCACATCACTTGGTTAGTTACAAAGATGAATTAGTGATATAAATTATGATTTATTTGGTTTTTGGTTCATTTGGTTACAAGTTTTGATGTGGAAGCAAAGCCCTGGCTAGATAATTGTGGAATTACAAAGCGAGGTCTTGGTGAAAAATATTAGGTAGAGAGCTCGGGTGCATCACCAGGTATGTTGTGCACTATTCATTATTTTGTTTTGTGGTTACTTATGGAAAGGTTTACAATTTTTAATGAGGAAATAGTCATGTTTAAATTTGTATGGATGTGATTAAAAGTTCTCAGTATTTTGGTATGCTTTCTTATGTCGATATATGAGCTATAATGTGAAAGTATGTGAGTTCGACTGCATGCAAACTATTTGAAAGATATGGTAGTCATTTTTAAAGAGTTTTGAGAATATTATCTATTATATGGGTATGCATGATGAAGAGAAGTTGCATGGTAAACAAATATTCTATGTTTCTTGTTTTTGAGCAATTTTGAGTTGGTGAAAGAATAAAAGGTTTAGCTGTCAAAATATAAAATATGAATTTATCATTTTTTAGTTGTTTCCTTTTGAAACATTATTTCACAAACTATTGGACAATGTGATAGTAATACATGCATGTCACTTCCATCTTGTTGAAGGAGGTCACAATTAAGTTGGCAATAAGTTAATGGGTTCCTATTTGTTCGATTCCTATTTGTCCAAAAGAGTTTCTGAAAGTTGCTCAAAATGCATGCTAGGTTCTTGGCTTTGATATTCTAGGTTTTTGAAAAGATAAAATCTATTTATTCTGAAATTAAGTTTTAAAGAGTGGAGAAGTGTCGATTGAAGGAATCATTTAAGCCTGGATACATGAAACACTTAATGAGTTTCAGTGATTTTCTAGGCATATTTGAGGTTTTTCTTTACTATAGTCCAGGGTTTTGGTGATTTTATAAATGAGGACAAAAGGTTTTGTATGTTATTTTTGTGAAGTATGATTTAATGGTTTTTCCTACAACTTGATATTTCAATTTTCAGCTTGTTATTTTGATGGAGAGACAATAATGCATATTGTAGACGATAACTTTTTGCTTGATTTTATATAGTTTGTGAAGAATAGAGACATTGCGATTCAAGGATAAAATATATCAAACAAAGGAAATTCATGGTTTCTATGTAAAAATTTTAGACGTATTGGTTCTTCAAATTTTTGAAGTAAATGGGCTTGATAGATTGGTTGTTTGAATGACATGAGTATTTGATAGTTTCAAAATGGCTTTCAAGGGTTTCTGTGTTTAAGTGCTATCAATATATTAAAGATTCATAATTTTTATAAAAACCCTAATATGAGAAATATAATATATATTTCTTCTCATTGGATTTTATCTCACTTTTTGAGGCTATGTTATCCAAATATTTATGAGGATCATCTCAAAAAATTGAAGCTGTTAGTTTCAGTATAAATGATTTTTGAGATTGATAGTTTTGAAGCTTGTAATGATTATGTGAAAACTCGAATAGAATTAGTTAGCCATTTTGTAAACTGTATGCTAAAATTTGTCATGGATATATAAGATGTTCTTGAATTTGTAAACTTATCTATTAGTTTACATTTGTGAAGGTGATTTAAAGTTTAGATAAGATGATATTTTTGTTGAAATTTCACCTCAATATTGAAGTTTTAGGTTTTTCTTTGAAAATGGATGTTGAGATTAAGGTTCTTTGATACTTTTCATTTTGAAATTTGTACCAAAATCTTATATTAGAATAAATGGTTGGCTTTAGATAGTATTTGATGTTTTAACTTGGTAAATATTGGCTAGGGTTTTATATCTTCATTTTATAATGATTTTTAGTTGATAAAATAAGGGTAGAAAATTCAAAAAGTTATCAAGGCATAGACAATATTGATAAGATCATTGAGATATTTTGACAAGTTCTTGGTTGTATTCGGTAGTTTTATTGAAGTGTTCAAATCAGATTTTGAGTCAGATAGATGGTTTCAAATTATGATATAGTTCGGTTGTAGTTTGATGAAATGAAGTAATTTTTAGTCTTGTTTCTTTGTTTCTCAATCTTAGATTTGATTGTTATATTTCAGATTTATTCATAATGTCTGAGTGGGACCAATCAGGTTCAACAATAAGTAATGACAATAAGGGATGGGGACATAATTCTAATAGTAATGTTAACCAGCCAAATCCTAACAAAGGCTTTCATGGAGGTGGTTTTTGTGAAAAGAATTTTGGTCCTAGATTCCATAGAGGAATCAGAATGTCTATTCACTTTGATGCTTTAGACCTTGAATTTTGGAATATTCTAAGTAATTTGACTAATAATCTAACCAATAGGGGTTATAGAGGTAACAAAGGTTTCTTTGGCCATAATTTTGGAGCCCGAACCCCTTCTCAAAGTAGTTTGTCTTATCATCTAGACAATAGCCCTCAACACTTACCACTCCAACCTCCTCATATTGAAAGAATTGAACTTGCTATTGAATTTATGTCTATAAATTAGACAACATAGTTAGAAGTTGAGACTGTCCATGCTAAAGATTTTAGGAACATGGCCATTCCTTCTGATTCACTTTCTCCTTCCCATAGAGAGCTTGTTATGAAATGTAAAAGATTAAGTCTAGATGTTACCCATAATGGGCCTATTCTGAGATTTGAAAGATTGAATTTGGGAGTTCAAGGTTATGCTGGTAGAAGGAAGACAATTGATATTCCACCTTCCACTATAGAAAAGAAGACTATAGAAAAGAGAGCTAAAAGTAAATCAGACACAGAGACACCAATGGAGGTTAGGATGTTGAAGAGGATCAAATTAGAGATTGATAGCAACACAACTGATTTAGGAACAAGATTGGTGTCGTTTCCTACTATAGAGATGGAATATAATGTTTATCTTCATGAATAAGACAAACATGTAATTGAGGTGTTGTCAGATTTAGATGATTATTGGTCATCTAAGGGATAAACTTTATTTTATTACTAAACTTTTTCATGACAAAACTTGATATTTTAGTTTGATACTTTAGTTTCAAACTTTGACATATTTTGGTAAATTTTGGAAGATGCAACAATTTTGGAATTCAGATATAAATATGTATGCCTAAGTTAATTGATATGCATTATGGATTAATATGAATTGGATTTATTAATATTTGAATTATTTATTTTATGATTAAGATATGTATTTTATTAAATTATCAATCATAAGGCCCCCCACCTATTAAGATTAGTAAACCTAATTTATATTCAATAAACTTGATCAATTAAGAATTTTAAAGTCTTAATTAAATTTGTCCTCAACTAATAATTTTTATAATTAATTAACTTTTAAAAAGTCAATTAGTTAACATAAACTAATAACTAACTAAAGTTAGTTATAACTTATTTGCAACTAGGTTTAAAGGTATAACAAGAGATCAAGGATTCATTTGAAGACAAAAGAATAATAGGTATTGAGGACTTAGACATTTCTTGAAGTCAATCATTCATCTTTCTTCTTTCTATGCAAATCCTCTGAGATAGTACAACTTTTATAGATAGAGCCAATGGTAATTTATCTGATGGTTGAGTAATTACTTATGCAACATATGTGTATCTAGCTTTATTTATCATTTAATACTGATTATCTAAAGATTGCTAAGTTTAACATCTTTTGATGATTTCTATTTGTAGTCCTATGCATAGAGTCTAAGTATTCAACCTAAATAATGATGAACATTTCACTATTTTGTGACACTTCATTTATCTATTTTGATTGTAAAGTTGTCATTCAAATTTTTGTAAAGGAATAATGTTGGTTTTCTCAATAAAATTATCTTTTTCTATTAAGACGACTCTCTTTTGAGACTCAAACACTTTATTGTAATCTATTTGACTCTAACTTTAATAAAATTTAATCTTTAGTTTTTTTCTAAATCTGATGTTATTTCTTTTTCTAGTTATTTTAACTTTTAGTTTTAGTTGAGTTGTTTATTAGTTATTAGTTTGTTAATTTTCCAATTAATAATCTCTTCTATTTTCTTTAAGTTAGACATTTGATAGTTTTATATAGCTTAGTACTTGTTTATTGTCTTTTATTTATTTTCAGTCTTAATCTTAATAGATTTCTAAAATCTATTCAAGTCTTTAGATTAATAGCCTTTTATTCAATTTAGATTTGGTTTAATAGTTGCTTCATAGTTATTAGATTTGTTTTTGTTTTAGCTTATTTTAGTTTATTAGTTTGATATTTATCTTTTAATTTTTATATTGTCTTGAGTTTGTTTCTTGATTAGATTAGATTGCTTAGTTAGACTTTAGTTATTTTTTTTAGTTTGTTATTTTTTTCTTAAGAGCTTAGTTATTTTCATTTTTCTTAGTTTGTTGGTTAATTGTTTGTTGTCTCACTCTCTTGTTTACTTTATCAAATCTTTTCTCTTATCTTTAATTTGTCTATTTCTACTTTTGATTTTTTTTGGAGTAAAGCTTAGAAAAAATTACAACAAGAAGCAAGATATTATTGAATATATGAATATTTATTGAATCAAATTTCTATTCTTCAAGAGACTATCTAACTCATATGTTTTCTCTGCCAGATATAATAGATTGCAAATTCTTATCTTAGCTAATTCATGATTTGATAAATGTATTTCTAATTGTTATAATAAAATAAATTGCATTTTATAGCTTATCGATTATTTATCAAAACTTATAAAACCCCCCTCACATCTTTAGGATCATAAACAAACCTTTATAACCCCATGATTAGACTGGTATGATATAATTTTGAGAAATGAGATTTGAGATGGGAGATTAGTAAGCTCTGTAATAGGATCCCACTCATCATAACCTATAAGGGGACTGCTGGAAACATGTGTATAGTGTTAAAGAGGGTCCTCAGAAGGAGTTGAAGTGCATGTGAATTTATGTTGATAAGATGCAGAAGGTTTAATTAGAGGATAAGTTTATTGATTGTCTTGAGTAGATGGGGTGGTTGATGTAGGTTTGGTTTAAGATAGATTAAAATAAGTATTGATAGAAGTTTGAGTATTATTAATGATAGGTAAAGAGGTTGGAGAAATGGTAGAAATAGTATGAGAAGTGTTATCCAAGGGAGGTGTTGGAATTAGTTCATCAAAAGATATAAGGTCTTCTTGCCCCAACTCTGTTAAGTGAGTTGGAGAAGAGTCTTGGATAACACAAAATGTGTGAGGTAATTAAGAAGTGTGGATGGGATGAGGATCAATGAAGGCAACCACCCTTCACATATTAGTCATGTTGACCATATTATCTTCAAGAGTTGGGTCAAGAAGACTATCAACATTATTGGTAGAAGGGGTAGGCTTGTCTTGGTTATCTTAATGACTTGGAATAAGATCTTTATAGATGGCCAAATGAGCATCAACTTGGTTCAAAGCTTGATATTTATTTTATGTTTCATGGGCTTTGAAGGCAATGTCATAGGTTTGTTGCCATTTTTAAATGATAGAATCATGATCAAAATTAGGATCAAGAAGGAAATCCATAGATAAATTACAAAGTTGCCTACAAGTCTCATGAGAATGACCCCAACTAGCATGAAACCAACAAAATTTATTAGGATCGTACCAAGATTTCATGTGATGAGTGGGATCAAGTTCTCACAGAAGAGGCCTTGGTAGACATTTTTGTAATTCCACTAAGGATAAAGGTTTATGAACATTAATGTTATTTGTTAAATATAAATGAGGATTAGTGATGTGGTTGAGAGGGGAAGCTTGTTTTGGAGTTTAGTTGGGAACAATAGCTTGAATAGTATGAATGGTATCATAAGATTTAGTGACACCATCATTTGTAACATAATGATTCTTATTTTTGATTAACATATGAGTAACTATAGAAGGTTGGGATGGATTGAATTAATGCATGAGGAAATCTTGATGCTTGAATTGGTTAATGGCCTCTTCCAAAGTATGTGGAGAGAGAGTCTAGACCTGATATTGTAACTTAGAAAAAAAGCATTGGTAAATAGATGAAATAAGTTATCATCTACCATATTGTGTTCACATTTATTAGATAAGGTCTTCCATTATTTGATGAAAGCTTGTATAGTTTCAATCTCAAGTTACTTACAATTGATAAAATGGGCCAAGGTATTCTCACAGAGATCATTAGTTTAGAATTCTTGGACTAGAGCATTGAGTAAATCTTCCAAAATAGTGATGGAATGATGTTCAAGTTAGTTGTACCAATCTAAAGAATCACCTATGAGAGTCTTGGCTAATAGTTTGGAGGTAGAAAAATTATTTAACTTGACCCAATTTTTATATAAATTTCCAAATGTTTTTAAGTGAAGAGTAGGATCGGTTAACCCATTGTAAGTAGTGGTAGTGATGATACCTCCTATATCAATATTATCAATTTGAGATGTAAGGGGATCATTTTGAAGGTACTTGATCATTTTGTTAACAAGGGGAGGTTGAGAAATTAGATTACCATGGGAATCCTGAAGAGGAGGCGAGGGAGCATTTTGGTTATGCATTCCCCATGGAACCTATTGAGGTTGGGTTTGAAGATGGATAAGATGATTTTGCATTTGAATCATTTGATTTGCATTGTTAGCTTGGAAAACATTCATTTGATTAAGAGTTTGTAATATAATTTGATGGGTTTGATTGTTATTATTGTCATTGTGTGAAGCATTTGAATTGGTAGTAGTGGCCTAGGTACCATTATGGATGTTAGTAGTAGTTTGAGAAGAATTTTTGGTGAGTGAGGAACCAATATCATGATTTTATTGTGTGGAAAAATATCTACCAGTACAGGGATGAGACAAAGTGTCACTAGAGTCATGATTACCATGGGTAAAAAATGAGGCACTAGTGGAAGAATTAAGAGTGGGTCTTGAAAGAGGCCCACTAGATGCTAAACCTTCCATCTTAGTAGAGATAATAGGCATGGGGGTGGAGGAAATTAAAGAGGAAGATGTCATGGTATGAGAAGGGTTTAAAATAGAGGGAAGAGGTTGAGAAACAAAGAATCTAGTATCTCCAAATCCATGTGAGAATGTGGGAGAAGGTGAATGGGGTTCCTTGACTTAAGCACTTATCATGAGATGGTAAATAGTACAAGGATCTTTTCCTTGATGTTTAGGAAATTCATTGATGAATAAGAGCATTTTAGGTGTATACTCTAACTCAGGTTGATCTTCAAATGAGGAGAGAGGATTGTGAAGCAAATAAGAATGAGGAGGGGTCCCATAGTTTGTAGTATGAGTGGCTATATGCACATTACTTTCATCTAGGGTAAGATCCACAAGCTGCTTGTGGGAGAACATATTGGGGTTGGTAAGACTCATCATATCTATTGAATTCAAGTTAGTATTATCTTCAAATAGGAAGTTCATGATGAAGGAAAGAGATTAAGGAAGGCAAAGCTGATGCAAAAACAAAAAGATAGATAAGAGTATAGAGTCAACCAGGTTGACCTAAAACTATAAATATGAGGTAAAAGAGTACAGAGTCGACTAGGTAGACTTAATACTAAAAATAGGAAAATAGATAGTCTGATAAGGATAAAAAGTTAATCAGGTCAACTAAAACTGTAACTTGATAGGAAGAAAGAAGTAGTAGGTTGACTAGGTTAACTTAGTACTACAGGCAGGGAAAAAGATAATCTGTAAGAGACCAGGTTGAACAGAATGATAATGTACTAAAAATATGGATTTTCTTTGTAAATGTGATTGGAAGAAAGAAATGGAAGCAAAAACATAAAGAATTGGATCAATGAGAATGATCTAATTGGGGAACACAACACAAAACCTTACACCAATGATGGTTAATGCAAGTTTTTGCAATAAAACACACAATGATCAGAGAACAAGTAGTCAACTAAAAATTAAATGCTAAGTGGTCATCCTGAGTATTGTTAGATTATTATAAAGTATTATTTTAAGTGTTATAAGGAAGTTGGCTGAAAAAAGGGAACTATAAATCAATCTGTGGATGGCTTTAGGATGTTTAGGCTAAAAAGGATTTGTGTTGGTAATGGTACTAACTTGGTAGTGGGGCCTACTCCCTCACTTCACAATCTTATAGCAATAAGGGTGTCAGATGCTTTGCCAATATATACCATTAACCACATATTTATAATTATCTAGAAAACCAAGTTGGCTTCCCCCTTGGTGATGAAATCCAAGTAGGTAGGCCTTGGAAAGACAAATGTTAAATATATTTTGAAATTTGTGATTTGGTAGTGTGTGTAAAAAGAAGAAAATTGTGAAACTAAATGGTATTTTAAAAAACCATCTAATTATATTATGTTAGCTACTCTAAGTATGCAAATAACTAAAAATGAAAGTGTGAATTATTTACTAGCATATAGTTATTAATTCCTAAATTAAGAATAGTACAGAGTCGATTCAGATGACACTATATGTAAACATTATTAAATAGAGTTGACCAGATCACTACTATTTTGTAGAAGCAAGAGTCCTTAAGAAGTAAGTCGACTAGGTCAACTTATGATTTTAGATATAAGATAGACTATGGAATTAAGTCGACTAGGTCATCTTGTTTGTTGTAGATTATAGTTTTGAATATTGCAAACTTACATAGAACATAACTATAATGAAGTACTAAATTGAAAGAGAAAGAAAGAAAGGAACCCTGATGGGTTGGAAGATGCTGAGGATTGAAAATTTTGTGTTGAAGTTCCTTGAATGCTACTTACAAGTTCTACCAAATATGTCAACTAGGTCAACCTAGTTCTATGAAACCCTATTTACTAAAGGCTGTTAAGATGACTAAGTTGATTTAGTTGACTAATTTTATTATCTAGATGCTGATTTTAAGATGAAGTTGATGTACATGACTTACCTTACTATTCTAGATGATTATTGAAAGAATAAGTCAACCTATTTGACATAGTCTACTATCTAAGATTGAATAAGAGTATTGTGTCAACTTGATCGATCCAATAAATTGTATCTAATGAATACATGCATAGAAATAATAGGGTCATTTTGATGTGACTATGTGTTAAACATGTGCATAGAAGTTAGAACTATACTAGTCTGGTCAACCTAGTATCATAAATATACAAAACTAATAAAATGATAGAAATGAAAAGTGTGAAATAAAACTTGTAAGGGTTATATTCATGCTAGGTTCACTATAATGTATGCAATGAGAAATGCAACAGATTTTACAAATCAATCCTAGCTCAGAGAAGATAGATCTTACTTACACTTCTAATTGGGGATACATTAGATAATCAGGGTCATGACCAATATGGATCCACTATACCTAATTAAGGGATCTCTTACCATAATTATATCACTAGGGAGGGTTTCAAAGCCTCTAGTCAAGCAAAACTATGCAAGAACCCTAACTAGATCTTATGTTTTTATATTCACTATACTAATAATAAGTAAAGTAAAAGTCTAATCTAGTGCTCACCAGAGTTTGTGGCACAAAGTGGGGGTAATAAACACTAAAATTAAATATACATAGAAGATATATACTCATGTCAATGTATACAAAATACTAATGCATAGAAGAGAAGTACAAATGCATATCTATTTAATATTATAAAGGAGGAACAAAGTTAAGAATACTTACCTTTGAATATGAACCCACTGAGCCTCAATTTATCCCTTCACCAAGGTGATTCTCAAGAGGTTTTTGTAGTATATAAGGATGACAAGGATAAATCAGCTCTAGGATACACATCCTATCAATTCATCCAAAATACTTCTCCATAAGACAAGATCCATATCTTTGAAGAAACTACGAAACCCTAAGCTTGATCCTCATGTAGAATGGTGGATAGGTAGATGTATGATATATCTTCTTCTCTTCTCTTATAAATGGAAAAAAGATTATGCTTATATAGGTGGATATAACCTTAAACCCTTCAAAAAATTTTGGTGGAAAAGGTTGACCTAATCGACCTAGTATTATAATGGACAAAAACTTATTAAGTCACATACTAGGTTGGCTAGGGGTCAACCTAGACCCTTAATAATTTTTATCAATAAGAATACAAGGTTGATTTAGCTGACATAGTCATGTAAACTATCAAAAAGGGGTTTAGGTTAGGGAAAGGGCTAATGAAGGTGGTAAATGATTAGAGGAGTGTGAAAAATAGGAGGCAAAACTTAGGGGAATGGTTTTTAAGAGACAAATGTGTAGATAACAAGTGGAAAAAGGGACAACAATCCTATAAAGCACTAATGGTCTACCCATCCCTTTCACGATGCACCCCTTAAGGCATGAAGTTAGAGAGATTGAGACTTGATGGGTTACTACAAGATAAAGAGCATCAATAATTGATAAAAGTTTTAAAATATTATGTGTATGCATAATGTACCTATGATTAGAGCATGAAACAGGAACAAGGAAACATTACCTTTGCCTACCACTATGAAAGTTATTCCTTCATTTTGTCAATTTTATCCTTAATGTGTATATGGATGTGGGTGCTTAATATACTGCACATAAAGATAAAAGTAACATGTCACCTTATTTAATTCTTGATTTTCATGATGAAGATTGATGATGGAAAGATGGTTTGATTGTTAAATTTGCAGAACTTTGTTTGGTGATTTAGGCTTATGAAAAATGAGGGAAGAGGGTTGTATTTATAATATTTATAGGATGATATGAACTATTGATATTTATCTAACATCAATGGTTGAGAATGATTCAAATTAGATGGTTGGGTCATAAATGAAAGTGGTTGAGAAGGAGATGGGGTAGGGATGGGCATTTCATAATTTTTCCCTTGCATTGGATATGGTGAAATTGCATTAGAATTGGATGATGGTATCATTGCTTAGTTTGATGGGTTGATGTGAGATAAATAGATTTATGAAAAGTATGGATATTTTAAATTCCATGGATTTTATTTTTATGTATGAGTTAGATAATTAATTATGTTAAACTAATTAAAGTGATGTGAGGTGATTTATGTGGCATTGGAAAGGTTTAGAATAAAACATGATTAATTGTTTATTGGAGGATGAATAGTGGGTAGACTAGAAATATTAGTCGATGATGAGATTAGAAAGTGATGTGATGATAGATTAAGGTTTAGTTAGCATGGTGCAGGGATTAGGGATGAATAAATAAAATTGACACGAGGTGTCCAATTTTAGGTGTCTATAATTTCCCCCTCTTTGAAAAGGCATTATGAGATAGGATGCATGAAGTAACATATTTTCAAATAAAAAAGAAGACCAAAAAAAGTGGGAGGATGAAGGTTAGATAATGATGATGAATTAGTTAAAGATGATTCTCCCTCAAAAGGGAATGATGGGATGAATGACATAGATGGGCTCTTAAAATGTGATAAAGGGATTAAGATGAAAGGAGCAAGGGGTGGGTGATGAAGAAAGAGGGGTTATGTTAAAACATGATTTGATGTAATGATAATAATATCATGATGGCTAAGGATACTAGATGTTAGTATGAATGTTGTGGATAGATGAGATTAACCCATGGATGAGATTAACCCACTTGAGCTAATGCTTTCACCTTTACATTTTTCAATGATGATGGATGGATTTTCCCCAAGAAATGATATAGGTAAGGAAATGGAATATGAATGATATATCGTGATGATAAGTTACATGCTTTGATTTTACCCAAGTAATAATATATGCGAGGAGGCATATTTGGGAATGATATATCTCTAAAAAGCTATGGGTTTGGATTAGAAATGATCTATCCCATGGAAAATTTACATGCTTGATTTCCCCAAGTAAAGATATATGCAAGGAAATGGATTTGGGGACAATATATCCCATTGAAAAGTGGTGAGATTGGATGAAATAGATGATTGAATGATTGATTTGAAAACATATATCAAGGATTTAATCAACCACATGAATTAATGATGAGATGAACACATTGATGGATGACATGGATTGGATATGTTGATATAGAGTGATGATGGTATAACGAATTTTCAAAGATGAAGAAGGTGGAAAAGAAACTTGAGAACATGAGGATGCCCAAAGATTAAATGATGAAGATTGAATAATGGTGAATTAACCTAGATTAGATCAAGATAGATTATGGTGAATAGACTCTAGACAAACAAGGAATTATATTGTATTGGAAAATGGATATGGAAAACTAATTTCTACACAATTTAGGACATGATGATGCTTTTTAGATATGGATAAATAGTTATAAGAATTTGATGTTTGAGAGATGAAATGATGTTGTTGATGGGTAATGATTATTGATGTAGAAGATGGATATGGATAATGTTATCATTGTTGTGCATGATTCTGATTGGTTGATAAACCTTATTTTTATTTGACATGTGACAAGATACACCAAGATATGGAAAAACCATGATGACATTATTATCGTTTGTCATTGGATTGACTTATACAAGTGCATGACATGATGTACCATGATAAGGAAAACCATGATGACACTATTTTAATACACATATGTACCGAGTCAAAACTAAAAAAGAAAAGTAAAATCAAACAAAAAAACAAGAAAAAATGAGAACACACACAAGATCAAAAAATTAAATGCATGTCCTACATTATTTTTTATTTTGGATTTTATGATTTTTGGGGGGCTTTGGATTTTAGGATTTTTAAAATTTTCTAATTTTTAGGATTTTTTGGATGTTATTGATTTTTTTGGATTTATGTATGTAAAAGGGATATTATAAAAGGGAGCACCTATTCTATCACTAGGGAGGAAGTGGTGGTGGATAAAAGGGTGGATGGGATCATAATAATGTGTAATGATGATTAGAAAAATGATGAAGGACAATGAAGGTTGATGAAGTAGTGTGGAATAAATGTAGGAAGTTGAGTGTGGACAAATGAGGATGAAGGTTATTATAGATGATTAGGGATGCTTAGGGACGGAAAAGGGTGGATTAGGGGAAAATAAGGATGTGAAAAAGTTGATGATGGTAGTGCTTATGGAACTTTAAGGACCATACTATGTAAGAAAGATGTGTCCAATCATCCAACCACCATTCTATAAATATGCCAATATGTCTCTTGAGCAAGTATCAAGACCTTTTCCACTTCCTTATTAAGGTTAAAAATGAGAAAATTTGGGAACTATATGATATGTATGGGGATGGTAGGGATGTGTAGGATGGAAATGGATGGGGTGGACTTTATGAATTAGATTTAAATTTTTACCCCATGTGCAGGGTACTTGTAGATAATTCATTATTCACACATGATGTTGGAAATTGATTTTCATCATGGTACTTGCCCAAGGCACCATAATAATGGCTTTCACCATTGGATGAATTATTTATCTTTATCTTTTTTATTTTTGACTTTTTTATAATTTTATTGCAACATTTGGATCCTTCAAGTATGCACTCCATAGATGTCATCATGAACTTCATTGGCTTTAAAGTTAGCTTCTTCCAAATTGATTAGGATGTTGTCATAGTCCCTATGATAGAGGGTGATACCAATGAGGTTGAAGCATAAGGCATATTGGATGGAGGATGGTTTTTGATTGCATGAAGCATTTGGAGTTGGGATGTGATCATACTGTGAAGGATGATTGTGACCAACAACCTCATGTTCCATGAGATTAAGAGTAGTTGCAAGTTATATGTTCTGAGAATTTTCTTGATTTAGCTCTTTGTCCATTGGCACCTCAATTTTTTCACTAATAGACTTATTTTCATTTATTGGAGTTAGATTTTGATTTCACAACAGTGCCTAAAGGATGTTTTCACTAATGGACATCGATTTTGGATTTTTATGATTCTTTAGATTTAGATTTTGATTGTATATTAGTGCCTTGAAGAGGTTTTCACTATCGAATAATGATTTTGGATTTTGATTTTTTGTATTGTAGGATTGATTTTTATTTAGGAACACTTGTTTTTCCCCAAAATATGTTGATGTTAATTTATGCTCTTTTGGTTGGATGACAGTCATGAATTTTGATTTTTTTTATTATTATTAAATAAGGATGATGATATATGACTTTATCGGTCCCAATAAACAAGGAAAGGAGATTGAATGTCAAGATGGGAGAAAGGATGGATATTGTAAATTTGTCAATCCTAATTGACAAGTACAAGAGATTGAATGTTAAGATGTTAGAAATGAGTAGTGGTATCAATAAAAGGATTGGTGGGACATGATCCTTGTAGGGAATATAAATGGATCTTATTTCAATGTTATATGAGGCTTCCTAAGAAACTACAAAATTATCATTGACATATTCACATTGGCCTATAGATGGTTTGCAGTTGATGCCATAAGATCCTATGTGTACATAGATATGGATAGGTTTAATGTTTATTTGCTTATGGAATCCGAAGTTGAGGCCTTTATATTCATGCTTTTAAATATTTGGTTTGTAATAAGATACTTTATACTTTGAAAAAAAGCTAAAAGGTTATCCTCAAGGAGAGATCCATGATTGCAGTTGATTTCCTCATCTATGAGGAGTCCAAATTTGAAAAATGTCTTTTTTTACAAACTGATAGGATGTTGATGTGATTTGTTGTTTATGATGGGCATGTCAACATGGAAGGAATTTAGGATTTTTTTGTCTACAAGTATCTTGGTCACTTGAGGCATTTATTTTTTGGTGATGGAGGTTTTGATGTGTGGGAAGAGATCATGTGATGGGTCTAAAATGGGTTTATAATAGTGATAAAATATGGGATGTTCAATAATGGGCTCATTAAAGATGGGTCCATCAAATGTCGGTGTTATGTTGAAGATAGGTTTGTCTAAGACTAATGGATCATTAAATATGGGTGGTTGGACAAGTGATGGTTTGTTGAAGATTAACTCATCAAATATGGGTCCTTCATCAAATATGGGTGGGCCAATGATGGTTTGGGATTGGTCAATAGAAGTGGAAGAAGTTTGATCATGTGATGAAAATGGATCTCAACATATCCATAATGGTTGATTCTCAGACTTGGATGTACCTCGTTATTTCATAGATGATGATTATTAGAGTAAAGATGGTAGGACATGATTGGGTCTATGTAGATTAGGAGCTAGATAGGAATGGAATTAATTATGAGGTTGGAGTATCTTAGATTTTCCTAGCTTAAGGGCCTTAAGGGTAGTGGAGGTATGATGATTAGCTTTTGAATGTTATATTTTTAGTTGGTGGATGATAGGCAAGATACTATTGGCTAAGTAGTTGGATTTGGTCAATCATGTCTTGATTTAACTATGGGGTTGCTAGAACCAGATTGGGATCATGGGAGATATCAAAATTTAGATATGTTATGTAATATACTATTAAGTATATATTGGACTTAGATTTGGATTTGCATTTGATTAGGGTTGGGATGAACTTGATTTGGATTAGGCAGGATTTAGATTTGAAAAGGGGTTGGTTGATTGTTTTATCTTTAATTTAGGTTAGACACTGATATAACACAAAGAGGATCATCCAAAGCACTAAGTACAACCTAGATTATTCAAGTGGGTTTGTACCTGACTAGTCACCCACTGATATACCCCAAAAGCTGATGGGTATGTGGTGGGTTATATAGGGGAATGTTATTTTCCCTACACCATTATTTGATATATGATTGATGGATCTTAAGCTAGGATAAATAGGTTTACTATAGGATGTGTTATATATATCTCACAATATGTTGAAGCCTAATTTCATGTAAGAGGGAGATTTAACCTAACACACTCGAGAGGGTTAAATACTAATCTTATTTCACTCCATGCATATTCATCACTAGAGTGTTGCCAATGTCTAGTAAATCTATCTTTGATGGGGACATTCAAACCTTAGGTATTGGCGGTAAAATCCATCTCATAGAACTTGGAGATTTACCAAGCTTAGGAAATGAATATAACCAATCCTTAGATTTTTATACTCCTCTAGAACATGGGGTTTATCTCTATGTGGGTGATGAAATCCCACTCATAATGCCCTAAAAATATGAAAATAAAAGGATGATATTTATTTTTTATTACTGAGATCACCTTAAGACATAAGGGAAGATCATATGCAACTACACTTAGGATAAAACACAAATGCCTACATTACTTTTTATCCCCAAGATTTCCTTATGGTATGAAGGGAGAGAATATATGACTTTTGTCTACACACACAATAAGCCACCTTGAAATATTAAAAAAATTAAGTTAAAATTTTAAATGTGTATGTTTGTGTTTTTTTGATTGATATTTGACTATTAACCTATGATAAATGAGTTAGTGGTTTGGTTTGGTTGTCTTCAACATGAAAGTACTTATAAGGAAACCATTATTATTTTGATGAAAATGGATTTGAGGAATGGGAGTGTAGGGGAGGTATCCCCAAATGGGTCATGTTGAGAAATGTTGTCATTGATGTTAAGGTTAATGTCATTGATGTCAAGGTGCATCTGGTGAAGATAGATGATCAGTGGTATTTGAGAGAATTTGAAGGGAACCTAATTTATCTTTGTTAAGAGATAATTTGAAGGCAACCTAATGATTCTTCTATTGGTTTATGTCAAGTTTAATATCATGATTTAGGTTAGCTTGATGATTGTTAGTATTATCACAAATAAGTTTGGTGATCAAGGAGTAAAGCATGGTTATGAGGCTCTAGGTCTGCATGAGGTCATGAGAGCATGTTGATCATAAATAAATTATTATAGTTTTTGGGAGAAGAAAATTGGATAAGTAAGATTATGTAGAATATTCCTTAAATATTTGTGTACTATATATGTAATTATCAACTTGCATATTTTGTCTTATCCTCTCGATTTATGAAGGGATAAAAGGTGAATAGTCTCCTCAATTTGGAACTAATGTATAAATTATAATATGAATATTTAGGAACTATATCAACTATAAATATATATGTTTGGCTATAAAGAAGATGATGACCCCTTTCTGAGATCAATATAAACTTCTGGTTTATGGTTACGTATTGGATTTCTTATGTTTATCCTTATTTGTGCTATAATGTTTAATGGAAAGGTTTAATTTATCTTAAAATCACTCTTGAATGTTATACATATCAAAATAACTCCTTAATTAATCTATCTCTTTGCAAGCACACACTTTTTATCTCTGATATGCTTCCATCAACTATGAATTCACTGCTCTATTCTATGTAGATTTATAGAATCTAGCTATCCTCATAATTAAAATGTTCTGGTGAACTAATAACCTATGATAACAATGGTGTGGTGAGCATGGAACAATATTTTAGGAGAAATCTATGCTAAGATGGTTATCAAGACAATAAGAGATTAAAACCTAGTTAGACCAAAAAATATGGCACTTCACAAAGGAATAATCTAAAAAGATGGGCCTCACTATGAGTGAAATCATTTAAGAACATATATACAACAAAATATATGAAATATTCTAGTGTGATCTACCTGAATAGTTGGCTAATTGGTTAAAAATATTTGATTACTACTATTTCCATCCTAGGACAGAAAAAACCCTTGTTTGGACTGAAGAAAAAATATACCAATTAGTAAAACTAGATACCAATTGGACAAGAGTAATATATTACTAGGTTGAAACCATGATATATGGATATACTACTAAGTTTTCTATATAAGGCTATCTAGCGTTTGAGGTTGTGCAATACCACTTCATCCATGGAATTAAAGGGAAGTTTTTATAGTGACTACCTCTCCTATTGAAAATGTGGGTGATGGAAAAGGCCATGGTGCCTATCCTTGCCCATATGGAGTAGTCACTTCAAGTATATGGGTATGTGTGCACATTATGGTGAATGATGGATAGACGAGTAATTAGATCTTGAGTTTGAATCTAGAATGGAGATGCGAGGGAAGAAAAGTTAGAATAAAAATATAGATTTAGAGAGAGAACTACAATAATAGAATAGATGGAATAAATCGACAGATACCCAAGTAGCTATGAATAGAATTAAGAGTAGTAGTAGAATAGAAAAGGTTGAAGAAAGAGAATGATGATGGATGGAAATAGATATAATGAGAAGATGAAGAATGAGTAGAAGAAGAGATGTGTGATTGAGAAGTTGAGATTAGTTTAGGAGTAGAATAGTATAAGATAGAAGTAATGCACAACTACAAGAAAATGTATTAATAGAAGAAGAATAACTAAACATATAAATAGAACTTAGTCCCAAGATAATTATAGGCTCAAGTGCAATAGAGAAAGAAGTCACTAGGAAGGATCATTCATCATAAGTGTACACATTCTTGCAATCCAATATTATATATCTAAGTAGAAGTTTTTAGCCAGTCGAGTAGAAGGAGAAGATCTGGGAGAAATAATTTTTAGAGAATTTAGATCATTGGGGAATGGAAATCTAGATAAATTCAATTAAGAAGGCTTTGAAGTATATAAAATTAGGTGAAGTTGAAAAACCACAAGAAGGAAGTGAAGATAAATAGAGTATGCATGAAAACTCCTCTGGTGCATGGAGTAGCACATAGATAGGAGCAATCAAGATGCAACCACTTCAAGTAATAGCTACATAGAAGACTCCATCTATACCTACCACTATAATGAATCAAGCAAGAGGATTCTTGAATTTGACCCTTTATGATAGATCTATGGATCCTGAATAGTATTTATTAACCTACAAAATGAAGTGGCAAGCTAAAGATCTGACTAATGAAAATTTGTAAAAGTGTGAATTAATAGGGGCCTTAAATGGGAGAGCACTTAAATTCATATATAAAAGAGATCTACAAGTATCAAGCCTAGAAGATGTACAAAAATGGCTCATTATAGAGTTTAAAATTAAGAAATGTAGTAGTCAAATAATATAGAATTTGAAAGAAATAAGGCAAGGACCAAGAGAGTTAGTATGCGATTATGATCACAAATTTTTGAATGTAATGAAAAAATTAGAATTACTTCACAAATAAAGACAAAGTAGCCTAGTTTATTGAAGGATTACAAGAAAGGATCTAGTTTGCGACTATACAAACACAATATGAGAAAAAAACAGATGTTAGAGATATTTCACTGTGTGTTAAACAAATCTAAGACTATGGTGAAACTATTATAGCTAGCTCCAAATTTAGAAATACATTACAAGCTTTTATGAAAAAAATGGAGTAGTATCATGAAGCAAAAAGTCCCAAATTAAAACTATGGTGTACAAAGTATGGTAAATAAGGATACCATCAGAATGATTGTCCTAAAATAAAAATTTAACTTTTGTGAACTTTGCCGAGTAGAAGGACATGCCAAAACATACTGCCATCTACTACAACAATACATCAAAATTCCACAAAACCTATACTTTAATTTATAAAAATCAACTACGCATGAAGAAAAGAATTACAAAGCCCTTGAAGAACTTAAAGAGGGAATTTATAAGAATGTGTTTATCATGGTATCATAGTAGATATCCTTGATGAAGCAAGTGATTTTAGGCTTGGAGGTTGATAAGAGTTGTGCGACCCAAACGGGTCCACAATGGATTCTGAGTTCATCACAATACTAGCCTCATGGTTTGCCTAGCTAGATGCCATCTTCACTGAGTTAGACACCTCCATCCCCTCAATATCAGTATCTAACATCTTAGAGTTTTACCATAATGCAATCAAACAATCAAATTAGACTCTTCTAATTGTGCAACAACAGTTTAGTATGGGAGACAATAATCAACAATATCAATAGTGGAATTTTGCATAACCACAAGGAGGGTATCATGGGGGATATCAATCGAATAGGGAAGGATTTCAATGCAGATACCAAGGAGGATATCGATGTAGTAGAGGAAAAAACTATTAGCGAAATCCTCTATAGTGCTACGTATGTGGAGAATATAAGCATGTTCAAAGAAATTGCTTGATGAATCCATAAAGACAGTCATATTACACATACTATAGAGTTTATGAGTAACATGATATATAGGATTGACTTGTTTTGGATAAACAAAGGAAAGATGAAGCTATCCAAAATGTAAACATGGTAAGTGTAGAAACTAGAGAAAATGACTTTCTAAATGCTATGACATGACAACAAAATGCAAAAAAAGGACTACCTCTACTTGAGATGCCTCAAGATCAAGGCATTAAAAAGGATAGACAAGATAAATACCTAGATCCAATTATAGAAAAGAGTTTGATGAATGAAACTGCACAACTACAAAAAAATATTCAATAATAAGAACTGATGGTAATGTTGTAACCATAAATATGCAAATGTATGGAAAAATTGTGTGCATCATATGATAAGATGGAGTTATCAATGCACTAGTGGATTTACTAAAACTCTTAAGTACCTTGTGTAATGAGGACATATCATAAAAGATCATAAATCTATTACACAATCTTTTAGAATGTGTGTAATGTTT
Source organism: Torreya grandis (assembly GCA_037957365.1). Classification (NCBI taxonomy): domain Eukaryota; kingdom Viridiplantae; phylum Streptophyta; class Pinopsida; order Cupressales; family Taxaceae; genus Torreya; species Torreya grandis. Next base: position 1,237,946 of record JARHVA010002596.1, on the reverse strand, counting down.
CCAACAAAAAATAGAAAAGCTGGTCTGGTACATTAAAACAAAGAAACCTTGGGATGTGGACTTGTAGATTAGTCTTGATGTTGTAGGATATGAAATACCAAATGTTAAATTTGACTTTGGTATCATAATAAATATGATCCCTAGATCCACATGGGAAGTGATTGGATGACCAAACCTTAGTTACATCTCAGTAACTTTGAGCTTGGATGACTATTAGAAAGTTGAACCTATTGGTCACCTAGAGGATGTTGAAATCAAAGTTGTGGACTTTCCTCTAGGAGGAGACTTTGAGGTCGTAGACATGAAGACTATGGAAACACACTATCCTACCCTAATAGGGAATAAATGGGTGTATGATGGATGAATGACCATCAATATGGTTCTCAATCAGCTAGAGGCACATCAAGGTGATAAGGTTATAGTCATTCCACTCAATAGATCACAAAAACTATATATAATTCCTACTAAACCAGACTCTCCATATGTTCCTCAAGAAACTAGCTAGATGAAGGGCAATACATAGGAGAATTTTAATGCTCTACATGTAATGCAATGTAACTTATTATACCAACAAACCAAACCCCAAGTGTAGTCGATGCCTACCCAATAATTAAATGAATTAGAATAATGGAGACCAAAAGAATAAATTGTGTAACAAAATGTAAATCAATTCATCAATGAAGACTATACCTCCATATCCATAAAATTACCCACTCACTTAGAAGCTGAATTCTTGTATCAAGCTGATGATCACACGCAGGATTACATAGAACCAACAAGGGAAGACACAGTGCCCTAAGAAGAAACATATTATATCAATGGTGATTTAGATATACATCTCCTTAATTGGGCCCATAGAAACCATGAACTTAGGCCTATGAGTATGGTCTTTGTGCATGAATATCACCTACCTATATATTATACAACATAAGACCTCAATGATTTTATTCTATGACTACAAGTCCATATCCTGACTATCAATCAGTGGGTTAGTGCATTAAACCATGCTTTAAAGGGAGTTGCTATAACTTGGTGGGTAATTCATTGAGATAATTAGCTAGAATGGGATAATGCTTATGAATTCATGATCAGTAGGTTTTAACTTCCATAATTCATATGGACTAACTAGATATTTTTTCAAGAAGGAGAATGCCTTGAGATTCATGTGAGTAAATGTGTTGAATTTTAGAATGTAGAATGCGTGGCACTTAAGTTCTAGGTTCATATTTTTCACTACACACTGACTCCACTACCAATATCATGGTACATGCACTAGGAGCATAGGAGAGAAACTAAACACTTGGAATAGGTATAGAGTGACTTCATACAAACTTTTGTCTTTGAAGATAAATTTATGTTAGTTCATAATGCTCTTCACAAACTCAAGTACTTTCTATGCCATGGGTGTGCAAAAGATATGAGAACTAAAATAGAGTCAACTTCATAGAAAAATGTAGCTTTCAATCTTAAATTTACACTCCAAAAGTATAAAGTTGTTAGAACTAAAGAAAAAGCTTTGACACAGCCTTGTCATCAAATTTATAATGAGGAAGATGATGATGTAGACTTTTATTCTGATACAAACTTAGATTTGAATGATTTATTTGGACCTAAGTGTCCTATAGAGTCACTCAAGGATAATGAAACAATAATAACTGAAGAAGATAATATGTGCAACATTTAGATTCTAGAAAAAGAAGGGCAAATAAATATCAAGAATTAGTAGATGATGAAAAACACAACCTCTCAAGAAACATGTCACTAATATTGGAACAAAGGAGGTTCCAAAACTGGCAAGTATAGGTGATTATTAGATGAAGACTAAGATTTCATAAGCCTTAAAACTTTTGAGGGACTATAAAGATGTATTCCCCACTAAATTCTTAAAAATATGAGGATTTGACCCATCTCTTGGTGAGATGTACATAGAACTAAAATTAAAATTAAGAAGTGACCATGCAAACTCAATCCTAATATGAAACTCAAAGTAAAATTAGAACTGGATAAGATGCAAGATGCAGGCATAATCTATCTAATAGAAAAATTTGACTAGGTAAGCCCAATGGTAGTATAACCCAAGAAAATAGCATAAATTAGGGTATGTGGAGACTATCTCATTCTTAATGATGCCTGTGTAAATGATCCTTTCCCCATACCATTTATAGATGAAGTCCTAGAGTCTGTTTTAGGCCACAAAGTATATTCCTTTCCAGATCGATTCATTGGATATCATCAGATTCCAATCATAGAGGAGGATATATCCTAAACAAAATTTTCAATAGAGTAAGGATTTTTTTCATATAAAGTCATGCCATTTGGGTTGAAGAACACACATGTGGTATTCTCTTGTGCAGTAGTAACAACATTCAAAGATTTCATCTTTGATTTCTTGGAAGTTTATTTAGATGATTGGGTAGTCTTCTCTCTATTTAAAAAGCATTTATCCAAGTTACGTTTGATGTTAGAATGATGTCAAGCCATGTGCATCGCTCTAAATTTGAAGAAATGCTTATTTTTCACACTTTTTGGTGTTTTAATTGGCCATGTTATTTTTAGTGATGACATTTTGGTGTATTAGGATAAAATCATAGTAATCCTGAATATGCCTCCTCCTAACAATTTCATAAAAGTGTGCTCCTTTTTTGGGCATACATGATACTACCAAAAATTCATCAAGGGCTACGCCATAGTATCATCCCCATTAGAAGCGTTACTATGCAAGAATGCTAAGTTTGTATGGACATCTGAATGTCAATCAAATTTTATTAAGCTTAAATGAAGACTGGTTATTGTGCCTATACTTGTTTTTATAGACTAGACTAAGCTATTTCATGTACATGTAGATGCCTCAGGCATTATAGTTGGTGCAGTACTTACATAGCCCAAAGATGGTATGCTTGACCATCCCATTCACTTTGCTAGATGGAAATTGTTTGATGCAAAAAAAATTATATAACCATAGAATGGGAAACACTAGCCATTATTTTCACACTATAAAAATTTAGGCACTATCTTCTAGTGACACCATTCAATGTTTTCATGGGCCATCAAGCCCTATGATACTTAGTCAATGAACCAATGCTAGGAGGATGAATATCTCACTGGCTAATGTTTTTTCAAGAATTTTAGTTCCAAATAAATGTAAAACTAGGTAGAAAAAATGTGGGACCTGATCACCTCAATTGAATCCTAAATGGTAAAGAACCAAAAGAACTACAAGAAGACTCACATAATTCACACCTCTTTTGTGTCACTGTGATTCAATTTTTTTTGAAGCAATCATTAACTTCTTCAAGAAAGGATCTTCCTTATGCACTTCTAAGAGCGAGACAAAAATCAGTTTTTAGCTAGGGTGCTACCTTATACTATCATCAAAGGATTGCTATATCACTTGGGGAAGGATGAAGTCTTGTGCAAGGTTATCCTCAAACATGAATGCCCTCAAATACTAGAGAAATCTCATCAAAGAGTCACAAAAGGACATTTTGTAGGTAAAACTACAACAAGAAAGATCCTTCAAAGTAGATTGTGGTGGCCAAATTTATTTCAAGATACACATCGAGTTGCATAGAATTATGATTTTTGCTAATGTATGGGGATACCACTTAAGAATGATGAGATACCACTAAAATCACTCCTCATAGAACAACCATTTGAAAAATAGGGTATTAAATTTGTAGGGCCAATCAATCCCCTAAGCAAGCATAAAAAGGCCAAGTATATTATTACTACCATAGACTATTTTGTTAAATGGGTTGAAGCTGCTACCCCACCTAACTGTGTGTACAAAGGATGTAACCAAGTTTTTGTACAAAAACATCATTGACAGATTTAGATGTTCGATCAAACTAGTCAACCATAGAGGAATGTACTTCCTCAATAATACTATCAAAGCTTTGATGAAAGAGTTCATGATTGTGCATCATAAAAGTAATGCTTATCATCCACAAGTGAATGGTTAGGTTGAAGCTTCCATTAAGGTTTTGGGAAAAATGCTCAAAAAAAATTGTGATGTTAAGAACAAAGACTAGAAAGATCACATTATTTCTATCTTATGGGCATATCACACAAATTATAAGAGAGCTAAAACATTTACACCATTTCAATTGGTGTACATTCAAGAAGCAGTTATGCTGATGGAATATCTAGTATCTAGTTTGTGCATCACTATAGTTATGCACCTAGGAGATCAAGAATCTCTTACCAATTGACTCTTAGACTTGAAAACAATGGATGAGTTTATAAGAAGAGCAGTATGGATGCAAGAGATACATAAGTAAATCTAGAAAGCATGGCACGATCAGAACCTGTGCCCTAAGAAATTTCATAAGGAGCAGGTACTTTTGTTATATGATAACTAGTTTAGAGCATTACCCAACAAGTTGTAGATAATATGGAAATGAAATTATATTATTCATGATTTAACACAATAAGGAATAGCCATTTTAAGATATTTATAGGGAACCATATTGCTAGGGTGAGTAAATAGTTATAGGCTTAAGCCCTACTGCCAATAACTAATTGATCTCTATCTGTAATTGAGTGGGTGATGAGTAGCACCATTTAGATTAGGATTTTTACAAAAAGTTTTTTGTGTGTTTTTTTTCTTGTTTGTTTTTTGTATATGATCTCAGCTAAATTATTTGTCAAATATCAAGACCAAGTATTACGTACACTAGACATGCACAAGAAGTGCCATGTGTACCACCATAAAAGTTAACAAGGAGCAATTGAAAAATTTTAAGTCTGAGAAAGATGCTGGAAGGTCACATTAACAAGATATTCTATGGATAATGGTCATCCACAAAAAATAAATGCAAGAGCTAAGGGTTGGTAGATACGATTTTCCAAAAATTGGTAGCTAGGAAATATCAGTAGTTTTTACCCTTCATATGAGCACCTAAGGGCATAACAATGTAAATTCACACATACCACAATGACTAATGACTTTAAGAGATAGATTAGAAAGTAACTCACCACATCTACCATGCATTCAAGGTGAATGGATAGCTAGGTATGGCCTAGACATGAATGCTACGAAGCACAAAATCTATAAAACATAAGTTTGAACTCCATATCTGCATTTCATACTTAGCATATTGTTGAGAGTTATACCTATCTAAAAGGTCATCCATTTTAATACATAGAGAAATTTAAAGCGATTGAAGTTCTTAAGTCACCATGGATATTATGTCATTGATTCAACCTCTCTCGAAAGCACAGAAGGAAGCCATGGGCATTAATTTGGTGATACAACAAACAAAATATAGTGATCAAGAACCATTATAATATCTATGTGAAATGGAACAAAAGATCTTCAGGCCATACCTTGTGGATGTTGTGCATCCACTTGCCCTTTCATCTCCACACAAGTTTCAAAACATAGATGTAGAATGCCTACTATGAATGCCAACCTTTGGTAAATTGGGTGAAATCATTCAAGTCCTACTTATATGATATAATGATGGAGTCATCTATTTGGGGTCGTATGACATGGTTGTCATTAGCACATAGGCCATAGATTGAGATTTAGACATACTGATGGATGGAAATTATTTATTATCCTACAAGACCAAAACATATCCAATTTTTCTAGAAGTTAGAGATTTGTATGTGTAAAAAATCTAAGGGATCCTCATTAATGAGATTCTAGATGAACCTGTGCATGTCCTAGTTTAATGCTTCATCTGCCACTTCTAGTAGACCACCAAGTTAGCTAAGTAAATACCCAAGGTAGTTATGGACATCACCCATAAGATGATCCACCAAGGTGAGCAATTTTATTGGCTTGAATATTTTGTTTAGGAAGTGATTACCAACATCAATAAGTGTCAAAATATCCTAAAACAAACCTTCTAATATCAATTCTTAATTCTCCTCCTCATTTTACTCAGTGGAAGTCACCTAAGGGGGAAGTGCACTTGAATATAGACTATTGGCTAATTCAATAGTTTTATAACCTCATTTAGATGTAGGAACAAGGATCCCTCACACATGAGGGAAAGTTTAAATCATGGTGGGAAGAGTGCCTCGATCTCATCACCACACACCCCAGAGTCCCAATAGAGATATTAAAATATTTGGGAGAGTATCATAATGTAACTCTCATGCCTAAGGGCATCTTCATCACCATATATGATTTATTGCATTCACCAATCAAACCAATACCATTATTTATCATCATGGAGATGGCACAGGCCGAGGTGAGTAGACAAAAATAATACGCATCCAAGTGAGCAACCCCTCTCTAATCAATACCATTGAGCACAAACATTCCTATGGTACAATCATCAAAACTAACATCCAACTCTCAAAAATAATAGGGGTAGCATAAATTAAACCCTCATTATATTTCACCTCCTCCAAAGAGCACAATATGTAGCACATCATAGAAGGATGACTTGAATGTCCCAAAAATTATCAGGTCCTACAATCTCATACAAATGGGAACTAATGCACAAGAGGTCTACCAAGTCATGGTGGTGAAAAATATAAATTTGGAAGTAAGTCCCTTCCAATATATGAGTAAAACTCTCCACCTATCCACCATCCATTATTGTGGATAGAATGAAGGAAGAAGAGGAGCAACTGTGATGATGCATGGAATTATATCAACCAACCTTTACTCCAGCATTTGTTCCTATTGTTGTATTCAAAACCCTGATATAAAGTCCACCAAATTAACTTATGCACAAGCCAATAATGATAAGGGAGACTTGAGTCTCCCCTTCACTTGAAGAATGCACATTTGGTCAACCAACTATTGAGCAAGAAGCATAACCTACCTTGTAAACATCTACACTAGTACCTTAGTGTAGGTTGGTCACTATAGGAAGGAAAAAGCAATAGGTTTATAATGTGGAGGTATGACTTGAGGATTATGTACCATCACCATAGGCACAAGATATTGAAGAAAGTGAAATGGAATAGAATTCAACTAAAGAACAACAGGCTACAAGAGAAGAAGCTGCTCACGCCATCAAGCATAGAAGGAGAAAAGAAGAGAGGAAAAGAAAGAAGGAAGAATAATTATAAAAAACAAAGAAATTTGAATAATTAGAGACCTATAAAAAGGTCAAGGATGTAGAGGTAAGTTTACACAAGGCTCAACACATAGCTCAAACATCCTAGGAAGCATTTGTAACACAACAACATAGACAAGAGGAAAAGGAGAAAAAATAAAAAGAGGAGGAAGAGAAACAACAAAAAGAAGCAATTGAGGAATAACAATAGGTAGAATATGATGTCAAAAGGAAGTAGGAACACATTGAATTCCTAAAAAAACAATAAGCACATGCATAAGCAAAAGCATAAGCACATGCTCAAGCTGTGTAAGAACATGAGAAAAATAAGAAATAAGAAGAAGAACAAAAGTAAAAGGAAGAACAAGAAAAGAAACACAAGAAGAAGATGAGATAGAGAAGAAAGTGAAAGAGGAAGCTGATAAGAAAAAAAGGGATGAAGAGGAAGAAAGAAGTAAGAAAGAGGAAGAAACCAAGAAGAAGGTAGAGGAATAAAAGAATTAAAGAATGGTGAAGACACTAAGTATCAAGCTAAGCTAGTAGTCAAGGCCACCATGTTTTAGTAAGTACCAGTCACAATGCAGACATAAGCCCAAATGACATAGCTTCCACTCGAAGGTGTATAGCTCTAAGATGTTCTAGTAGTTATTGCATGGTGTACCACTTTCTTCCTTCCTCTAGCTACTATGGCGTACTAGGATCTTGTAGTGACAATGAGCACTTTGGCTAGTCCTTTAGTAAAATAAGAGGCATCATTGGATGTCTCTCACTTTCCCCTAAAGAAGTAATTGAAGGGAGCTACAACATTCTAAGAATCTATTACAAAAAAGGTAGCTTTCCTAGAGCAAGAGTGAGATCAAACAAAGATTGAGAATGCGGAGATTCAGAGTCAGTTATATAAAGAAATAAAGGCAATTGAAGATACTTGTCTAGCTATGGCCTCTCTTTTCATAGGTGAAAAAATCATGTTAGATCATTTCAGGTTGATGACACTCATCACAAAGCTCACTAAAGACTAGTGCGCAACACAAGAACTTTGAACACTTGTAAATTTGGGTTCCAGTTTGAAGTATGATACCATAACTTTAACTACTTTACTAGAAGAGTATCAAATTATGTTGGAAATCACAACCCTCCAATCCCATCAGGTCACATGTAGCCTTCTGTATTAGAAACAACAACTTGATAACTCCCTGTCTAGTTTTAGTGTAAATTTTAATGTAGCTGCTACTACCCACATAGGTATGCATGCCCTGACTGCATCATCCAACAAAAATAAACTTTCTCTCTAAAAATATTTCAATTCTAGAGATAATTTGTAGTACCAAATTCTTAGTTGGTAATAGGACTTGAGATGCAACACATATACAAGGGAGTAGGCATAAAAACATGTAGAGAAGCTGCAGAAGCTCAACATAGAGATCTTATTAAAGGTTAGTAATACAAGGGCTGAGCTAAGTGATGCACATAATGAAGACTTGAAGGATCTCATCATTAGTTATACACCAATGTGTGTCTTGATCTACAAGGTTCAAGAAGTCATGCTTGATTGGGATGCATTTAAAATGGACTTGGCACCATTTTGTAGTGAGGTAACTCTAATGCTAAGGGTCCTTACATACATGCCACCTTCTGAGTTTTAGAAAGTGATCACCTAATGCAAAATTGCCTGAAAGATGTCAAGGATTCTATTGGCCAACCTTTATTCCTTAAACACACCACCAGCTACCAGTAGAGTATTGCACATTATACAAGTTTTGAAATTTTTTGTATCAATTTTGAATAGTTTTTACATTGGCATGATTAGTGAGACAAGTGGGGATAGATTGGTTAAATACCCATAAAGGGCAGCCACCTAGCTATGCCAGCCTATTGAAAACTCAAAAAGGTTGTAGGTTGGTATGCTAATTATTTTAAAACCCAAAAGGGTGGCTAAGTAGTGTGTAAGAGGTGAAATGAAAAATGATATCTTGAGCAATTATTGCGACTCTTACTAGTCTACCCAAAATTTTCTAGCTTTTGCCCTCAGTGCACTAAACCTACGACATTATCTCAGGATGAGACAATTTTTTAAGTTTGGAAAAGTGTTGGGAGAAGAAAATCAAATAAGACTGCACAAAATATTCCTTAAATATTTGTGCACTATATATGTAATTGTTAGCTTGTGTATTTTGTCCTATCCTCTCGGCTTGTGAAAGGATAGAAGGTGAATAGCCTCCTCAATTTGGCACCAATGTATAAAGTAGAGTATGATTAGTCAAGAACTATATCAACTATAAATATGTATGTTTGGCTATGAAGAAGATGATGACCCCTTTCTGAGATCAATATAGACTTCTGGTTTATGGTTACCTATTGGATTTTTTGTGTTTATCCTTGTTTGTGTTATCATGTTTAATGTTAAGGTTTAATCTAACTTAAAATCACTATTTAATGTTCTACATATCAAAATAATTCCTTAATTAATCTGGATCTTTGTAAGCACACACTTTCTATCTCTAATATGCTTCTGTTAACTATGACTTCACTGCTCTATTATGTACAAACTTGTAGAATCTAGCTATCCTCATAATTAACATGTTATGGTGAACTAGGAACCTTTGATAACAACATTTATGTGATAATGTTGTTTGATGAGTACAAGGTAAGCATGTTTGAGTGCTAGTAAGTCAGTTTGAGCATAGTGGCTTGGTGAGCTAGATACACAAAGGAAAAAGAGGATACATGAGGTTTATTGAACATGTATGTGAGGCATTGGATCACTCATAAGAGTCTCATATTGAGCCTATTGGGGTAGGACCTTCAAACCTAGTCTGCACCTAGACCACCTGTAGACCCTACCTGACCCAATGAGGCATCAATGAGTTATTGTAAAGACATATGAAGGATGTTTGGATATATTTAAGAATGAGATATGTTTTATGTCATGAAAGTGAGGATTTTATCATGACATTTAGGTATTGAGAGCATGGAAGAAGGCATCAAAGACATTTCAAGGCCTAATAAGGTGTGAAGACTGTGGTGTAGAGAAAGAATGCAAGACTCATGGGGTATGAGGTTATATTTCCAAGGCAATGATGGATATGTGAGTGTTTTCATATGTATTATATGTTATCTCAAGCATGTTCACAAATTTTTAGGTCATGGTTTGCAATAAAAAGCTTGAAAAGTGGTTTTGAAGTCTCTCAAGTACATAAAATGAAGGCATATAAACCCAAGAAGGAATTTAAAGTGTTCATTGGCACATGTAACCTCTACATGGGAAGAATACTATATAATATCTCCATACATTATTTTTGGAAATGAGGGGCAATCCTTTATGAACAATCGTGAACGCCAGAAATAATGTTAACCCTCTCTAAAACCCTAATAATGACTCAATGTGAAATATCTTGTTCAAAATAACCTATAATGGTCTCAAAATACTATCAAAACTATTGAATAACATATTAAACTCTTCCAGACATCTCTAAGTCTGATTGGTTTGTTAGTATTGTGAGTAGATGCTACAAGAAAGTGCTAGTTTCTCAAAGATTTATTGTAGCAGTTAGAGTTGACCAAGTCAAAGTATGCAAAGCATTGGATGGATAAGGTTGAGAATTTTATTTGGTTTCCATGGTGGTTTATTTATAGTTTAAAACCCTTAATTTTGATAAAATGTTCATCCAAGTTGACCAGTTGCTAATAGGCCTAATGGTGAAAATAGTGAAAAACCTAGGCAATAATGAGAAGATGATTAGGGATGTGTTATCATGGAATATATATGAAACCAAGTGAATGGATACATTAAAATAATTTTAATACATGTTAATTTTGGATATAATTTTTTTTGGTCAGTGAATATGATGAAAAAGTTGCTCACAAGTTGACCTATCTGGTTCATATGAGATAATGAGATACAAGGTCATGAGATTGGTTTGTAAGACCAATATTACCATTTTATCATATTATTTTTCTATGTTATAATGGTATAATCATATCATAATAAAATAAAAATTAATAAAGAGTATATTTAAATGGTCATACATATATTGAAGGTCATTTTCACCATGACTGTGCTTTAAGGTAAACTGGCAGTTCTAGGTAAGCAAGTTGTAGTAATGAGTTTGAGATTCTATGCCCTAGTTTGAAGAATATAATGTAAATTTTGCTTATATTTATGAATTTTATGTCCTATATATTATTTTTATAAGGTTTTTTAGTGAGTTAAAGTAGTGAAAATGTTTAATTCAAAATAGCTTGACTGGCTAAGTGAGGTTTGTGAGAGAGAAGGTCGACAAATTGGTCTGTAAGACCAATAATTAACATTAGATATTATGATATTTTTATTGAAGGTTATTTTTAAGATGTTTAGGATCATTTTAATTCATTTTAATGCCTTTATTTTATTCTTTTAGGTGTTAGAAGTTCAAGTTTCCATGACTATGTTTTGAGGCTAGTTAGTAGTTCAGAGTGAGCATTTTACAAAGAAGAGTTTGATCATGTATACCTTGAGTTAAAGTATAAAATGAATTTTGTGATGACATTGAGGTAATTAGGTTAATTAATATGTTATTTATTACCATGTTTATTTATCCAATTGGTGTTTTATCTTCAGTAGTTCAAGATAGACTTTTTGGGTATGCACAAGCCCAATTATGAATAGTACAAATGGTGTGCCTCAAGTGGTGATTGGAATTGAAAGATTTTATGGAGTATATATGAGATTAATATAGGTATATTTTATTATTTTATGATATTTTATTTCTATTTTTATAATTTTAAAGTGTTCCAAGGAAGGCAAAGTGTAATGTGTCCTAAAATAGACCTAATGGAATTAGGTCTCCATGAGACCTAAAGATGAAATAAGGCCTAATTTAGGTATGCTAGACCTAAATGGACTAAAATCACATTTGATTCATGTTTATGATATTTCATAATATATATTTCATGTTTTAACTAAGAGGGTAAGGATGTTTGGTCGACCAAGAAGGTTATGAACAAGAGGCTTGTATAAATACAAGGTAATTTTAGGCCTATTGGTGATTGAAGAGTGTAAGTGAACAAGATATAACTTTATTGAGTATAAAGAGATATTATAAACCATAATATGAGTGTATAATATTAGTTATTAATATTTTACATAGATTATTTATAAGAAGATCAAGGTCATATGACCTAATCAGTCTTGAAGAGACCTAATTGAGTGAAGAGATCTAGAAGGCAATTTGAGAGGGTTAAGAGTGTGAAGAGATGAAGATGTGGTCATCATTAGTTGGTTGAAAAATGTGTCCTTAATGTGATCAAATAAATCATGTGGCTGAGTTGGTGCTGATTCATTTATAGGGTTAGTTCCTCCTTTCAAGTTGGTGCTTTCTAAAGCCTAGCTAAGTTGGTGTTTAGCTAGTTGGGGTTGGTGCTCCATGTGAAGTGGGAGCTTAAATAAATTTGGTTTTTGTATTATGCTATAGTCCATTTTAATATATTAATGGGTTTTATTCTCCTTTAAATTTTCCCACATATGTAATATGTTCTTGTGTTTTATGCTTATGTAGATAGGTGTTTATGCTTGCTAGATCTATATGCTTATTTAAATGGTTCATGATTGCTTAAGTGAAATTGATAAGAAAGTTTTTGAAGAATAATTAAACCCCTTATTAGTCATTTTTATTCTAATATTTGGTATTAGATCAAGTCCTTTGAATTAGGCCTAATATCCTAAAGGAGATCCTAAAAGCAAGGATGGCTAGTGTTTCAATAATTTTTTTCTATTTCAAGTCTAAAGAAAAATAGAGAAGAAGGATAGGGATAAGTGATTAGAATGATACCATATTTATTTGTGTGACATATCCAAACATTGTGATCACTCCTCTTTGGTTAGAGAGGACTACCTGCAAGTAAGAAAACACTACCACAAAATGGCTATTAGTAGATATATGAGTGGGCTGCCAAGCTACGCACTTGTTCTAGGAATTGTCAAACTTCCTTAGAGATGACAGCCCACTTTTGAGAGAAAAAAGACTAATAAATAACTAAGAGAGAGGAAAAGAGAGAGTAAAAGAGAGATAATGTTACCATTATTCACAACTTGAGTGCAATAAAAAGTAATAGAGTGCAGGTGGTATATTTAGTTAGTATTTTGGAAGTTGTTTGGGCAGGTCTTCAAAGGGTTACTAGAAATCCACAGTTGCTGACATAAGTTAGGCTATCAAGGTTGGTAGTAAAGTGACTAATATCAATTAGGATTTTAGTGTGACTGATATCAGTTAGATTACTGATGTGGATAGGGGTAATAATTGCCTAGGAGCTTACAAAAGGCTTTTTTGGGTTTGGGAAATGGTTTTGGTCAGGTTTGGAAAGTTGAGGAGAGTTGTGAGGGAGAGAGTGTTGTATGGATGGATTTGGTTAGAGGTTTGGTGTGTTGGAACAAGGGGAAACAAGTGGGGAAGCCTTATAACTCCTTCACAGAGGTTCAGTTAGGGATGTGTAAAGCAATAAATAGTAGATGTAAAGTGATTGAAAAGTAACTGCTTAAAGACTTAAAAAATAAGTGATGTACTCAGCTATAATTGTGGCTAAACAATAAGTGTTAGATGGATGGATCCTATTAGGTAGTCTGAATTGATGCCTTAAATAGAGAAAACAAGTGGGTGCTGCTAGTTCTCAAGAGCTTGGTTCTTGATCTGGATTGACTTATGCAAGATAATAGTAAGCCAAGATGTCAAAAGTTGAATGCCAAAAGCTTAAATTTAAAAAAGAATGAGTTTTCTTAATTTATGCTGACCTGAACATCAGTTTGGACTTTGGCTTATATAACTGACATCAGTGATCTCCCTGATGTCAGTCATGGGTTGACCGATGTCAATGACATGAGAATAGGTAAAAGTACTAGCTTTAGCCTATTTTCTATTATTTCTCATGACAAGTGTGGTATCCATTACAAAATGATAGAAATAGGAGGTTGAGAAGGATGTAGTTAGTTAGGAATTTATTTTAGAGGTGAGAATGAGTCATGGGTAGTTAAGATAAGGAGACTAGGTCTTAAGGTGACTCATCAGGTGAGAATTAGTCTTAGGATGAGGTGGCTAGGTAAGGTGGCATAAGGGTTTTTTAATTAACTTAATTAAATATTTTAAATTAATTAAATGTGTGAGGGGTAAAAACATGGGTTAGGGAGGCTGATTATTATTGAAAAAGGGCTCAAGAGGGGTTTTGACATAGGGAGTTACACATGTGTGTGACTCAATTTTGGTGTCTACATTTACCCCTTTTTGTCTTGTAATTTACACTAACAAGTTGCAAGACAAAAATAGGATTTAGATGCTTGAGGTATTAGATGAGGTATCCACCCTCAAAATGGGAATTGATGGAGGAAAAACTAGAATTAGGTACTAGTTTGATAAGAAGTGAATTGTGTGAGTGGAGGAGAACATGGTATCATTGCTTATGCATTTACTACTACGAGATATAGTTGATAAAATAAAGAAGAGGTAAGGTTGAGGAAAACTCATATAGAAATAAACAAAGCACATCTTATAAGTGATAGTTGATAAGGTCAAAATAATCAAAGTTGTAGCTCCAATTGTCTATGTGTGTCAAGTATCTGAGGTAGGAAGTGCCTCAGGCCAATGTAGTTTTCCCAGTGCATAGGGAAAAAGATCTAAGGTATGGTTAAAAGTGTGTTAAGGGAAATGGGTAAAAAAGGTAGGTTGAAGTAGGTCAGGAGACCTAGGGGTTAAAAGATAGGTCATAGGGTCGAAGGTTAGGGATGTAATCTGTGAGGCCTAGAGTTGTGATATGTAGTTGGGCCTAGGGTGGAGAGAGAGGCAATGAAGCCTAGGGTAGAGAGGGGAGAGTAGGTTAGATAGTTAGGTGGGTATATGGCAAAGCTAACCTTAGAAGACCTCATGTTGATTGAGTGCTACCTACATATCCCAATACAGGGCCTCAGACTAATGTAGTTTTCCTAGAGAAAGGGAAAAAGGTAGTTGTAGGTTATGTTAGAAAGCATGTGACTTGAGTTATGTGTGTATGGATATAGGTGAGGCTAGAGTTGACACTATGGGATCACCTATTGATGTTTCTAATGTGGATGAGGAGGGATGTCACCCCAAATGAGTGGGAGCACATGGTAGCCATAGGTTTAAGGGGAGTGAGATGATATTGTAGAGTTACATGAGATGCGAGTTTGATGATAGCATTGATCAAGAGGTGGGATCACACCACCAACACCTTCCATCTATCGACTGGAGAGTTGATACTAACCAAGGAGGATGTATATAATATTTTATGGTTATTTCTCTAGGGTGAGGATGTCTTCTCATGTTTGAGAGAGGATCATGATATTCACATGGTGGCATTATTTGGAAAGCATGTTAGTGAGGTAACCTATCACTCAATGAGCTTTGCCTACGAGCCACTATACATTATAGATGAGAAGCAACATCTGTTAAGCATCTTGATGATGATAGGGATTATAGTGTATGCACTACTAGATGCATATGGTGAAATATTTCCTATTGAATTGATAGGTGTTTTGGCATAAATGGTTGAGCAATAGACTGTATTTACATGGGGACCAATGTTTCTAACACAGTTAAGCAAAGAGCTATCAGGGTTGTGACTATGATGACTATAAGGGGCTACCAACAGGATTAGGTGTAGTATATCCAAGGTGCACAATGGAATATATGGCTTGGTGGATAGGTTTTCATCCTATGGTTGAGGTCATGAGGCCACCACTAGATTTACAAGGTTTGGTGAGAGAGAGAGATGCAACCGTATAGGATTGAGATGTAACAATGCAGTCTCGAGATGTGGTAGTGCAAGCTCAAGATACAGCTCAGGCACAGTTATTGGTTTTATAGGGACAAGTAGTGACATTATAGAGCAAAGTTAGGGCATTACAGGGCCAGATCAAGATATTACAGGGTCAAGTTACTACACTAATAGTAGAGAGGGATAGTTTGAGAGTAGCAGGTTAGGCTACTCCTCCTCCACCATAGGGACCAATATAGATTGGACCTTTAGTATGTGTGATGGGACCATCACAGATTGTATCTCTAGTGAGGTATAATGTTGCCCTTGATGAGATTGCTTATTATGAGAGGGTCATTAGGGAGTTCCTATAGATTTAAAGGTATTCTAAGTTTAGAGAGCAAGAGAGATTAGTGACATGTGCCACAACTTCTAACTCATGCAGATGTAGATGGGTGGAGAGTGGTGATGACACTACTTCTTCACGACGATGTGGAGAGCCTTAAGGACTCTAATTGCTAGAGTTTGTTATTATTATATATGTTATATGCACATTGGCCTGCGAGTCGAAGATGAAAGATGTATATTTTGAGAGAGAGATGATATTGTGATGATGTATTGATGTACATGTATGTTGAGCATATATATATATATATAAATATATATATATATATATATAAATAAATAAATATATATATATATATATATATATATATATATATATATATATATTTATTGTGATTTTGAGATGCAATTATTGTGAATGTGATGATGATGTTAATGTAGATGATTATTTAATGTAATGTTAATTTGATGTTAATGTTGAGCATGTTAGTTTAGTTAGACTAGCATTTCCCATATGTGTGATGATATATGCATAGTTGGTTTGTTAGCTTCATCTTAGAATTTTTACATATTTGTAATGGTGTATGCTTAAAATTAATAGGTTGATTATGTTATTTTATTTCAGAATTTTTCATATTTGTGATAGTGTATGCTTAAAATAAATGGAGTAGGCTTGATAGTGTTTATATGACATTTTCATCTCAGTAAAGAGATTGACATGTGATTTGGACGGGAAAATAAAGAGGCAAGATGCTTGAGTATTGGAAAAGACCATAATCATAGCATAAATAAGCTCAAAAAAATGAGACTCTTTCATGCTTTGCATCATTTGACCATTTTGTTTGTTAGAGAAGCATCATGTTCACCTTGTGTTAAGTGAGTTCAAAGTGCCTTGAAAGAGTGTGAGGGAAAAAAGAGTAAAATGAGTGAAAGTGTTTGGGTAGCATAAACTTTGAAGTGGGGATGATATGCCCCTACTATGGGTGACTTAAGGGTGATGATGGGCAAGTCCATGACTTAAAGCTTTTTTTTTTTTTGTGTGTGTAAGCTGATCAATGTGGGAAGCCTACAATGGGATGTTGTATGTGTTGAGGTCATATGAAACTAATCAATATGAGAAGATTTTTATTTGTATTTACTATTGAGAACAAATTTTGGCCTATCTTTCCTTCAAGGGAGTGGTTTAAGCATTTATTTATGAGTTTATATAGTTGTCCTTCAAGGGAGCAGTCTATTAATAGTAGCAAAGAGAAGTTACATAGCTATCCTTCAAGGGAGTGGTCTACATTCAGAATCATGACTTGAGAGATTATAACTTGTCTACATATCCCATTTTTTTTTTTAAAGAAAAGTCATGGACAATTCTATAGAGGCTTAGGATTGTTCCACTTTGAGGGAAAAACCATAACACCTCGTAAGTTAACTAAATGTGTAGGAGTAAGGGTTAAGAGGGAGATGAATGTAATAGGGGTGCTCAAGGGATGATATCAATTAAACACAAGGTGAAGCATTAATTGGTTAACAAAATAATGGTCATAGGTGTAGGGCATTTAAGGGCTCAGGTTTTGGCCTTCCTTCGAGAGAAGACAAGCGATAAGTTCCTGTGCCATACTTATGAGTTATGATGTAGGGTCCAAGCTAATTAGGAGAAAACTTACCCCATTTTATTTTCTCCATGTTCATCACATGTTGATTTTATTTTAAGATGAGATCTATAATATTGAAATCTCACTCTTTGAGGTTTCTTTTGGAAGCATGTTTGATACACTCTTGATAGATTTGGAGGTACTTGAGGGCTATGAGACGGTGCTCATCAATCAATTTGAGTTGAGCCAAATGTTCTTGGTGAAGTCATTGTTATTAAGTATGCATTTTAGATAAATGTGAAGAGATGGAATCTAAATATCAAGAAGCAAAATAACCTCCATCCCATACACAAAGGAAAAAGGTGTAACACCTATAGGGGTTTGAATGCTAGTGTGGTAAGGCCATAAAGGAAAGGGAATGTGTGTGTGCTAATCATTACCTATATAATTGACTACCTTCATGAGAATTTTGGTCAATGTTTTGTTAGAAGCTTCTGCCTATCCATTCTCTTATGGATACTATAGTGATGAGAAGCTTTATTTAATTCCAAATGTATCACAAAGACTTTGGATAGTATTGTTTTTGAAAGATTTTCCATTATCTATTATAATTTTATGTGGGATACCAAAATGATAGATGATGTGATGGTTAATAAAGTCTACAATTTTGTCAACCTTAGTGGAGATGAGAGGAATGGCTTTGAACCATTTGGTGAAGTATTCAATGGCAGCAATGATAGAATGATGATGAAGGGATGAATGAGGGTTAATCTCCCCAATTAGATCCAAGCCCCATTGGGAGAAGGGCTAGAAGTCTTTAGTGACTTGTAATGCATGACTTAGTTTGTGAAGGAGGTTAGTATGTTATTGACATTTGATGCAATGCTGAACATAATCAACACAATCTTGATGGAGTGTTTGCCAATAATAGCTGAGTTAGAGGATACACTTGGCTACTGCATGACCATTGAAATGTCCACCACAAATCCCATCATGGACTTCCTTAATAGTGAAGGGAGTCTCAGTACCATTGAGGAATTTAAGGAAGAGACCATCAAAACCTCATTTTTAGAGAAGTCCCCGTAGCATAGTGTAATAAGTGGCACATTTTATGAAGGCATGTCTCCCATTATTAGAGAGATTAGAAGGGGCAATAAAAAAGGAAAGATAATTTATGGGTTTCTTTTACCATAAGTCATGTGGGTTGGATGTCACATTTTTGATGAAGAGGATGTTAGTTGATACATAGGAGGGTGATGTTAAGCAATGCATGGTGACATAGATTCTCGAAGAAGAGGATGAAGAGGGTATGTGTGAAGCAAGTTAAACCATTATGTCAAAAAACTTGTTTGTAAATTGAGGAATAGTTTGTAAGAGATAAGAGATTTGATCCTAATAATGTATCTACATGATGTTTATACCACTATAGAATTTCATTTTTGCATAGGTAGGAACCATTAACCTGATTAAACACTAGTTGAGAATCACTGAAAATGGTTATGGACTTGATACCCAAGAAGAGAGCCATTTGAAGCCCTAAGATCAAAGCCTCATACTTGGCCATATTGTTAGTACATTAAAAATATAGTTTAAATGACAAAGGCATAAGCTCACCATTTAGAGGAATAAGAATGAACCCACCATCCCCACCATATTGACATTTAGATCCATCAAAGAACATCATCATTTGATAGGAGATGTCATCGATGGAGAGCGTTGTGATGGATTCATTAGGGAATTTGAGATTTGAAGGTTGGTTTTTAGGGAAAATGGTGGTAGCTAACTGGTCAATGATCATATTGGTTATGATATGTCTTAAAATGCATGTATTTGAGGGGATCAATATGGGTGAGCACATAGGTTTTGTGATTTAGGAGATAATGGGGAAGCTTGGAGGCTGAAAAGACCAATGCGAGGCAAAGATTTTTGGTATTCATATATCGAGTCTCATAATCAATAAGCATGAAAATTATGTAGTAAACTTCCTATTCTTGATGGTGATCATCTTGATGTGTAATCATAACACCCAAATAATGGTCTATTGTAGAGATGTAAAGGTAGAAAGGTTGAATTTATTTAGGTGTAATAATAACTAGTGGGGAAAGGAGATATTATTTGAGTACATCAAAAGGTTCCTAGCAATTTATATTCTAATGGAAAGATACATCCTTTTTGAGGATATGGTGAGAGGGTTGGCAATGATCTAATAACTGGGAGATGAAATGGTAGATTGATTGAAGTTTGATTTGTAAGCTATGAAGTTGTTTGATATTAGTAGGTGGAGGCATCTCTAATATTGCTCTAACCTTAGTAGGGTTGACCTCAATACCATGGAGAGAAATGATAAAGCTTAAGAGCTTACCGAAAAGAACACTTAAGACACATTTCTTTGGCTTTAGTTGAATGTTAGATTGAAGGAGATGAGTAAATATGATTTTGAGAATTGTCAAGTGATCTTGGTGAAGCTTAGATTTTCCAAGTAGATCATCCACATAATATTTCATAATTTTATGTAGGAGATCATGGAAGATGTAAGTCATAGGGCATTATTAGGTGGCACCAACATTATTTAGATAGACCAAAAGGTATGACCTGATAATAAAAAGTCCCCCATGGGGTAATGAAGGTTGTCTAATGTTGATCCTCATGAGTGACCAAGATTTGATTATATCTAGAAAACCCATCCATAAGTGATAGCATCTCTTGGCTGGCTGTTAGATCAACAAGTTGGTTGATACTTGGCAATGGGGAGTCATCTTTTGGACAAGTGAGGTTTAAGTCATGATAGTTGATGTAAATATGGATTCCCTTAGTCATTTTTGTGATAGGAACAATATTGGAAATCCATTTTGATTAGTCGATGGGTTGGATAAAGTTAACAAAAAGGAGGCATTGGAGCTCTTATTTGACAAGGAGAGTGATACGATGATGAATCATGTGAAGCTTTTGATTAATAGGTTTAACATATTGATTAGTGATAATGTTATGGGTGATGATAGAGGGGTTAATACTAGACATGTAATTATAAGACCAAGTGAAGGCTTTGCTATGGTTATTAATAAATGTGGCATAATTAGCTTGCTTAGAGGAATCTAAATATTGGCCAATCTTGAGGATGTAGGGGCTATCATGAGAGGGAAAATTGATGTCAACGGTTGATTAATTTAACATAGCTTGTGTTTTAGATGGGAGTGATCATTAGATGTAAGAATCATCTGCACCCATGTATGTGAGAATAGTGTCATCATCTTGATATTAGATAGTGTTAATAGTGGGAGAGTCTTCATCAATTATTTCAAAAATAATGAGAGGAAGGGACCTTGTTTCATTACCTTGGTGATAGGTGAAAGCCCCCAAATGGATGGCATTTATTAATTTTTTTTTAGCAAGTATAGATACCTTTGATTCGGTAGGTGATGATGGAGAAGAAGGTGGAGAAGGAGAGACTGGCTCCTCAATAATTGGTACATAGGAGGTTTTAGTGAGTTTAGTTGGTTTGTCATAACCCACTCCAGGCCTCTTTTTGGAATTTTCAATGATTTGGATAGTGGGATATTCAATAGGTGTATGGACACCCAATTCATAATAACCCAAACCAAATCCTTTCCAGGAACACCTATAGAGATAGATGTGAGAAAATCTAGGCTTGCTTAGGAAAGAGATGTCACAGGTAAATGGTTGTGGTGAAGAAGATGGATTGTTGATAGCAGGAACCTGATCAATTCCCCCATATGTGAAATTAGTTTGAAGGTTAGGGGGCCCATAAGGGATGACCATCCCAATACAAGGATCATAACTTGGGTGCATATGAATTTTTCCATAATCTTGTGGAGTATAGAACATATTGAGTGTGAATAAATAATATTCTCTGAGTGACAAACATTTAAAAGTTTCCTCCATGGGATCTGTGTCAGGAATTTATGTTGCTAGTATCTGTGTAATTGGGGTAGTGGACCTTGTGGAATCTTCATAAGTATCATGCAGAGAAAATGATGTATTTAATGGAATGAGAACATCATTGGGACTATAAGTCATGTTGCATGTTTTAAATGAAGGTAGGTTCATGGGTATAATATACACTTGCCCATCATGCTCAAACTTGACATAATAGTGCAAAGTTGAGGGCACACATGCCATAGCATGTATCCAAGGTCATACAAATAGTATTTTATATTAGAAATATCCTTCTACAACATAGAAGATTTCAATAATTGTGCAGTGACCTACATGGATATGTAAGATAACAGTGCCCACTGTAGTATCTGTGGTATCATTAAAGGAGTGGAGTACCACGTCGATTTGAGACATGAAATTATCAAGAAGAGCTAGATATTTGTAGGCATGGGTAGAAATAATATTAATACTAGCTCCCCCATCGATCATGACTCTCTTGACATGAGTTTGATCAATAAATGCGGTAATAAAAAGGGTAGAATCCTGATCTTTAGGGTGCTGAAGTGGGATTTCCAAATTACTAAAAGAAATCAGGGAGATGGAATTAAGAGAGATAACCAAAGCTATAAGAGGTTGAGGATCATCAAGTTTTACCCCAATGACTTGCAAGGCACTAATCAAAGCTTGACGGTGTTAGGATGAGTTTTGGATTAACTCATACAAGGATATTTTCATAGGAGTTTGGTGATGCTATTTCACTATCAAGCTTTGAATAACATCCAAAGATGTTAGTTTAGGGACCCCAAAGATGGAAAACTTGGGATTCAAAGGAGTGTCTTTGGAAAAAGGATGAGCCCAGGGAGCAATGACTTTTTCCTTACCTTTATCCTTTTGGTTTTGTGACCATGTGGCCACATTAACTATGTTGATCTAAAATATAGGTGAAGGAGGTGGAAAAGGGGGTATGAAAACATCTTTGGGATTGAATTTAGGTGGAATAGTAAGAGGAATTGTGGATTCTAGAGGTGGAATAATAGGAAGGTTAATGGGAGTATCAACAAAGAGAGTGCCAACATTAAAGTGTTACCAAATGACTACTGTGAGAGATTTATAACTCTCAGTATCATGTCTAAGTGAATGACGATATAAACACATTTGTGTATCATTAAACCAAGATGGATTCATTCTAAGAGGTCTATAAGGCTTAATGGGAGGAAGAGTTACTATGAAATATTGCAATAACTGACATAGGAAAAAGATTTGAGAGCCTACGGGTGGGCTCGTACTTATTTTGGTAATAGGAGTGGACACCTTATTTTATTTAGGAGTTGTAGGGGTGATTTTTCATGGTGCCTTATTTGGTGGTGGAGGAGTTATGTGTTTTTCTGACTCTTTCTTAGTGTTAAGTATCATGGTGTCAGATGTGAAAGGCCTACTAGGTGGCAAAGGCAATAGTGGAAGTAACTTAGCCTTTTGTTTTGCTTGGATGGGTGATACTCCAACTAAAGTAGAGGGGTATGGTCCAAAAATTGAATTTAAAGCTGAGGTTTGAAGAGGGAAGGATCAGTGAGATCTAGGAAGCTTAACATTTTTTTGCAGTTTAGGTCACAAAACTCCAACCTATGGTTGGAGAGTTAGATCTAATTTCACCTGTGGATGAATTAGATTAGAGACAAGTTATATGCCTAAAGATATGATCTAATTTAATGTGGTAGATGCTTGTGAGGGTGAGGGTTCTAACATAGTTGGATGAAATTCTAGTGATTTTGGTGAAGAATCTCTAGCTTTGTCAAAGACCTTAGGGTAAATGGTAGTGAGAGGGTTGGAAATAAATGTTGACACTCATTATGTTGGATAAGGAGTTTTATGTTAGTCCCAAAATGCTGTGTGATCTAGTTTTATGGAGTCAAAAAATTATAGACTTTTCACCAACTACAAGAAGGGTTTAGATGCAGTTGATGTAGGCCTTATAATTTCATCTTTAAAAGGCTGAGGTGTTTGAGAAAGAGGGAAATTTTTGGTCTCTACTACTTCAAGCTAAAGATGAGAAAGAGCCATAATAGGGTATTCTTCGACAAAGATAGGAGAAGATGCATGGTCTTCCATGGGTGGAGGAGAGGTAGGGAAAGATGGTTCCTCAATGGGATAGAGCACATGTAATATTTCTCCCTCAACATGTGGGTGAGGAATAGGTAAAGTATGATCCTCCATAGGTAAAAGAAGTGGTAAGAGTGGTACAATTGGAGTAGGCACAATAGGTCTCTCTTCTAATGTAGGAGTTGATAACACTGACTCTTGAAGGTACAAAGGTGGAGTGGATGGGGTATTAATCTTTATCAATGGAGGAAAGGTAGGAAAAGAGGGTTCCTCAGGAGGATATGACATAATAATGATGTTCCTCTCAACATGTGGCTTTAGAATGTATAAGACATGATCTTCAAGTGGTAAAAAGATAGGTAACATTGGTGCAAAATGAACTGGCAATATAGGCTCCTATAGTGGAAAAATGAGTGGTAAAGGAGGCTCTTCCTCATATGGGAGTGGAATGGGTGAAATAGGATTTTCTACCTGGGGAGGAAGAACTGGCAAAACAAATGCCACTAACTGTGGGGGACGGGTCAATAAAATGGGTACTTCTTGTTGTGGGAGAGGTTAAACTAGAGGTAAAGGAAAGACCATATTAATCATATGGATATTATGATCACATGAGTTAGTCATGATCTAATTAATATTTTGACTGCGTGAATGGTTAGGAAAAGGCTATTTGAAAACATCTATATTTTGATTAGTGGGCGTATTATGATTATCCAAGATGAGATCACCCCTATCAAGAATGTCTTAAATAATGTTCTTGAATGTCTTATAGTTAGTAAAATTGTGGCCTTTAACATGATGATAGCCACAAAACTCATCCTCTTTGTACCAATTTGGAATAGGATGGGAAGGGTCTAACTGTATAGGAGTTTTGATTTGAGGAAGGGTTATGACACCTTGTTGTAATAGTTTTTCCAAAATGGATGTATATGACTCCCCAATAGGAGTGTATTATCTTTATTCATATCATTATTGGAACTGCCTGGTCATATTTTAGGAAGTCAAGGGATTAGATTGGTTTGTGGTTATGGAAGAAGCTAATTTAATGACCACTACATTGGTAGAGCCTTTAAATTTTTGGTTATAAGGAGAAGTTTTAGAAGAGGAGTCATTCGATTTGGAATTAGCATTCTTACTGCATAGCTTGACTCTACCTTCATCTATAACTCGAATCTTGATTTTCCATGACATTGTAAAGGCCTCATCAAATGTATGAAAAGTTTGTACTCAGAGTGTGGACAAAATGTGTTTAGCACATGCCCTTGAGAAGAGCTCAATAAGCTTAGGTTGGGGTAAGGAGAAGGAAAGTTGATTGATCAAGCCTCTCTAACAAGTGACAAAATTTGTGATAGACTCATCATCAAATTATCTAATAAAATAAAGGTCTCTAATAGAAACCTTTTTAGAAATGTTAATAGAGAAATGGTCTAGGAATATTTGTGCGAGTTGGGTAAACAAGAAAAGGGAGTGCTAAGTTATAGAGCTATACCAATCCAAGGTAGCACCCAAAAGATACATAAAGAAAGTGCAAAGTAATAATGCATCATCATGCCCTATTAAATAACAAGCATGTATAAATGCTTGCAAATGCTATTGTGGGTCCTCTTTACTCTAGAAATGAGTAAATTTGGGGAGTTCCCATTGGCTTGGATAAAGGGGAATATGCACAAAAGGATGGATGGGTTCATTGCATATCTGATTATAAGATAACACATTATTTGAACCAAAAATAGATGTCTCTAGATTAGACATCTTGTCTATTAGCATCTTAATGAGGTCTAGAGGGGGATTAGTCTAAGAGATACCCCCTAAGTTATAGGAAACCTGATAGAAAGTAGAGGGAGTTGTATGACATAGCTTGCTAAGGTTGTGTTAGTGCAATATAAAGATAATGAGTCATAGGTTAAGGGGTGAAAAGAAAAGGGGCTTGTCCCATTGGGTTAGAGACTATGCTTTGGTTAGATGTTGTTATTATAGGTTGGATTATTGGCATGGTTAGACTAGATGAAGGGCGAGTCACAACTTGGGTAATTATAGGTATGAGAGTAGATGGAATGGGTACCACCAAATTTTGAAATGGGGTGTGACTTGACTGAATTGATTGTGGTTGTGAAAGTAGGGAAGTCACATAAGGGTTTAGGTGGGATTGGGTAGTTGGTGATGCTAAAATTTGGACATTGTTTATGGTTGGGTTACTTGTCAAGGTGGTGGTTTGAGTAACCATGGGGAAAATAGTGGAGATAGCTAAAACTAAATTTATCTCCATTAGAGAGGTTAGCATACCATAGATTGGGTCACCCAAAAAATTTCAAGTTTGGCTCATGGCAAGGTAATGTTGAAGGGCTCCCACATTACGATCAAGAAATTTAGCAAAATCTTGATCTCCTTCAGGCACAATGGGAATTTAGTTGGGGCTTGGAGTACGCTCTATATCTGAAGTATGCTCCATGATAAAATCAACAAGAGGGGAAGGTGGAAGTGGTTCCCAACTTATGTAATCGGTAAGAATTTTGGCTTGATCTCATTTCAATACCATGCAAGAAGAAGTATAAATAGTCTTAATACTCTGTATTAGTGATAGAATAAGGAAAAACCAGGTTTGGGTGTAGGTAAGTGGATTGTTTTAGCTTGTTATTTTTAGAAAATTAAAATTACACATTCATCGATGTTGATCACTTGACTGATATCAGTAGAAAATGTTTATCGACGTCGATGGGATTAATCGATGTCAGTAGCCAAAGTCTACCAATGTCAATGTACTTAACCGATTTTGATCACTATGATATCCTAAGAGGTGGACAATCTAACATTTTATAAACCCAAAGGTAGAATCGAGGTAAAATAGAGAATGTAAGAGGTCTATGTAAGAATGAAAATTACTAAAAAAACCTAATATAATAGGTTATACAAACTGAGTATTACAAATAGTGTTGATTTTGTGAATCAATGGAAAAACATCCTTACCTACTCCAAAATACAGAAGGCAATAAAAAAGTAGAAAAAGAACATACAACTACTAATTATTAACTCCTAGAGATTAATTTTAGTCTCGTATTCGCTTATGACTTAATCAAATAATGAGAAGAGAATTTGTTTAATGAAGGTAATAAAAAGCAATCTAGAGCTAGTTTTAGGTTAGTTTTAGTGCTCAAGAAGAAATCTGTGTTAGACTAGGTACATCACTTGTTATAGGAGCTTGCTCCCCGCACTTCATGGACCTGAAGCCAAGCCAAGTTTCTTAGCCAAAATATACCTTCTGCCTAGATTTTATACTCCACTAGAGAATGGAGTGGGTTGTCCCCTTAGTGGTGAAATCCAAGTAGGATAGCTGGGTAGGGTAAGGTGATCCACTAGGTGATGAAATCTCGATGGGACTTATCTTAGGTGAGTTTAGATATTTGTTTTTGTGAGTGTGATTTGGTTGTGTAACATAGGTGCACTACAATTCATTCATAATGCTTGTAATTAACTAGGAGAACTAATATGCAACAAGTGAATAATGAAGTGCGGTAAGTTTTAAACCCAAATGTAAAATGTTTAGATTCGAATGAAAATAATGATGAAATAAGAGTAGAGAATGAAATTAACTATCCTAATTTTCATGCAAGAAATAAATAAAGAAGAGATTATTTTAACTTGTAAAAAAAATGATAAATTTCCTTTAGAGGCAAAGAGAAAAGAAGAGTGGCAAGGAAGAAGAAAGTTTCAATTTAATGCCCTTAAATAGAAAATAAAATGTTGAATTTTTTGCTTTAAGGGAGAAAAGAAGGAGAAAGTTTAAGAAATGAAAATTTCACTATAATTTACCTATATGAATTCTTAAAATAAGAAATGAACCTAAGGAAAACTCCAGGGTCCCACCGGGCATGCTAAAAATGTTTCGCTAAAATTTTTCTATTTCAATTCTAAAGAAAAATAGAGAAGGATAGGGATAAGTGATTAAAATGAACCCATATTAGTTTGTACACTGTATCTAGACATTGTGAGTACTCCTCTTTGGTTGGGGAGGACTACTTGCAAGTAAGAAAACACTACCATAAAATGTCTATTAGTATATATATGAGTGGGCTGCCAAGCTACGTGCTTATTCTAGGAAGTGTCAAACTTCCTTAGAGATGACAATCCACTTTTGAGAGACAAAAGAGTAATAAATAACCAAGAGAGAGGAAAAGAGAGATAATGTTACCATTATTCATAACCTAAGTGCAACTTAAAGTAATAGAGTGTAGGTGGTATATTCAATTTATATTTTGGAAATTGTTTAGGCAGGTCTTAGAAGGGTTATTAAAAATCCATAATTGTTGACATAAATTAGGCTATTAAGGTCAGTAGTAAAGTGATCGATATCAGTTAGGCTACTGAAGATGGTAGGTAAGTGTAATCGATATTGGTTAGACTACCGATGTTGGTAGGGGCAATAATTGCCTAAGAGTTTACAAAAGGCTTTTTTAGGTCTGGGAAATGGTTTTGGTCAGGTCTAAAAAGTTGAGGAGAGTTGTGAGGGAGAGAGTATTGTTTAGATAGATTTAGTTAGAGGTTTTGTGTGTTATAATAAGGGGAAATAAGTGGGGAAGCCTTATAACTCCTTTACGGGGGTTCAATCAGGGATGTGTAAAGTAATAAACAGTAGATGTAAAGTGATTGTAAAGTAACTACTTAAAGAATTATAGAATAAGTGATGTACTTAGCTATAGTGGTAGCTAAATGATAAGTTATAGATGGATGGCTCTTTTCAAGTAGTTTGAACTGATGCCTTGAATAGAGAAAATAAGCAGGTGTTGTTGGTTATCAAGAGTTTGGTTCCTAATCTAGATGGACTTATGCAAGGTAAAAGTAAGCCAAGATGTTAAAAGTTGAATGCCAAAAGCTTGTATGTAAATAAGAATGAGTTTCCTTAATTTCTACTAACTTGAACATTAGTTTGGAGTTTGGCTTATATAACTGACGTTGATGATCCTGCTAACATCAACCATGGGTTGACTGACATCGGCAATATGAGAATAGGTAAAAGTACTATCTTTAGCTTATTTTTTTTGTTTCTCATGCCAAGTGTGGTATCCATTACAAAATGGTAGAAATAGGAGGTTAAAAAGACATAGTTGGTTAGGAATTTATTTTGTAGGTGAGAATAAGTCATGGGTAGTTAAGATAAGGGGACTAAGTCTTGAGGTGACTCATAAGGTGAGAATTAGTCTTAGGATGAGGTGGCCAGGTAAGGTGGTATAAGGGGTTTTTAATTACCTTAATTAAATATTTTAAATTAATTGTGTGAGGGTAAAAGCATGGGTTAGGGAGGCTAATTATTATTGAAAAGGGGCTCAAGGGGGTTTCAACACAGGGAGTTACACACATGTGTGACTCAATTTTAGTGTCTACATCTAGTCATCAAACTCAAGGTGGTTTCTCAACAAGCAAGGCTCTATTCTTCAATGGAACTAATTATGAATTTTGGAGCATTAGAATAAGGACATATCTAATGTAAATGGGCCATGAGATATGACATTTAGTTGTCGATAGATACACTTCATCTCTTAACCACCAACTGATGTAGTAGGCAAGAAGGAAAGTGAAAACAATTACAAAGTAATAAATGCCATTCTATGTGGCCTATCAAAGGTAGATTTTGTGAAGGTGATGCACTATGAATCAAACAAGGTAATATGGGACAAATTGAAGACTATATTTGAAGGAGACACTAAGGTGAAGATGGCCAAGTTACAGAGCCACTATTTGATAGTTTGAAAGTCTGAAGATGAAACCATTGCATCTCACCTATTTAAGGTTGATGAAGTTGTAAATATCATTAGAGGATTAGGATAAGAAGTGAAAGAGTCTATAGTTGTTCAAAAGTTATTGAGATCACTAACTCATAATTTTGATTCTAAGGTGTCTGCAATAGAAGATATGCAAGATTTAGACAAGCTTGAAATGGATGGGTTTCATGGGTTTGACTACCTATGAGATGAGAATAAATGAAAGAAGACCTCCTAAGAAGGAATCAACATTCAAAGTTGAGAATAATTTGAAAGTTAAGAAGGCCAAGTATGAGGTATGTTCAGATGTTGATGATGATGAACTAATAGCCATGTTTGCTAGGAAGTTGAGGTTTGGATCTAGTAAGTATAAGGGTATGTTGTATTTTAAATGTTTCAACTATGGTAAGATTGGTCACTTTGCATCCAAGTGTCCTAACAAGGATAAAATTGAGCATGATGAAGGACATGATAAACATCATGGAGATGATAGGAAGGTCTACAAGCTTGATAAGAACAAGAAAGATTTTAGAAAGTATGAAGGTAAGAAAGGGTCATTCAATAACAAGAGAAGTTTTTACACCAAAGAAGATAATAACTCATCTGATGTAAGTAAAATAAGTACATATGATAGTGATGATGGAAGTAATGAACCTGAACATGACAATAATGAAATCTTCTTCCTGGATATATAAATAGATAATGAGGGTTGATCAAATGGGAAAGGCCTTATGGTTGATGAAGAATTAGATGAAAAAGAAGCTAAAGTGAATCTTAAGGCAGAATTAGTGAGTGCTCTAGAGGAGTTGAAGTTTCAAATAAAGAAGAATCACAAACTAAGATCATTAGTTAAGGACTATGAAGAGTAGATTAGTTTATTTGAGGAGAGATTGAGTAACACATCCAAAGAGTATGATGAGATCATCAATCAAATTTAAGTACAGATGGAAATAGTCACTGCAAGACTAAAGCCTAAAGAGGAATAAAGGACTAGGTACGAAACTAAAGTAGAATCCTTAAAAGTTGAGTTGAATCAAACATCTAGTAAGATGAAGAAATATGAGAGGTTTGAAAAGAGAATTGAGGCTCTAGATGACATCTTGAGTAGTCAAAAGTCTGCAAGTGATAATAATGGTCTTGGTTTCAAATAAGACCAAAAGGCATCATCTCAAATCAAAGAAAAGGTTAATGAAGATAAGAAGATCAACATGAAAAGACCAATCAGATAGCCTAATACAATAAGGTATGGTAATTCATTCAATGGTTACTATTGTACATGCAATGAATTTGGTCATAGAGAAAGAGAGTGTGTAGAAGACCCTCTAAAAAAGAAAATGCATGGGATTATGAAAAAAATCATCAGTCAAGAGGTATGCATAAGGATGTTTACTATAGTTATCATAATATGGGACACATTACAATATTTATATCTTACTAGAGGTAGAAGGCCATCAAATCAAAATGAGAGGTTTGAATCCCCTAGAGTGAAAAAGTGAAGGCAAATACAATCAAGGTTAGTCATGATTAGTCTACAAGCTCAAATGGACTATTTGCTATGGTAGAGCATATTTTAGATGAGAAATTAAGTCAGGATTGTCTATTTTCATCTCATATTTATGATCAAATGGTTGATGAATAGGTTAAACCTATATTTCCAACCAAGCCTAAAAGGATACTGAAGTATATTCAATCTTGTGAGAACATGGAGATCTAGGAATCTCCTGAGCTTATGTTGTTTTAGTGCCCTATGGAAAGGGGTGACTCCATTAGGCTTCATGGAGACACTCTTCAATTAGTATAAGCATGGTGGATGCTTA
Source organism: Torreya grandis (assembly GCA_037957365.1). Lineage (NCBI taxonomy): Eukaryota > Viridiplantae > Streptophyta > Pinopsida > Cupressales > Taxaceae > Torreya > Torreya grandis. Next base: position 1,206,699 of record JARHVA010002596.1, on the reverse strand, counting down.
GTTTGAGGGGAAACTATTCAAGATATTTATTGAGATTCATCTATATTGAAAAGTGGTCTTGTAATTTGAGTTCATTTTAAGGAGGTATATATAAAATAAGGGGGATCATGTTCCTATAATGATTCATATTATGTGTATTGATATTTTGGTGCAAGAAGGTGTGGTTCCAAAAGTTACAATATGTATGACCCTTTGTCATCAATGTCAAAGGGGGATGAAGTTCAAGAAGGGAGATTGATCAGATTGGGAGAAATTTAAATAAAGTTTTTTCATTAATGACAAAGGGGGAGTTTGTTGAGAAATGTTATCATTGATGTCAAGGTACATGTAGTGAAGATGTATGGTGAGTGGTCTTTAAGATAATTTTAAGGCAACATAATGTCTCTATGTTGAGAGTGAATTTGAAGGAAACCTAATTATTCTTCTATCGGTTGATGTCAATTTCAATGTCATGATTTAGATCAACTTGATGATTGTCAGTATTGTCACAAAAAGGTTTGATGATCAAGTAGATCTAGGTCTACATGAGGTAATGAGAGAATGTTGATCAAAAATATATTGTTGAATTGGTGTGAGAGTGTTGTTTGGTGAGTACAAGGTAAGGCATGTTTGAGTGTTAATCCTTGAGTACAAGGTATCTTGATAAGCCTAGTCATAATAAGTATAGTCATATCATGAACATGTGCATGGTGAGCATGAAGAGGTATGTGCATATGTATGACATAATTTAAGGATAATGTAAGTCATGTAATCAAGATGTAGAATCATCAAGGAATGTTTCAAGGTTAGTTGTCAAGTTTCAAGTGCTTGAGAAGCCTAGTCATGGCATGTAAAGTCTTAGTAAGTCAGTTTGAGCATGGTGGCTTGGTGATCTAGATGCACAAAGGAATAAGAGGATATATTAGGTTAATTGAACATGTATGTGAGGCATTGGATCATTCATGATATTCCTAGAGTGAGCTTACAGGGGGAGAACCTTCAGACCTAGTTTGCACCTAGACCACCTCTTGACCCTACTTGATCTAATGGGGCATCATGAGCTATTAGCAAGACATATGAAGGATGTTTGGATGTTTTTAAGAATTATATAGGTTTTATATCATTATATTTAGGTTTTTATCATGATATTTAGGTATTTAGAGCATGGAATAAGGTATGAAGGACAGTTCAAGGCCTAGTAAGGTATGAAGACTATGGTGTAGAGAAAGAATGTAAGCCTAATGGGGTATGAGGTTCTTTTTACAAATAAATAATGGATAGGTAAGTGTTTTCATAGGTATTATATTTTTTCTGAATCATGTTCACAAAGTTTTAGGTCATGATTTTCATGAAAAAACATGAAAAGTGGTTTTGAGGTCTCTTAAGTACACAAAATGAAGGCATGTAAACCCAAGAAGGACTTTTAGGAGTTCATTTGCATGTGTAACCTCTGAATGGGAACCTAAGATGTTAAGGAGATATGTGTAAGGATATTATATAATATCTTTAGGATTTAGTTTTGGAGATGAGGGGCAATCCTTTGTGAACAATCATTAACACCAACAATAGTGTTAACCCTCTCTAATACCCTAACAATGACCCGATGTAAAATATATTTGAAAAATATTAAATAATGGTCTCAAATGAATATAAAAAATATTGGATCATGTATGAAACTCTCCCAAGATTATCTAGGTGTGATCAGTTTGTCAAGTGTGTGAGTAGACCCTACAAGAAAGTGCTAGTTTCTTAGAAATTTGTTGTAGCAGTCAGAGTTAACCAAGTCCAATTATGAAAATCATTATATGGAAATTTTTTATAATTTTATTTTATGTCCATGGTGGTGTATGCATATTTTATAACCCTAAAGTTTTCTAAAATTTTCATCCAAGTTGACTAGTCATTAATGGCCCTGATGGTGAAAATAGTGAGAAACCCAGGTAATAATGAGAAGATGATTAAGGATGTGTTATCATGGAAGAGGGATGAAACCAAGTGACTGGATATATTTTTAAATAATTTTAACACATGTTAATTTTGGATATAAGTTTTTTTGGGAAGTGAATATGATGAAAAAGTTACTCACAAGTTGATCTAACTGGTTCATATGAGATAGTGAGATACAAAGTCATGGGATTGGTTTTCAAGACCAATATTACCATTTGACCATATTATATTTATATCTAATAATGGTATAATTATATCATAATATCATACACATGCATTAATATTCTTTGGAAATGTCCATACATATATTTAAGGTCATTTTTACCATGACTATTCTTTAAGGTAAACTAGAAGTTCTGAGTAAGCAAGTTGTAGTGATGAGCTTGAGATACTATGCCCTGATATGAAGCATATAATGTACATGGTGTTTATATTTGTGAATTTTATTTCATATACATGCTTTTTATAAGTTTTTGTATTTATTAAAAGTAGTGAAAATGTTGAAGTCAAATGGCTTGACTGGTTGAGTGAGGTTTGTGAGAGAGAAGGTGAACACATTGGTCTATGAGACCAATAATTTTCATTAGAGATTATGATATTTTTGTTTAAGTTTGTTTTAAGTATGTTTTAGGATAATTTTAATTAATTTTAAGTCCTTTATTTTGTTCTTTTAGGTGTCAAAAGTTTAAGTTTCCATGACTATGTTTTGAGGCTAGTTGGTAGTTTAGAGTGAGCATTTTATAGAGAAGAGTTTGAACTTGTATACCCTAAGTTGAAGTATATAATTAAGTTTATGATGACCTTAAGGTAATGAGGTTTCTGAATATGTGATTTATTTCCATTTTTTTAATCCAATTGGTGTTTTATCTTCAGTAGTTCAAGATAGACTTTCTGGGTATGTATGAGCCTAATTGTGAACAGTACAAATGGTGTGCTTCAAGTGGTGATTGGACTTGAAAGATGTTATGGAGAATAAATGAGATTATTATAGGTATATTTTATCATTTTATTATATTTTATTACTATGTGTGGAGTTTTAAAGTGTTACAAGGAAGGCAAAGTGTAATGTGTCCTAAACTAACCCTGATGGAATTAGGTCTCCATGAAACCTAAAGATGAAACGAGGCGTAATTGAGGTATGTCAGACCTAAAGGGACTCAAAGAATATTTTATTAATTTTTATGATATGTAATAATATATATTCCATGGTTTACCTAAGAGTGTAATGGTTTTTGGCCAACCAAAAAGGATATGAACAAGAGGCTTTTATAAATATAAGGCAATTTTAGGCCTATTAGTGAGTGAAGAGTGTAAGCGAACAAGATAACACTTTGTTTACCATAAATAGGTATTATAGACCATTATATGAGTGTATATGATTAGTGATGAAAATTTTATATAGGTTTTATGTATGAGGATCAAGATCATATGACTTAATCAATGTTGAAGAGACCTAATTGAGTGAAGAGACCTAGAAGACAGTTTGAGAGGGCTAAGAGTGTGAAGAGTTAAAAAAGTGGTCATCATCAGTTAGTTGAGAAAAAATATGTCTTGAAGGTGATGAAATAAATTAAGTGGATGAGTTGGTGTTGATTCATCTATAGGGTTGATTCTTTCTTTCAAGTTGGTGCTTGGTAAAGCTTAGCTGAGTTGGTGCTTAGCTAGTTGAGGTTGGTGCTCCTTGTGAAGTGAGTACTTCACTAAACTTGGTGTTTGTATTATAGGAATATAGTCCATTTGTAGATATTAGTGGATTTTCTTCCCATTTATGGTTTATCACATATGTTCTTTTGTTTCATGCTTATGTGGATAGGTGTTTATGATTGCTAGATCTATATGCTTGTTTGAATGCTTCATGATTGCTTAATTGAAATTAATAAGAATGTTTTTGAAGACCGATTCACCCCCCATCTCAATAATTTTTATTCCAAAAGGTTGATGGGAAGTTTTAATTATGAGGTATGGGGGAAAATTTTTAGTTTATTTTCAATTTTATAAAACATTTCATTCACAAACAACTTTCAATCAAACACCCACAAAAAACTAGGCAAATCGGACAACTAAGACCTTGTATACTAGATCCTGAATTTCTTCATTTTTTGGGCATAATAAATATGATTTAGATCAATAATTTTAGAAAAATCATAATTTCAAGTTTTAATACTTTCATTGACAAAATCATTTCAATTTATAGAGAAGTATTTAATAACATCAAAAATTAGTTTTAACTTGCATAGAAAAGTTAATTTCTGCATTTGTAGCAAGTATACTTATTAGGGTTTATATTTTTATTTTTATATTTTCATGTTAGAAATGATCATTTGTAATATAATATATTATAATTTTCATAAAAAAACTAAAATCAAAACAACTTCAATTCATTTATATTGTATTTAACCAATCATCTCAAAAACTAGGCAAAACATAGAAAAATCAAGAACCACATATTTCTTCCCAAATTTTGCTTTTAGCATTACATGAATTTTAAAAGTCACTGAAAATTAAAAAAATAATAATTTTAAATTTATTTATTTATCCCTTTACACATTTTAATTTTTTCAAGTACATTAATTTTCTTCCTTTCATCAAAACATTGTAAACTTATTAAAAACAATTAAAAATCCTTGTTTAGATGAGCATAAACACTTAAACCTTGCTTCTAAATTTAAACACATGCATAAATAATAGTATAAGTATTTAATTCTAACCCAATTACACACCTCATTTTATAATCCTTTAACACTCTTGATGAGTAGGAACATACTCTCGATCCTTCCATATTAATTTTACCCCAAAACCAAAGTTGTCAATACAAAGTTATCCAATCCTAGTCATATACCTCCCCTTTTAATTTTATCCTTAGGATTAGCCTCATTTTTTATCATTCACTTCATGTATGACATTGATAGGGAATATTCAACCCAATATATTTGATCACATTTCAAAAGTTATCCAACCTAATCATACCCACTTCGTTGTCCCCAAAATTGATCAATTTTTTTGTCTCCTCATAATCATCAACATAGAGGAACTTGGAGTTCTATCTCTTCCAAAATCAAATCCCTCAATGATCACTATGATCTATAAATGTTATTTTATTTATTTTATGAGCATCCCCTAATTCCCATCATATAAAACCTCATTTCTCAAATTAATCCATCCATTACATATATTCACCCATTCATCTATCCATTACATCAACTGCCTCATCCAGACCATAAGAAGTTGAGTGCACATGTTAGTGTGCTATTTTACACATGTACATAAACTAGTGAACCCGGCATGAAAGTTTTATCCTTTTGCATTCCCATTTTTTCCCTTTACTTCTTTATATTTCTTCTCCATATCTCTCCATCCTTTCATTTATTTTGTGGGTATATTTATACCCCATGAATATGTCTAGACAAGATATAGGAGGAAATTTTGGCCTAAAAGGCTATATGAGAACTAAACAAGTTCCTAGTGAATGTTCTTTAGCTAGTTGGAACAAAAGTGCTTCTAATCAAAACATAGAATATGAGTTTCATTATTTTCTCAACCCTTATTAATAAAATAGGAGTGGGATACCAATCCATGAAGTGTAAGACATATTAGAAGTAATAACCATCCTTATTATATAAATATGAATTTTAATAGTGGGAGTGGAGCCACTAATCACATGGAAATGAGACCCTAAGTTAGTTTTAAAAATAAATATGTTGAAAGCTCTACTAAATATGAACAATATATTAGAATAATCCTTTATCTAGATGATGAAGTCAATAGAATGTAAAAAACTACACTCCCCTCTAACAATCATAAGAACACCTCCAAACCACTATAAAAACATTTAATAATTACTCACAAATCTTCTACCATAAATCAATCTCTTCAAAATTATGAACTTATTCCTACAACACCTCCCTCAAACGAGGTTCTTAGATCCAATTCTATATCTACTCAGAATGAACTCATATCTACCTTGGTGGGTCAATTTCATGATTTAGAGAATAACCAACTCTCTCTAAATATAGGATTCAACTCTAAACCTCCTAACTATGTTCATTCCTTCTACATACCCATCACAACAATGGATTACCAATCACCACAACAAAAATCCTACACACTTCCTCCCAACTATATTTCTAACCAAAACCTAGGGGATATTCTGACTTGTGGAGTCCCAAACACAAATGCTTCCAACATTCCTCCACCCTATCAACCTCCAAGATAAGTTACACTTAGATGTGTGTTAATATACACTCCTAATAATGTGGTTGCCAAAAATCCACCACCCTACATTCATTCAAGTTATGTTCCACCCACGTACACATATCCTCTACAAGGACCTAACCTTATTTGTATAACATTATTCCTCATTACTATCACATGTTATCCAAGTCCATCTAGATAATTTTTTTTTTTGATCCTATTCTAGACCATCTTACCAAGAACTTTATTTTTCTCCTAGTAGTTATGAGAATAACCTGTATCCAAATCTACCCCTTCAATCTTATCCTACCATGAATTTGATAGATTTCAATTCTATGAAAACATATGATGAATATCTAAAGGAACCCCTCAATCATAGTAAAAGAGGATTCATTATACCTCATTTGATAATTGACCTTCCCAAATTTAAAGGTAAAGGATATCACAATGTGCATGTCAAAGTGTATGCTATAGTCCTTAGGGAACTCTTACATTCAGATGGAGTTATTACGAAAAAATTTCTTAAAATACTAGAAGGAATTAATATTGACAGGTATTACCACCTCTCAGAGGCATCTATCCATTTATTTAGACAAATCATGGCAAAATTCACTAAAGCCTTTGATATGAACAAGTTGCTAAAAACTAACATTTAGAGAATTCATCCATATAAAATAAGAAAAAAATGAATATGCTACCCATTTCATCACAAGGTGGAAACATGTTATGTATCCCTTTGCTAGTGCAAAAAATATGATCAAAGAGAGCTATGTGATATATTTATTCATTCCATTAATAAGGAAATGAGGGAAGATATTTATACATTCCCTTATCAATCCATTAAAGAAGCACATGAAAGCAACTTATGAATTGACCAGGTGACCAATAATAATGGTCACTGAACTTATAGAGCCAATGGGTGAATAGTCACCCCTAACCAAATAAATGGGGGTTTTCAAAACATGAACCAAAATAATGCTAATAATAACTAAGGCCCCAAGGTTCTCAATAAAAACTAGAATGCCATCATTGATGGTGTGATCGATAAAAATATGAAACCAAACCCTATGAACAACAACCAATCACAACACAAACAATAATAATGGTATGAGGAACTAGAATCTTCCACTTGTAATTCATGTGATTGATTTCAATCACCTTCTTCCATGTAACATGCAATTCCAAATTCAAAACCAAGACCAATTCTATAATGTCAATCATTTCCCATAATTTCCAAACCAACCCTTTTATCAAAGGAACAATCAATAGGGGTTTGGTCAATAGGGACAAATCTTGAGGTGTAGGTAACATGATCCCAATGTCTACTGCATCTTACACCTAGTGGTTGGACATGCACTTGTGCCTATTGGGAGGATAACAAGTTCATTCAAAGACTCCCTAAAGAATAGAGGTAGAATTTGTTGACATGTTCCTTGGGAATTCAAATGTAAACCCTCAAGCTTAATTCACTAGTCTCAATACCCCTCAAAATAAAGTCATTAAAATCTATCAAAACCCTTTTATGAACCATCAAACATGAGTTGCCTAAAACCACCCTTAGGGTAACCCATACAATCAACCAATTCAAAATAACCAACCTATGTTGACATGTACTAATGATGCCAAGGATTTAAATATTTGGTACAACCAACCTTAATGTAGCTCCATAATTGGGGATTTAAGAGAAGGCCATAATGATAGGGGTGGTAGATCTATAAATTAAATCAGATGAAAATATCATCACTTGCACATGGGAATATCAAACCACAACTCCTCACCATTCTAGTATCTTAGATGATGATATTATCCTGAAACTTGTGGAAAATTATAAATTAGTCACAAACCTTATGAAGACATTATTCCACATCTCATTTCTTGATTTTATATTGAATTATCCTACCCATCAATCAATAATTCTTAATTCCCTAGGGTTGAGGCACCTATCTAGTGTGATTCCTTCACCTCAAGCCCAAATCGACCATATTGATCTTGACATGTTTTCTCTAGGTCAAAGTTTGAGGGATTATGGTTATTTTTTTGACCTTAGGAGTCTTCCCCTTGAATCTAAGATAGATAAGAGGGGGATCCAATCTTGTTTATACATGTCTATATTTATAAAAAACTATGTGAAAAGAGAAAAAGTTAACAATGGAACAACTGTGAATATAGTCCCCTTTTCATTCCTATAAAATATTTGTTATGGGGAACCACCTACTTGGCTAATTAAAACACCCTTCAATCACATAATAGCCTCAAGTCCACTTCAATCAGAACCATCGTGCTTTCAATTACCCTAAGTCCAAATACCATGTTGACAAAATTTTATATAACTGATAAAGACACCAATTACAACATGATCTTGGGTAAAACCTAGATTCATAGTGTGAAGGTGATTGCTTATACCTTTTTTAAGTAAATAAAGTTCCTCCATGTTGGAAAGGCTTTTGTTTCCCAAGGGTACCCCAAACCCTTTGATTTTAGTCAAGTGACCATACACAATTGGGTTACACATTTATTATAATTTACCCACTAATGGTGTGGTGAAACCTCCATAATTATTCAAAGTTAAAGATACCTTGAAGCCCAAAGTGGTTGGGGCAGAGTTTCCTAAATCTATATTAAAAAACAAACCTAAAGAGAAGGAATTTGTAATAATAGAACAATTAAGTGGTAATGATATTATAATGATACTAGTTGTCTCAACCATATCTTCAACGAAATCATTGATATCTTAGAAAATGATACACCACTTGTACTTCCATTTGAATCACGAGGAGAAGGAACCTATAATCTCTCTGAATCTCAAACCAAGAAGCCCAAGATGGGCTAGCTAGCATATTAGATATTAGAATGGTTGATATTTCATAAGAATAAATAAAACCCTTAACCACTATGGCGATTCTCCTTCTACACATGATTAATGGTACCTCCATTATGATGGGGCCAAATGCCATATTGGCCAAGGAGCATGAGTCACCCTAATCTCCCCAAAAGGATGAATAATGCCCTTTAAATTAGATGTTGAGTGTACAAATAATAGGTCTGAATATGAAGCCTTGTTTTTTGGAATGCTCATTACTAAGTGGTTACATCTCTAAAATTTGAAGATCCAAGGTGACTCAGATCTGGTCACCAATCAAGTCTCAATTTTTATCAAACCAAGGCTAAACATATTCAACTTTAAAAAATTGATGTGTAAAAATAGTCTAATGATTTTGACTTTGTTTCCATAGAATTCATCCCTAGGCAAATCAACTAGTTTGTTGAATCATGGAAACTTTCTCTTCACTTTTCTATCCTCATCCTATGATACCTAAATCATATTTTAGAATCTTTGTTAGGATAGAACCACTTGTTAAAAAAGTGTCAATGACCAAACTCTTGTTTGCATTGGTAAATATACTAGCCCATTGGTCCTTGACCTAGCTGAGAATAATGAGGCTTTTATAGAGTTATTTCACACTTATAATGACCTCCCACTTTTCCCTCGTAATAAAGGTTTTACTCTAGTTGTTATCCTATGTCTACCCTTAGAAGCGAATATCATAATTTTTGTTGCAAGGTTGAATATTACATATTTTTTGATGATGAATTTGATGTCTTCAATGCAAAAAGTGAATATCTTGATCTTCCTCCTACTCCTAAAGTATTTGAATAATGGAATGCCTCCCTCATAGAGGATACCATTGATATAAATATAGGGATTGAATAAATCCATAGAATCCTTAAACTCATGTCTTTGTGTTCACCACAAGATGTGGAATATCACAAAAACATTACTTACTGAGCTTTCCCAAACTTTTATCTTTTTCTACATGGATATGGTAGGTATTAAACCTGAATTATTCATTCATAACTTGGTTACAATGTCTGAAGTGAAACTCATAAAACAAAATCTTAGGCTAATAAAGCCTAAATTTATGTTAATGGTAAAAGAAAATGTCATTAAGCTCCAAAAATTAGGCTTCATAAACCTTGTGAACTATTCTAAATGGATGTCCAACATCATTCCCACTCTCAATAATAACAACAAGATCATTATATAAATATATTTTTTTGATATTAATAAATCATGTTCCAAATACAATTTCAGTCTTCCTTCCATTAATGTCATAACCAATGCTACAATAGGTTAATTTGTTATCCCTTATGGATGGCTTCCCTAGATATAACTAGATCTAAATCTCTGATGAAGATTAGAGTAAGACCTCCTTCACTACACGATGGGGGAAGTTCTGCTATGTGTTCATGCCCTTTGTCCTTAAAAATGTTGGGGCAACATACTAAATGGCTATGACCCATATTTTACATAAACTTATCCATAATATTGTGGAGGTCTATGTGGATGATCTTCTAGGAAAATCAAGGCAAAACCCTTAGGGGAAGGGTGCAGGAAGATTGGAAAGCAAGGCTCAAAAAAGATAGTTATGGTAGGAGATTTAGGATGCTCAATATTTTTTAGATGTAAAAGATTGTGAGGAGAATGATGATGAATTCCTTGTATCCCCCCTATGGGGCAATGGTCCTTAAAATTTGATAATCATGGTAGGGGAGGTTATAACTCGATTCTAACTCAACTCCCATGAAATCCAGAGAAAAATGCATCAACGGGGTTACCTCTAGTCCAAACTCCAAAAATTGACAAGAGAGGTGAAATTATGGTTTGAAAAATGGTGTTTGATAATGGAGATTTCTAGGAGAGTGTCTTAAATCTAAAATGTAGAGGCTTGATTGGCAATTTTTTCAAAGAAATGATTGGTAATGAGGGCATTGGAAAACTAGGTAGAGAGCAACTAGGGCCCTAGATGCAACAACCAATTTTTACCAAAAGGTTTCTTCATGGTGATTTTTCCCTTAGGAGAAAGGACATATGAGATCCTAGGTGGAAACCCTTAGCTATTAGATAGTGTGGGACTCTGGCTACAAAAATGGTCTCCCAAATTTAACCCTTTAAATTTAAAGAAAAGGAAATTCTAAATTTGGGTTTAGATGTATGGGATCCCCATGGATTACTTAACTGAGCATTGCCTTAAACATATTTGGTATTTAGTGGGTGAATATGTCAAAATTGATCCAAAAACACTACAAGTTTTGGCCTTCTACACTTGAGTCTGTGTCTTTCTAAATATAGATAAAGATATTATTAAAACCATCTACATTAAAACTTGTGAGGGATTATGGGAGAAAAGTATTAATGTTGTAATAATCCCTTTTAGGTGCTACAAAAGTAGATAAGTAGGTTATTTCAGATGGGAGTATCCCCAGAAGGCAAGAAGTAAACCACAAGCTCCATCTTAGAAAGCTAAACTTGTTCCATCTTTAGAAGGACAATATTCTCTTGATATTCCTATTTCACATGGTTTGGAAATGAATGTAGAAGATAAATGGGGGACTCACCTTGGGGTCCCCATTGATGACTCAATAACTATTTCTCTCAAAGAAATATTTGAAGGTGGCAATCAATTATCACTTGAGATAATGTTGAAAGAGTGTAATTTCATCTCAAACGAGGCTCAAAATCTCCCTTATATCATTGATTTTGAGATGGTTGGGGATGAAGCACCAACATAATAAAGATTCAGATTGGTTATCATAGGAATGGTAGAAAACCTGCAGTTACCTCTTTTAGTAGAGGATTTTGAATAAGAGGAGGAGGAAGATATCAAATCTTCAGAGTTTCTCTATTTATCTCAAAATGATTGGAAACTCTCTCAACCAAATTTATGGGGGAAAATAAAAGAGGAATAAAATTAGCTTTTGAATGAATTGAGGTGGAAGTTTTGACAGGCAATAAAAAATACATAAAGTAATTTGTTGTCCAGGTGAAGTAGGGGGTGGAAATACCCTCTTCCCCACAATGAATATCCTATCTTAGAATGTTATGGGAATAAATTCCCATAACAAGTGTGATAAAAAACTTGAAAGTATTGGTTGAATAATATTTCGAGAACACACAAATAATAATGCTATCTTTGGGAAGAGATGTCTTATTGTTCAAAATTATGGAAATAACATATGCCTATCTTTGGGAAGAGATGCCTATTTTCCTTTTCAAGCTACATATCTATTTATACCTATTTTTGAAGGCAAGAGGAGGATGTATAAGGTCACCAAGATCTAGGGACATGAAATGATTTGACTTCCATGAATTACAATAATACAAAATTCAAGAAATTACTATTTTTAAAATGCAACACTAAACTGAAATTTGGGGAAATTATATTTAGTTTTTTTGGGGTTAAAACCCATTAAAAAAATATTTTTCCATCTCATGTAATTCCACTCATTCTTATCTTTCCAACAGTTCAAATGGGGAGTCAAACGAAGCTATGGTGCAAAAGTTATGGCTCCCAGAAGTTCTGCTACCAATTGGGGTAGGAACGTCACCCAAACTATCACCTAAAGTATTGCTCGGATCATTACCTAAAGTGTTGTTTTGATCAAAGTGTCTCTTGGTTAGGTGATAGTTTCATTTTTAATTTTCTGATGTTTTTCTTTTGCAGGAAATTAAGCTTTCTAAGATAGAAGCTGATGGATTATTGAACAAGAGTTGTAAGAGATGGAATGGCTGGTTTCAAGATTCTATGGGACCATCAAAGGGTTTATCAACCCTTTGTAATCCTCAGAGAGTGAAGGTGGAAGCTCACTATTTGGGGATGCACTCATAAGCAAGTAAGATTACTCTTTATGTCTCTAAAATTATTCTCTTTATCTTTAATGTCTATAGGACAAATTTGATTATTGGTAAAGCTAGAATATGGGAAGAGTTAAAACAATACATAGATTTATTGCATGGGAAACATTGTGTTTTAGTGGGAGAATTAAATTCCATCCTCTCTATTAAGGATAAATGAGGTGGGTTTAGTAAAGAGACACAGTCTTAGAAAGACTTTCTCCATTTTGTGGAAGATGTGGGTTTGATCAATGCAATTCTGAATAATGGGATTTTCTCATGGATAAATAGGCATCAAGGGTTTAACAACATTTAAAAAATACTGGACCACTTTTTGGTCACCTCCAACTACCTAGATCTATATTGGGCCTTAGATTGAAATATCTTGCCTATCTCTAGTTTTGATCATGCTCTGATTGAACTCAAAATTCAAAAATATGGGGATCCACCCCAATGTGCTTTTAAGTTTGAATTAATGTGGCTGAAGGACCCTTCTTTGTATGATATTTTTTAGATGTGGTGGATCATTGCTTCGGTGAAAGAGGGTTCGAATAGGTTAATAGTTAGTAAGAAATTATGTCATGTCAAATTATGTCTTAGATTATAGAATAAAGTCTATTTCAAGAACATCCTCATGGAAATTAGAAGGGTTGAAGTAGATATGGAATACCTTAACTAGGTTGTCATGGATGTGGGGATGGATGCTAACTCTTATACCAAAGAAAAATAATTCATATCTGAGTTAGAGGAGCTACTTCTTGGAGAATAAGTCTTTTGGAAGAAAAAATATAGAGAGTAATGGATCAAGGAAGAATGTGGGAACACAATTTTTTTCCATCACTTGATGAAATTAAGAAGGAACTTGAACCATATCTCCATAATCTTGTCAAGGGATGGACGAAAGCTCGAAATAATGTCTGAAATAAGGTCATAAATTATGCCTTTTTTTAGAAGTCACTTCCCAACATGAAAGCCTCAAATCTAGAGGTCCAGTCTAGGAGCTTAGAGTGTATTCCTAGAATAGTAACTGACAACCAAAACAACATGCTTATGGTTACCTTATTGCATGAGTATATCCATAAGGTGGTTTTATCCATGGGAAAAGATAAATCCCATAGACTAGATGGGTTTTTGATTGCTCTTTTTCACTCCTTTTGGGATATTATGGGGAATGACATTGTGGAAATGGGTGAGGAATCATGAGAAATACAAAATATTGGGGTGAATATCAATTTCACCATTATTTCTCTAATTACCAAGGTGAGAGTCAAAACTCCTTTGTTTATTTTAGACCCATCTTATTATGCAACATGGTTTATAATATACTCTTGAAGGCCATTTATTTTAGATTAAAATGCCTCTTAGGGAAGTTAATTTCTGGGAAATAAGTGGGCTTTATTCCAGGTAGGAAAATCCATGATGGGGTTGATGTTACCCATGAAACCATATATTCTCTAGTTTTTGGCCACAATAAAGGGATGATTCTCAAGATTCATATAAACAAAGCATATACTTGAGTCAACCAGAGATTCTTGTTGAAAACACTAGAGAAATTTGGCTTCTGTAGGGAGTGGTGCTCATGGATCTTTAGGTACACCTCTACCCTAATATTTTTTTATCATTGTGAATGGATAACCTACAAGATTTTTCAAATCCTCTCAAGGTCTCTATCAAGGAAACCAAATCTCCCCCTTTATTTTCATCCTAATGGTTGAGGCCTTGGGAAGGTCAAGGAGCTATGTCTGACAAGGTAATTAGAGGCATTAGGGTGGTTAAATGGACTGATAAACTTACTTGTCAATAATTTGTTGATGATGCATTCCTTTTGGGAGCTTGATGGAAGGGGAAGCCAAGGCTTAAAAAAATATTTTAGTTGACTATGATAGAGTGTCTAGTCAAAGAATCAACTCACCCAAATCAAAAATCTATTTTATTAGCACCCCTAAATTGATGCATCTTGCCATTTACTTCATTTTGGACCTCAAAATTGGGAAGTTATCCACCAAATACTTTGGAATTCCTCTTTTTATTGGAAGGGACAGAGCCTCCCTTTGGGATGGTTTAATTAGGGCCTTCAAGGCTTGTATGGTGGAGTGGAAAGGCAAATGCATTTCCTTGGCTGGTATAATTACCATCATTAAGTCTACTCTTAATGCCCTCCCCATATACATACTATTTGTCTTTCATCCTCCCTCCAAAGTCTTAAAAGAGTTAAACCGTATCATGAATAAATTCTTATGGCAAGAAACTTAGGAAGCTAAAAATATCCCTTTGATGAAATGGGAAAGGTGTGTCTTTCCCAAATTGGAGGGGGTGTTGGAATTAGGAAGTTGGCATCTCAAAATTTGGTGTTTAGAGTGAAAATAGTTTAGGGGATGGTCACACAAATAAAGACCTTATGGAATAGGATCATGTAGTTTAGGTATTTTGGACACTACTCCTCCACAAATATTCTACAAGATGAGAACCATCCAAAGGGTCCCAATTTCTAAACTTCATCCTTAAATGTAGTTCTATTGTCAAACATGATGTTTCATGGGTGATAAATGATGGACGGTTGGTGGATTTATGGAGAAAATCATGGAGCAAATATAAGACCCTAATGGAAATTTAGGAGCTAGCTAGAAATAAAGATCTTGTAGAATAACTCTGGGAGGGAAGGTTAGGGACTACTTAGAACCTATTGTCCTAGCCAGACTAGAATATTGGATATGGAAAATCCTAGAAGGATCATAGATTCTAGGTAATAAAAAAGTTATGTTGATGAAGATTATAGCCAAGAGGAAAAATTTCATTAGTAATAAATATGATTCTATCCAATGGATTGGAGAAAAAAATTATTTGTACTTAGTAATCTTAGGTTATAAGATGGTGGAGAAGATGGAGCCCTTATGTTCCTAGGGTAAATGTTCATGCTGGAACAATGTTATTTTTCCTAAGGTTGGGGCCTTTTTCTAGCTAGAAACGCAAAGGAAAATTTTGACTCAGGATTGGCTATGTAAAATATGAATTATTGGCCCTTCAAGGTGCATCTTGTGCTTGGAAAATGAATAAGATGCAAATAACTTGATTTATACCTACCCTTTTGTAGGAAAGGCTTGGAACTAGATGTACAGAAAATTGAGTTGGAAGTTGGATAAACTAGAGTCTCTCTTATAATATTTTATGACTTGGCCTACAGGGTTGGCTAAAGCCACCTTCATGTGTTTTTGGTAGGTTAGTCCATCTATTCTAATTTGGAACATATGGAAGGAACATAATCAAAGAATATTAAAAGATAAAGGTAACAAATTTAAGGTGGTGATAGAGTGAGATAAAGATTCAATCTTGGATTTAGGATCTTCCTACATTAAACAACATAATATAACTCTTTTTTCATGGGATTCATAGATCATTTCATCTAGGAATTGGTTGAATGTGCCTCTTGTTAATGTGTCGATGGTGCTTTCGATGGTGTTCAGACATAAGGGTAGAATAGAGTGGGTGTCTTCCCCTCTAGGACTGTTTAAAATGAATTTTTATGGGGTTTCTAGGGGGAATATAGGGCCCTTTAGAGTAGGTTGTGTTATCTAGGACTGTGTAAATTCCTTAATCTAAGCTCTATCAAATAAGTTGGTAGATGGCACCAAAAATGAGGTAAAGGCATAAGCTCTTGTCTTGGGATTAGATATTTTGACACAATGCAAAATTGAGTTAGTCCTTATATAAGGTGACTCAAAGGTTATCATTTATGCTTTAAGAATAGAAAGGCTAGATCATGGAGTATAAATATAACATCTTAAGTCATGCTTGGATTTTGGACAAAATTTAGTTTCTGGGAGGCTTCTCATTATTTTCGAGAAGATAAATCTATAATAGATAGTATTGATAATAAAGGTATGGAACATATTGAAGAAATCATTATTGATAATGATTGGATTAGATGGAGCTTTGAGTAGATAATGTCATGATTATGTGACTTGGGGTTGTGTAGCATTCATGATGAGCATGCCACCTTTGATTGGTTTTTAATTGGCATTTGGGGTCTCATTCCCCATGTGCGATATGCTCTATGTTACCTTATCTTGAAGATGGTATGGTTGTTGGTGCATTCACTACAAGTTATATCTCATCTTAACACTTTATTAAGTGTTTTATTAGGTCTCTAGTGATTTTAAACACCATAGATAACATGCTATAGGTGGATTTGAGTTAGCCCTTGTTAAGTGTAGAAGTAACCATGAGGGAGATGGCTTTTAGTGGGTAAGTGATTGATTCATGTTTGAATCTAATTTTCATTATTTAATATGGAAATACTATGTAATCTATAAAGGATGTGATAGGCCCAATTTTTATTAAAACTAGATACAAGGTGAAATTCAATTCCTTGGTGGCATCAATATTTATTGGAAACCTCCTCTTCACCTCAAAGGAAAAATACAAGACTTTGGTAGTGGTGAGTAGGATTATCTAACCAGGGTTTTATATGGGTATGGAATAAGTGGTGGATGGATTTGAATGGTGATTTGAGTTTCAAATTCTTTTCTCTATTTAGAATGGCATAGGGATAATCCCTCTATAGGAATTTTTCAAGTTAGAGGAATGGTTTGTTGAATTAGTGGAGCATCTATGTTTTCTTAAAAATGCCCTTAAAAGTCTTGGTCCAAAGGGATGTTTTATTCTAGAGATATACTTGAGTGATATGTGGGCTCCCATTACTTTTGTGGTGATGAACCTTAGTTTGATAAACTCCTCCAGGTTGATGGCTACAATGAAATCTATGGTGAGGCTATTTAGATCCCCACTCCAATGGCCATAGGATTTTATACCACAGAAGGGCATAGGTCCCTCGATCTAATAAAAGGTGGAATCAACCCACATGAAAGCCTACATGGCCTTCATGAAAGAAACACTAAGTATAGAGGGGTGCTAATGAAGAGACGAGTGGGAAAGCTGATGCTCTAGAGGTGGAAGGTAACCACATCACATATTAGTGGACCCAGGTGTGTTTTGAGTGATCGTGAAGTAGGATTGGATGCAAGCCACAGTGGATGAGGAATGGAAAAGTTAGATGACAATTTAATTGGTGTAGGTGGCTGGTGGAGATGATCCCTATGATGGTAGTGGATCCTTGGTAGGAGGTTTGGTTGGCCCTTAGTTGGGTAGTTATTCTCTAGTTATTTGTTTTTTTTTCTTCATTATTTTATGGTCCCCCTTTGAGATGGTGGTTTTTTGGTTGGTTGTGTGCCTTTTGAGGCTTGTGTTCTATTGTTTTCCAGTTGCTTTATTGATCTTGTTATCTCATGTTCATCTCACATTTTGTAAACTTTGATTATTGATTAATAAATTAGTTGAGGGACCCTACAACCCTCAAATCATCTATATAGAAAAAGAAAAACTAGAAAAAATAATAATAATAATAACTTTGACAATATCTCATAAAATACAATCTAGGTTTGTACAAAATTTTCAAGGTTTATTATCAATTTAAATCTTAAAAACATGTAAAATAATCAGAGAAATGTAGATTGAGAAAAAAATTATTGCCATTTTAACAATCATGTGTTTTTAAAAAAACAAAAAAACTAAAATTTTATGATATATCCTAAACTATAATTCTGATTTATACAAAATTTTAATAAGTTGTTGTTAGTCCAAAGCTAAAATAACCTGTAAAAACTAAAAAAACCCATAATGTAAATTAAAATTTATTGTTATTTTAATAGTCGTGTTGTAAAAAAAACTAAATTAGTTTTGGGAAAACAAAAAATAAAATAATAAATTGGATCCAAATTAGTTTAAAACCTGTAAAGTAACAAAAAAGAAGTTAATCAAACTTTCAAGACCAATAATTAAAAATGATAAGATGAAAAAGATTTGATAAAAGTCCCACTAGACGTGCCAAAATGTGATAGCTAAAAAAATATGATCTAATAAAATTAAGAAAATAAATGAATGAACACTTGTATTCTAAATCTAAACTAAAACTTTAGATTGAGAAACAATAATAAAATAAATATAACCAATAAGATATTTATAAAATATGTAAAATACACTCATCACCTTCTTTATTGTGAACATATGATTTTTTCTTGATTCATTAGATGTGCGTGCTCAATTCATTTCTCCAAACAAAGGTGAATTGAGTAGTATATGGGTGCAAATAGTTTGGATTCTTAATAGATGCATAAGATAAATTTCGTAGCAATTCAATAACTTAAAGGTGGATGATGAAAATGGAGAATGATACTTCCATTTATAGGATTTTGGGTGAGAATATAGATAGTTAAGATAAATTTTAATTGATTTGATAATGATAATTACTAATGGTTGGATTTGAGTACTCATCTCAATGGATGATGACTAATTCCCATGTTTGAGAGAGAGAAGGGGAAATTTGGTAGTTGAAAATGTCTTAGGAATGAGTCAAGATAGTTGGATGACTCACCAAGGTAGTTGAAATGTTCAACAATGACTCAAAAAATTGGCTAAATTAGTTAAGAAGTTGGTTGAATGACTCAAACTTTGATTGAGAGAAGTGTGAAATATGTCTAGATGAGGTGACATTCTATATTTTAATTAATATTGAAGAATTATGAGTGCATGGTTTATTAATTAATTAATATATATTAATCAATTATTTGAAAAATATAGGGAAATGATGTTAATGAGAAATTCAAATTTGGGATGGTGATTGAGTGAGTGTGTCAATTTTAATCAATGTAAATTATGACATTAAATGTGGTACAATTTAGGTGTCTACATTATGTATATAAAAGTCAAATATCACATTTTTATCCCCTCTATAACATTTAGTGTTAAGCCCATGCATATTATTATTTACATGGGGTTAATATTGAGGAGAGATGCCCTTACTCTTTACATCTAGTCTTTGGTGATGATACCACGTGTCTTCCTGGTCACCTGAGACTAAATGCAGGGGTCACAAAGAAAATTAAAGAGAAAATATATAATAAATATTAAATTAGAAAGTGTTCAATAATATTTCTTCAAAAGGCTTGTTTAAATGTCTATGCTGAAAAGAGTAACATTATCCCATTTACTAATTTTTTTAGGGCTAATTACCTCTAGAGTAGCTAAAAAAGTTTATGTTTTATGAATTTAGAAATTAAATTTCCACCTTTTGATTGTGAATATTGGGTCATATTCATTTTCCATGAAAAAATTTGATGTATAGTTTTCATTTTACCATCTCATGTATATCCCACTTTTCCCTTTCATTCTTTTGCTACAAATCTAAAGTTGTATGTTATGTAAATGAAATGACTCGGTCATCATATATAGAATAGTTGTTAGTGCATTTTTAGTTTTATGTATATCCATCACATTACATCATTTACATACATTATGTTTTCACATTTTACATATATAATCATTTTCATAGCATTATTAAAACATAAGAGATACATGGTATATCATCACATGCCTAGTCATCTAAAGTGCATAAACTAAAAATCATACATGAAAATTAAACACATAGCACTTTATGGTAAGTTAATAAAATAGACCAGAATATCTCCACACACACACACACACACACACACATCATAATAATTTCAAGTTTATACATTCATTTCTCTAAAGTATAATCCACCTCTATAGACGACAAGTGTGTCTCAAAATTTCAAAAAATAAAAATGCAATGTATGTATATACATGTACAATAATAGTCTTAGGACCCTATCATCCTCCTTTGAGAGGAACCTAAAGCTAAATCATGTTGATGACTATGGATCTTGGGCCACTTCCTACTAGTCCTTCCCTAGGAGGCTATCTCTCTATTGTACATCAACTCGAGGAAGTCTGACCCATCTCCTAGCCAAAACATCATTAAGAGCCTACACCTAAGTGTTTATCACAGTAAATCTCACCTCTGAGATATTATTATCCACCCTTAGACTGGCTAGTGTCATATAAGCATGTCAATACATGGAAAAAACATCTATGTTCCTTATAATCTTGATAGGTAACCCTAGATTTACCAAAAACTAGTCAAGAGTCATGTCAGTCCCCATATCCCCAACTTCAACCTCTCTATGGTATGGGATCATCCTCTTATATACCCAGCTCATGATGAGTATAGGGTGGTTGATCAAAGATACCTTATCCATGTGATTATGTACATGTCCCTATATATGTGGGAAAAGACCTCCTAATCCCATGATTAACATAGATACCTCTCCTTGATCCAACACATAATGGGTGACCAGTTGTATAATAACCTATTTATGCCCTTGTCTCCCTACAATTGGGAGGCAAGGATCCTCTTTTAGAGGTTCAAGATAGTATATCTATCAAATCTTGATAGTCTAACTATATTTATTTCACCCACATTAGGTGTGTCCACATCCCTAAATTTCTCTACCCAATCAAAAGCATATGCCCTATTGGTGGTCTCCCATAAGGCCACCAACTGATTGATCATCTATAAACATGTGATCTGATAAACATCCATGAGATTAATGGTCTACTCTCTAATATAATGTGGAAACTATAGGGTGTTTTATTTTTGTCCCAGTATGTAAAGAGATTACATATAATCCTACTTTACGGGGGCAGGGTTCCCACCTAAGCAATCTATAGAATCCCTACTCTATCTATGATGTCCAACTTATCAACCATCAAAAACATCATAATCCAAGGGATCCACTCATGTTACCTAACCCATTTCCATGATATGTAGCCTCCTTAATGTTAAAAACACCCCAAATTAGTCCTTAACCCATTTTTTTAATCTTAAACACTAATGAAAACCCCCTCTTTTTCCTTCCAAGGATGAAATTGCCACCTTTTACAAGTGATGCTTTTAAAATTGCCCAGATGGTTTCACCTTCACTTGTGACAGTTTCATAACTTCTATAATAATGGTTTTTATGACACCACCCTACCTATAGGCCATGATTGTCATGTAACCATTGTCTCAAACATGAAATATCTAGTCTACATAGACTGATAATTTTATCCCAATGCGATAGTTTTGATCGCCGGTTGTGCCTACATAAAAACCCTCAGAAGCTAATTTTTATCTAAAAATTATGTATATATATATATGTATGTATATATATGTATATGTATATATGTATATCTACATATATACATACACACACACACACACACACATATATATATACATATACATATACATATACATATACATATACATATACATATACATATACATATACACATACATACATACATACATACATACATACATACATACATACATACATACATACATACATACATACATACATATATATATATATATATATATATATATAAAACTATCCTACCGACCCTCCCAAACATATCCACATGATAAAATTTAAGATTTAATATACTTTTATACATTTTTAACCAAAAAAACAAAATAGGGGTAAAAAAATAGAAATGATCATAAACAACATGAACTTGACCTAGTACTCCCACTGGGATGTTTGCCATCCTTTTTAAATTGTGTTTTTTAATTTATCTACTTCATATATCAAATCCAACATCATGTATCCAAAGCTCAAAAATATCTAAAATTAATTTACACAGATGATTTCTATTTTGGGTAAGTTTTCAAATATATAATCTTTTAAACTAACCTTTATGATTTAAATTTTTTCCATTTTTAACAAGTTTTATTTCAAACTCATGTTTTGCACATTTTAGATATTATTAAGATTGAATTAACATGGTTTATGTCCAAAAATAAAAAAATTTAATAGTTTTTATCTTCCAAAGCATGTCTGTATGTTGTTTTGATTTGGTAGATACACAACACTTAGTTCCAAATTCAGTTTCTTGAAGGGATTATTTAGGTAATATACTCTTCCCCACATACATAGTAATTAATCTCATCTATGTTTTGATTATTTATTATTCATTTTTTATTTTCATTAAACTACACTTGATTCCCATATTTTGTTCATAGCTTGCATAAAGTCTCAGTTGGATTGGCTATGCCACACAAGTAAGGTAAGTATTTATAATCCTCCTTTTCCCTTTAGCACACCATTGCTCAGGACCATTGCTTGATTTTTTATTATTATTTAGTATATTAGAGTAGTTTATATTTAATTTATAATTATTTTAAATTAATTTTCAAAAATATAAAATAAAATAAATCTCTCTCCTTCCTCTCTTGTACCAAAAACATAGTCTAGATCTCTTCTTTACAATTGCATTTTAGATTCTTGGAAAGAACATAGTCTTGAATATCACATAGGGTAAATTTATAAAAAAAAAGGTATATCTATAACACATTATTTTATTTTTAATTTTATAATACATTTCATTCACAAGCAACCTTCAATCAAACACTTACAAAAACCTAGCCAAATTAGATAACTAAGACCTTGCATACTAGACCCTGAATTTCTTTATTTTTCAAAAAAATAATGTTTTTTTAGATAAATAATTTAAAAATTATAATAAAATTAGTATTGTGTATTCTAATTCACAAATCATTTAAAATTATATATTCAACAACATCAAAAATCACTTTTAACTTGCATATAAAAGTTAATTTCTAAATTTATAGTGAGTATACTTGCTAGGGTTTAGAGTTTTATTTTCATCTTTTCATATTAGAAAGGATAATTTATAGTAGTGTATCATATAATTTAAATACATAAAACCAAAAAAATAAAAACTTCAATTCATTTATATCGTATTGAATCAATCATCTCACAAACTAGGCAAAACATAGAAAAATCAACAACCACACCTTTCTTACAAACTTCTACTTTTAGCATGACATGCATTGTAAAAGTCACTAAAAAATAAATTAACCTTTATTTAATTTCAATTATTTATTATTTTATTAATTTTAACAATTCAATTTCATCAAGTAGATTAATTTCCTTCCTTTTATCAAAACATTGCAAACATATCAAAAATAATCATCAAGCCTTGTTTAGATGAGCACAATCACTTAAACATTGATTCTAAATTTAAAAATAGAAAGTAACACATTTAAAATACCTCTTAGATAATATATTATGATTAAACATCACTATACGTTACCTATTGGATGACACTCCATAAGCATCCCCTCCTTCATAGAGTAGATCTTTTCCCTAGGGTTAGATCTCTTATTCTCAAAAGTAACTTATAGAGTGACAAGAGTGCAAAAATTAGAGTATAAATATTCTATTCCACCCCTATTACACACCTCATTATTAAATCCCTTAACACTCTTTATGATAAATAATGTCTTACCAATCCTCCCATAGTCATTTTAACCTAAAACCAATGTCATCAATACAATGTTATCCAAGCCTATTAGTTCACTTCCCCTTTTCATTTTTTCCTTGGGATTAGCCTCATCATATATAATTCACTTCATGTATGAAATTGATAGCACATATAAAACATTAAAAATTTGAACACATTCATAGAGTTATTCAAACTAATAATATACACTTCTTTATCTCCAACATTGATCAATAACTTCACCTTCTTGTCATCACCGATACAAAGGGACCTTGGAGTTCTACCTCTTCCCAACATGAAGCCCTCAATGAACACTATGATGTGATAGATAAATTATGATTCGGTCACTAATATCCCTACCTAATATCACATATACCCCATTCCTCAAATTAATCCATCCATTACGTCAGTTGTCTTGGCCAAACTTAGAGAAGTTGACTGCAAGGTTAACATGTTGCTTTCCACATGTATAGGATGGTTGGATTTATAGGATTTTCAGATGATATGAACCATTTATCTTTTTACAAAATCAATGGTTGAGAATGAATCCAATTGGATGGTTGGTTCATAAATGAAAGTGGTTGAGAAGGAGATAGGCTAGGGATGGGCATGTCATAATTTGTCCCTTACATTGTATTTGATGAAATTTCACTAGGATTGGATGATGATGTCATTGATTGATTTTATGGGTTGATGTGAGATAAATGGATTTATGGATTAATTTAAAATATGGATATTACAAATTCCATGGATTTTATTATTATGGATAAGTTAGCTCAATAACAATGGTTAATTAACTAATTTCATGTGACATGATTTATGTGGGATTGGAAAGATTCAAAATGGAGCATGATTAATTTATTGGGGGGATGAATAGTGGTTAAGCAATAAATATTATTTGATGATGGAATTAGAAAGTGATGCAATGATGGATTAAGGTTTAGTTAGTGTGATGAAGGGATTAAGGATGAATAATTAAACTCAATGTGAGATGTCCAATTTTATGTTTCTACAGACATGATTCTATTTAACCCATTAGGATTGGATGATGATGTCATTGATTGATTTTATGGGTTGATGTGAGATAAATGGATTTATGGATTAATTTAAAATATGGATATTACAAATTCCATGGATTTTATTATTATGGATAAGTTAGCTCAATAACAATGGTTAATTAACTAATTTCATGTGACATGATTTATGTGGGATTGGAAAGATTCAAAATGAAGCATGATTAATTTATTGGGGGGATGAATAGTGGTTAAGCAATAAATATTATTTGATGATGGAATTAGAAAGTGATGCAATGATGGATTAAGGTTTAGTTAGTGTGATGAAGGGATTAAGGATGAATAATTAAACTCGATGTGAGATGTCCAATTTTATGTTTCTACAGACATGATTCTATTTAACCCATTAGGATTGGATGATGATGTCATTGATTGATTTTATGGGTTGATGTGAGATAAATGGATTTATGAATTAATTTAACATATGGATATTACAAATTCCATGGATTTTATTATTATGGATAAGTTAGCTCAATAACAATGGTTAATTAACTAATTTCATGTGACATGATTTATGTGGGATTGGAAAGATTCAAAATGGAGCATGATTAATTTATTGGGGGGATGAATAGTGGTTAATCTATAAATATTATTTGATGATGGAATTGTAAAGTGATGCGATGATGGATTAAGGTTTAGTTAGTGTGATGAAGGGATTAAGGATGAATAATTAAACTCGATGTGAGATGTCCAATTTTATGTTTCTACAGACATGATTCTATTTAACCCGTTAGCATTCTAAACATTTTTCACATAGACAACCACATATTTCTTTATTACATTCCATATATAGAAAATTTTGAGTTCATGTGTCATTTTTGTGACCCTAGGAAGATAAAATGAAGTGGAGTACAAACTTATTCCAATCATTTCTCCCTAAAATTTTTAGTCAAGAACATAAATCCTTCATTGATTCATCATAAGACCATCTATGTCCAAGGAATAAATAGAAAAATATTTATCCATAGGTTTATTGGCTAATTCTATGTCAACTTTCTTGTAAAAGATATCAATTAATTATTGTTCTAGAACATTTTTTTGAAAGTTGACCTTAAACATATAAGAGTAGCAATATAAATATGTCTATTGAGTGCATCAACAACATGGTTTTTATTACCCTTGACATATGAAATATCCATGTCATAATTAATTATCATCTTTATCCATCTACACTTCCTTGAATTAAGATCGTCTTGATAATACAAACATTGTAGGTTATGATGGTCTGATTTCACCTTGAAGTGATTTATAAGTATAAAATGTTTCCACTATTTGAGTGAATGAACCACTACTAGTGGTTATAAATCATGAAGTGGTCTAGTTATTTATGTGCTCATTGATTTTTTAAGAAGTTATTTATGTGCTCATTGATTTTTTAAGAATCATAAGTAACCAATCTATAATCCTAAATTAGGATGCCACAAAACACATCAATAAATCCATCAACCATATATCAAAGTTACCATTTAGATCTAAAATAATGAGTATACGTGTAGTATTCAATAATTCCTTATGTTTTTTAAAGGACTTATCATAATGTTGTGTCCATACAAATTTATTCCCATTGAATTTCAAGTGAGTAATTAGTTTAGCCACCTTAGATGTATTCTCAATAAAACAATCCAACCCTCTTCTCACTTCATGAAAGATATTAGGAGTAAACCACTTCATGATAGCCTTGATCTTGGATGGATCAATAAAAATACCTTCCTTTGAAATTATATGACATAAAAAATGGATCTTATTTTGAAAGAAATATAGTTTATAAAGCTTCACATAAATATTGTGCTACCATATCCTTTTTAAGACTAATCCTAAGTGTTGTTCATGTTCTATTTCATTATTTGATCAAACCAAAATATCATCAAGGAATACTACAACAAACTATTCCAAGAAATATCTAAACACACTGTTCATCAAAATAATGAATGTTTTTTGTGCATTGGTCAAGCCAAAGGGCATGGAAATTAAATCATAGTGACCATATAAAGTTCAAAATATAATTATATGCACATCTTCTTTCTTGATTCAAATTTGATGATACCCTAAATGAAGGTCTATTTTGTAGAAAACTATAGCACATTTCATTTGGTTAAAAATGTCATAAATCCTAGGTAAAGGGTATCTATTATTAATTATGGCTTTATTTAACATCCTAAAATCAATGCAAAGTCTCATTGTTCCATCTTTCTTATTCACAAAGACAATGGGAGCACTAAATGGAAAAACACTTGATTTGATCAACCCTTTTTTCATGAGCTATTGTAATTATATCTTGATCTCTTATAATTTCACCACATTCATCCTATATGGCACCTTTGATGCAGGTGTAGATTTAGTCATAATGTGAATTAATAAATCAAACTCTTTTACCAATGGTAAGCTTGGAATTTCCTTAGGAAATACATCCTCAAAGTCTTGCAAGATATATTTTTTTCTCTATTCAAGTTATCTTTCCTTATTCAACTCTTTATGGGATGATTTATTCAGATGAAAGGCTAACATAATTTTATAGGTAATTGGTCTTAGGATTCCATGAATTTTCATTATATTACCTAGATTATCCAAGCATTGCACTTTATTTCTATAATAATCAAGTCTAGCTTGATGTTTTTGCAACTAATTCATGTAAAGTATCAAATTGTAAGAACCTAATAGTGTTAGATATAAATTTAGATTTGTTTTAAAGACTCCTAAATTAATTTTATCTTTCTCCAAATATTCTAAAACTATAATTAATTTTTCCATGCCAAACTCTACCTCCTATCCTTCTCTTAGTCTAGTAGGTTTAACTTTATATTTACCAACAATGGAAAGAGAAATATAACTATCCATTACTCAAAAATCAATTAAGATATATATATATATATATATATATATATATATATATATATATATATATATATATATATATATATATATATATATCTTAGGCCTCAATTGGTGTGGAATATAAATTAACATTTTTATTATTAATATCTAAAAACATTTTGTGGTTTTCTAATTGATTGCCTTACACATTAAGTAAATTATTCTTGTATTAATTGTCACTACATTCCTAGAATTGGAATATTCTTTAAGGAGGAAAGGGAACTGAATTGACACTTTTTTTTAGACCATGGTGATATGGTTGTGGTTAAATTTTTGTTTAAATTATTAGGCTTTGGTAAAATTTAAGGTTTTGAGCCTCCTCTATTATGGTTCTATAATTTAATAAAATTTCCATTAAATTTCTCAAACTCTTCTTTTGATACTACCTTTTAAAGGTGATACTAATAGGTGGAATAGAAGATTTAGATTATTTTTGTTGATTCATATTATTTCATAATTATCTTTAGCCTTTAGGTGAGAATTTTCCTTCTCTTCAACCCGATGAGGTGATTCAATTACAACAACAAGAGTACAGGGTTGGTCATATTCAATCCTACATCAAAACTTCACATAAGACTATCTTGAGCTTAATGATTTTATTTTCCTCATCATACATGTAGTTGACATTTATCAAAAGGATAAAAAACTTGTTCTCATACTAAGTGACAGTAAGATTATTTTACTCTAAGAATTGGAATTATTTAAACTTATGTTCCTTATGATTTTCATTAATAACTTTTTTTGGTATTTCCTTTCAAAGGTTTACCAGGTAAAAATCAAGAATTCATATCCCTTAAGTGCATAAAAATTATTCCACCATAGTGTTGCATCACCTACTTATTGATAGTCTCCAATTAGAGCCTTGAAAATAGAATTCATATAATGCATAGTGAAATAGTTCTGTAAATTTACCAACCAAGATTTTATAACAACACATGATTTTTCCCTAACATAAGCTAGAGGTGGAAGCTTCATGAGCTCCTTGATGAAAGGATCATGTATAGCTTTCATTTCCATAATCCCTTCTTCCACTTCCATATTATTTTTTCTATTTTTTTATTGTTAAGGTTTTAAAAGTTTTCCATTCAATTTTATTGGGTATCTCTTTGATCTTGAATAATTTTAAGCACCCCAAGAATACAAGCCAAAATTTCATCATTTCACATAGGTATATTTATCTTTTCATTATAATTTTCATCAAGTGTAACTTAATAACACTTAAAACTTATAAAAACTTGGTTTCAACATGCCAAATATCTCATCATGCACCCTTTTTGTAGAGCAATGGGTAGAAAAGAAAGATCAACACATAAACTTAGTTATCCTTAGATTCAACCACTAATCAATTATAGAAATAACTATACATACTAAGGTATTATTGGTTTAATAACATGGTAAAAAAAACCATGAGGAAAATTAACACATCTATAACTAAGTACACAATTGGCTAAACTTGAATCATCCACTAAGGTTTCATTTTTTAGGTCAGTTTTTCATTGTATAACACTAGACAGGGTCTTTTGATAATTTCCCCTCTATCTAGAATTTCCAAGACTCAATTTTGTTTCACAAGGTCATATAACGGATACTAATAGTGAAACATAGTCTCCTTTAACCACATAAATCTACTTGTATTAGCCAAGTAATTCCTTGAGGCTATAATAATTTTATATTTATAATGCATTAGATTCTAGTTAATTTTAATATACATAGTTTTACATAAAGCAATTATAAAATACATGTTATCCCATTAATAAGCTCCATACATTAATTATTAAGAGAATAAAATGTTCTATAATGTTACCTACACAATATAAGAAGAGGAATGTATAAATTTTTAGCATTCATATTCTAATCAAACATGCAAGGAAGAATATAATAATCTATATAACAACCTTCTATCATGATATAATTTAGAAGTTTATTTTCAACACAAATACTTAATACCTACTAATGCTTAGATCACGATTCCTTCCAAGTTATTAAGCATAGAGGGTAAAAAACACAATAATGTCACTAAGGGATAGATTATTAAATATCAACCATGGTGTTTCCTTTGCATTACATAGCTAAGTAAGATTCATAGCCTTGCACAAATTCCTTGATTTCTTACTTAAATTATTTTTATTAGTATTATACTAGTACCACTTCATAGATTAGCCAATAGAGAGAGAAACATAGTGCTCAGTCACAAAGTGTCATACCTATATATATATATATATATATATATATATATATATATATATATATATATATATATATATATATATATATATATATATATATATATATATTTATCCATCATATAATTCTTTTATCATTGTGAGAATGAATTGTACAACCATTGCATACTTTAATGTAATTATATATAAATTTCACACTTAACATAATTGGTCTGAGTTCCAAGGTACCAGAATGCAGGCTTGATTAAGGAACATGGTAAGACCATAAGTTTAATCTAAGGAAATAATGCCAACATAATACACGTAACCACATGATAAGGTGATTTTAAGATTAATTATGGTACCCCTTGTGTCTTTATCTTAAATGTTACAAAAAGAAAACTAAGCATTCTAAGTGATTACAAGCTAACTGCAAGAAACATGGTATTACAAATAAATTGCATGTTTTCACATCAACATAAGGAACTTAGTGGAAAAAAATCCTCCATGTCTATATATATAAATAATTCAATATTACATTTAATCACATCAAAATCACGTTGATTAAGAGTGATTTTCCAAAACCCTAGAATCTATACCTTAATAATGTTAGTAAGATAATTAACGTAACAAAGTGCTTGCAAGTCTACAACATAGAACAAAGAATATAAAGATCATTTATAATAAATTACATGCATACATATAAATATATTGAAACACAATGAAGAGAGTTAGATAAGGAAGTTTCTACATGCTCATGTATAAGAAACACAATGCCCTTATACCCTAGCATGATACTATGTCCTACCTTCATGATAAGATCTTGTGCATACATTAAAACATGGAAAGTGTTAATTATATATATTACTCATTCTAGAATTTGATTAATCCTAGATTTTTATCCAAAATAATTAATAAGATCAAATAAATATTCACTACAATGTAATTGGTTAGCAAGAATAATAATCATTATTACAACACCAACTAAGAAAGCAAGAGTTCTACGTTAGACAACATAACCTTAAACATAATCAGGTTTACCAATTTCATATAAAGTTTTATTGTTACTAGTATATCTAAATAAGGGACTCATAGTCATGCAATCTAAGTTGCATAGTTGGGGGATAAATAAGGGTCAATGTATCCCTATAGTTTAATGTGCTCAAGATTCATCCATAACATAAATCTTAAATGAAAATGTATAAAATTATTGATGGAAAAAAATAGTTATAAAATGGATATTTATAGTTTAAATAAAAATCATGCTACTATCCAAGTATGGACATCATGGTTTTGGTTCAGTTGCTTAACATAGTTATGCTTGTAACTTCAACAATTATTTCTAATTAATGCATTTATTTGTTCCTTTAAATTAAAATTTTCTCACATTAAACATGTACATTCATACATTTAATTTATACATGAAATACAAGTAGAGTAGGGTTAGATGCCCTTCTAATATTGCATAGATTTAAGTACCAAGTCAGTACCATGAAGATTACGTGCAATCTAATATATCATTAATGAATCTCATGTATTCAACAACAACACAAAATTTCTTGTAGATAACCCAAAAAGTTCCATGTACAAGTATAATATGTTAAACAAATATAACCAAAAAAATTTCATCTAATGAATAGAGTTTGTAATACATATGTTCCATAATAAAATAAAAGTAGTAATCTTATAATGCCACCACATATACCATTAGGAGTCAACATAGTGAACATTCTATTTTATAAAAAAATTATCTTGATAATAAGCAAACATTTAGTAGAGTTGAAATAACATCTAGATAAATATCATAACATCAACTAAGTAAACTCCTCAAGCCTTAATTTTCTATTATGCATACTCGTTATAGTATGTTTTGTAAAATTAAACATCTTTATTGATATTCTATTAGAAAAATTGGAAAATATATTTTAAAAATTTGTTGATTGGTGAATCTAAACATTGGAGAGTTTGTCAAAAAAAATTTAGTTTGAGAAAAATAAACCCTGAAAATACCTTTAATAGGACCCATGCTAATTCAATATTTTTCAAAGATGACAGTGTTTTCAACCACTACGTGTATTCATTGCTTATATTTATTTGGGTAAGTGTAGGAAGATGGGGCTTAGAAGAGTGTCATTTATAAAAAATGAACTCATATATTGTAAATAATGCACATGATTTGAATTTTTCATGTCAAACCTGATTTTCAATAGGTTTGATGAACCAATGCGTAAGGGCATACACCTTATGTGATACAAAATATGCACACCCTTTGTATTACATAAGGAATGCACCCTATGAAATACAAAGTACACACACACTTGGTATTATATAATGCATGCACTCTACATAATACAAACGACAAGTTCCCTTTGTATTACATAGGTTGTATTAAATAGGGTGTGCACCCTATACAATAGAAAGGGTGTACACACACACCCTTTTTATTGTATAGGGTGTACGTTGCATGAAATATAAATGGTGCACACATTTTGTATTGCATAGGGACTTTTAAAAATTGTGTATATGTTTATATATTTAGGAAAAAGGGGCCTTTATAAACTTTTTAGTATGTTTATATATTTAGTAAAATAAGCATTTTAAGTATAAGTTTACATTTACTTTATATTACATGATATATTCTTATACCTTACTTTTGTTTTCTAAATATAAGAAATTAGGGTCATTTTGTGTCTTCTGGAACTAGTTTCAATGTTGTAGGAGCTACTATTTAGGAGATAGTTTTTAAAAATCTAATATGGTCAGTGCATAGTCATTTTCAAGATTTCAATATTGAATATAAGGTTTTATGGTTATAAATTTTACACTTGGTTTCTATTTTGGGAAAACTGATGGTTGTTTTATAGGTTCTTGGGACTTTTAGATTGATATTTGATGTTTGTAGGAGTTCTAGGTGTGGAAATGATGAATTTTACAAACCTTGCATCTCTCAAAGATAGTGAAAGCTAAGAGGATATTGACACATGAATTCATATACACACTAATTGAATGCATATTAAATATAAATTTGGTGTCTATATATATTTTTTTGAAGGATAATTTTAGTTGACATAAATTTATTATCCTCAATTCAATAACTGATAGCAACATTTTTCATTTCATTGTGATCAAATGCCATTCATGGATAAATTTTGATTGAATTAAGCCATAATTGGGTGCAAATAGATCAAGGCTAATTTTGGATAAATATGCTATATTTGATAATTATTTATCCTTTTTCCATGATTGAATGTCATTATTTATGAAAATATGGTTGAATCATACCTCAATTAGGTACAATGTGATAGATTAAGGTAGAATGGGGGAAATCATGCACATTTGAGCACCATTTGGAATTATTTTTTGATCACATGTAATTATTCGAGCTAATTTTAGAAAATTAGGCTATGGTTATATGTGATCAATTTGATGTAGATATAATTACGAAAAATGTGCATATATGTAGCAACATTTGAAATTATTTCATCATTTGTTGTCATTATTTACCACCATTGGGTAAAATTGATCCCCAAATCACATTATGTGGTTAGAATTAGGTTCATGAGAATTGATTAGAAAACATTATCCTTCATTAAACTAATCGAATAATTGGTTGATTCAAATATTTAATTGGGGAAAATTGAGCCCCAAATCACATTATGTGATCAAATTTAGGTCTACTCACATTATGTGATTGATGGTAATGGGTAATGACTAATTGATCTACTCACATACTCAATTGGGGAAAATTGAGGCCCAAATCATATTATATTGTCATAATTATGTTCACATGGCTCAATTAGCCAAAATTACATATGTCATAAATTTTTTGAGTACTTGGTTTAATTGGGGACTCTATTGGGGAAAATTGAGCCCCAAATCACAAAATTTGGTTAAAATTAGGCTTATAGGGATTGAATTTCCAAAAGTATGTCCCTCATTGAACCAAATGAGTAATTGACTCAATCAGATTTCAATTGGGGAAAATGGAGCCCCGAATCATTTTATTAATTTACAATAAGGTTCATAGGGTGTGATTTCACCAAATCACATCATTCATTGAAATAATTAGGGAAAATGGAGCCCATAATTACATTATCTAGATGTAATTAAAAGTTCACAGAGCTCAATTTCCCAAATCACATCCATCATTGAATTAAATGAGTAATTAGTTTAATTAAGGAATAAATTGGGGAAGATTGAGCCATAAATCATAATATATGGTTGTTATTAGGTTAATGGAGTTTAATCTCCCAAAATTCCATCCCTCATTGAACCAAATGACTGATTGGTTTAATTATGGATTTAATTGCATAAAATGAGCCCCAAATAACATTATTTAGTTAGAATTAGTTTGATAAGGCTTGATTATCCCAATTACATATCTCATCAAAAAAAATAACTATTTTTTCTAATCATGGACTTGATTGGGAGAAATTGAGGTGAAACTCATATTATATGGTTGTAATTATGTTTAGAATTAGTTTAGTCAGTGACTCAATTGGAGAAATTTGATCCCTAAATCACATTTTATTGTTGAAATTAAGCTCACAGGGCTTAAATTACCTGAATTGCATCCCTAATTGAACCAAATGAGTAATTGATTCAAGCAAGGGATAAACTAGGGGAAATAGAGCCCCAAATCACATTATCTAGTCAAATTTAGGTTCATAGGGAGCGATCACCCCAAATTATATCCCTAATTGAAATAAATAAGTAATTGGTTCAATAAGGGACTCAACTAGGGAATTCAGAGCTCCTAATCACATTATTTAGTTATAATTAAAGGTTTGTGTGGCTTGATTTCCAAAAACATGTCCCTAATTGAATTAAATGAGTAATTTGCTCAACCATAGTCTAAATTGGGTTATTTTGAGCAAAAAATCATATTATGTGGTCATAATTATGATCACAGGGCTTGATTGCCCCAAATTATGTCCATTAAACCAAATCAATAATTGGTTTAATCAGGAACTCAATTGTAAAAAATTGAGCCTCAAATCACATTATGTGGTCTCAATTAGAAGTGTAGGGATTGACTTCCTAAATTACATCTCTTACTAAAACAAATGATTTTTTTTTCAATTAGGGACTTAATTGGGGAAACATGAGGACCAAATAACATTGTATGGTTGAAATTATGCTCACATGGCTCAATTGACCAAACTTTTGTTTATCATTCAATAAATTTAGTAAATAGTTAATTTAAGGACTAAATTGGGACAAATAGATCCTAAAATCACATTCTGTGGTCACAATTAGGGTCATGGGGCTTGGTTTTCCCAAATTTCATCCCTCATTGAATGAAATGAGTAATTGGTTCAATCAAGGACACTTGGGGAAAATGAATCCCCAAATCACATTATCTAGTAAAAATTATTTTTGTTAAACATGATCACCATAAAATAATACCCTCATTGAGCCAAATCATTAAATGGTTCAATTAAAGACTTAGTATGGGAAAATGGATCCATAATAACATTATCTAGTTACAATTAGAGGTTTTGATATGGCCCAATTTCCAAAAAGTGTCTCTTGTTGAAATAAATGAGTAATTGGTTTAATTAGGGATTGAATTGGAGTAGATTAAAATAAAAATAATTTTAGGTGGTCAAAATTAGGTTAATAGGGCTTGATTTTCCAAAATTTCATCTTGTATTCAACCAAAGGAATAGTTGGCTCAATCAAGGACTCACTTGAGGAAACATTGAGCCCCAAATTAATTATGTGATTACAATTAGGTTCACATGGTTAGATTTTAAAAAATTGCATTATTAAATAAACCAAATAACTAATTTATCTTATTACAAAATAAATCTGAAATAAATTATATGAAAATCACATTATTTGGTTTCAATTACTTTCATGGGGATCGATTGGATAAAATTATGTACTTCATTGAATAAATTGAGTCATCAGTTTAATTTAGGGCCCAATTGGGTAAAATTGATCCCTAAATCATAATATAATGTTGAAATGAGGGTCATGGGGCTTGATTAGTCCAAATTTCTTCTGGTTCATTGAATTAGTTGAGTAATTCATTGAATAAAGGATTTAATTGGAGGAAATTGATCCCCAAATCACATTATGTGGTTGCAAGTAGGTTTATGAGGCATTATTGGCCTAAATTACATGTGTTATTGAATAAATCAAGTAATTGGTTCAAATGGGGAATTGATTTGGGTTTATTGAGTGCTAAATCACAATAGTGGTTGCAATTAAGTTCATGGGGATTGATTTCCCCAAGTTGTGTCACTCATTGACCCAAATGAGTAATTAGATCAATCAAAGAATCAATTTGGGGAAATAGAGACCCAAATAATATTATGTGATTGTAATTAGGTTCATGAGCCTTTATTGGCCAAAATTTCATCTCTAATTTAACCAATGGAGTAATTTATTCAATCAAGGACTCAACTGGGGAAAATTGAACCTAAAATCAAATTATTTAGTTGTGTAAAGTTCATAGGGTGCAACTGCCCCAAATTTGGTCCCTCATTAAAATAAATGAGTAATTTGTTTAATATGAACTCAATTTGTAAAATTGGAGACCCTAATCACATTATTTAGCTGTAATTGGGTTTACAGGGCTCAATTGCCTTAAATTGCATCTTTTATTGAAAAAATGAGTAATTGGTTTGATTAGAGACTTACTTAGAGAAAATAAACTCCAAGTCACATCATTTTAATGAAATTTGGTTCATGAGGCTCTATTTACCCTAATTTACCCTAATTTCACATTTGATTAACCTTACTTGGTCACAATTAGCCTTTGGTAGTATAAGTTAGCCAATCATGGGATAATTGCACCTTTTAGAGACCTTAATTGGTCATAATTATTCATAATTAACCCATGAAAATATAATATTGGTTGATTTTTGGATAAAAACATCTAATTAACAATAATTACTTGTAATTAAAAGGTTAACAAATAATCTAGAAGTCCCCAAAACCTACAAATTGACCATTGGTTCTCCCAAGACAAACATGGGGTGCAATATTTATACCTTAAAAACCTTACATCTAATATTAATATCTTGAAAATGACTAAGTATAGACTAGGTTAGATTTTTAAAAATTGTCTCCTAAATGAAAACTCCTACAATTCTAAAACCAATTTCAAAAGACACAGTGTGGCCCTAATTTCTTATAGACTATAAGAATATAAAATGTAATATGAAGTAAATGTAAAAAATTTAATATAAATTAAATGTAAACTTATAATTAAATGTTTATTTTAATAAATATATAAACATATTAAACAACTTTAAAGGCCTTTTTCAATATAAAGGGTGCACGCCATTTATATTGTATAGGGTGCATGCCCTTTGCATTGCAAATGCCATTCACCCTTTGCATTGCATATGGTGCATACCTTTGTAAATGGCACATGTCCTTTATTTTAAATTTTAAATTTTTGGTATGTTTCCCTCTAACACAATGGTTGTATTAATCTTAAAGGATCTAGACCTAACACTTAGACCTGTAATATAAAATCAAACATGAGTTTTATCAAATTTATAGGATTTTGTGTTTTCATGGACATATTTAAATAGGATTTTTTCCATTTAAATGTGTGTGTGTGTGAGACACACACACACATGGATTTTTAGATGGGAGAATGTACTTTACAAATATATAATATTTAAAAGTAAATGATGTTTTCTGATCAATGCCTAATTTATAGATAACATACATCATTATGGTTGATAAATACATCATTATAAATAGTTTAATAACTTTTTTTCCATTTATAAAATTTTAATAAATATTATATCTAAACAATCTAAACATCATGGAACATGTTATAGAAAAACAAAATTGAATTTTATGATGTCTATATCAAAAATTTGTGTCAATACACTTGTGTTCAAATTTTTAAAATTTACTTGAATTTAAAAATTAATTTAAAAATAATTAATTCAAAAATGAATAAAAATTATTCTCAACAATATACAACATTTCCTCTATCACTGTATGTGATTTAATATAAAAATACATTTATTTACTTCAAATAATTATGTTCATAAACATGCATGTCTGTTATTTTTCACAAAAAATACTATTTTTTTTAATAGATATTGAGGGGAAGGGCCCCCACTCATACAAAGATAGATAAAAAAATCAAAACTTAGGTGGTGCTTTATAAAGACACAAAAATAAACAACCTCAATCAAATCTTACTGGGAGTGAAACCAAAAAAATGAGGGACAAACCTCAAATACACATGGAAGAAAAACTAACAAAAAGAGCAATCGGTAGAAAAGAAAGAAACCAAAGACTAGGAATAACAAGACTTCAAGTAATAGAAATTGTAGACTATATCCAAATGAGTAGGATATACTTCACCATCCTCCTTGTTATGCTTAGTTGGTGTAAACACACCATGCAAACCAACTACATCCACCATAGATTGTAGGTACCCCTACATGAGATTAGAAAATGAACCCCTAGAAACCTTCAAGCTACCACCACTAGAGATTTTTGCTACTTCCTCCTCCATAGCATCCACCACAACTCTGTTTTATTAAAAATCCACCAAGAATTACACCGTTGAATCCAAGAGCTCTAAATCAAAAATATCAATGTACTATTCCATAGAGGGTAGATGCCCCAACCATTCGTTCATGGAGAAATAAAGTGATATGACACCCATAGGACCATCCACCAACACTTTTAATATTTCATGCAAATTCACAAAGTGAGTTACCAACTCATGAAAAATAGATAGGGTATTCAAACTCAAGCATTGTGAGTCATAAAAGGGCAAGGATAGGCTAGTTGCCTTTGGGAATAGATTTAACCAAATTACCACACCACCCCATATTTAATTCCAAACCAATGTCTCCATCACAAACCTTACCACCTCAAAATTTATGACAACATGCAGTAAATTACTAGAAAATATGGATGCCACATCTACATTAGTTTTATTCCTCCAAACAACATGTAGATATTCATCACTAATTATGGTCCTAATGGCCTTTGAGACCTCAACATTTGGTATCCAGAAGATCATCCTTAATCAGTAAACAAAGACACTGTCATGGAAATCCATCTCCCTTTTCTATGTGAAGAGATATAATGGGTTTGATGAGAGTAATAGAATCTATTATTGAATTCATCTCCAATGGTATAGTATAATACATAAAAAAAATAAGGGGGAGAGAATAGTCAAATTCCACATGCCATTTTTATTATAAAACCCAAATCAACTATGTCAGTTATCTCATCATGATACCACACACCAAAGTATATGAAAGCCAATAAATAAACTAGATCCAAGAAATCTACATAAAATCACTAATAAATAGTGAAATGATAGAAGTCAATGGATTAAAAATGGTCAAGTAAGTCTATACTAGCCACCTTCCATACTCACTATTTATCATCATATCTTCCAATTGGTCAGCTCCCTAATTGGAAAGAAAATTTGCCTACTTATTAGCATTCCTAAAGTAATGAAAAATGGACCATGACACCATCTCATCTAAAAGGATCCATGCCACATTATTTATATTATTTAATCTCTGTGCCTTGGTCTATCAATTTTAAATAACATCCATAATGAATTTGGAATCACCATCTATTACCAATTTCTCAATGTCACACCATTGAGTTAATTGAAAACCCAAAACTACCATTTGGACCTCAGCCTCATTGTTCATTCCATCATGAATACTAGTAGAAAAGGTTTAGATAAGGGATCCAGTGTAGTCCCTAATATTATACCCAATGTTTTAAGCTCCTATATTCCCATGCATTGCACTATCAAAGTTCAATTTGAATAAATGTATAGGGTGAGAGAAACAAGAAGTTATGAGGTGATTCTAAGGATTAACCATGATTAATTTTGACCCATTAATGGGGGGATTCTGACTAACATCTAATTGGGTTTGATTAACATGTCCCAAGAAGAGAGGTTAGCATGCTTCCTAAAATAATGATAAAATCAACCTCAAAGGTAGTTATTTCTAATTTACTTAGAAAAGCTAATAAATCGATAGCCTTATCATTGAAAATATGATCGTTCAATTCTTTCCAAAGAATCCAAATAAGGATAGTTGGGATAGTTAACCAAAGGGTCAAAACATCTCCCTCTCTTCCTATATTTAAAGAAGAGAAAGTGAGAAATAATGAAGGAGGATGAGCCCACTATGATCTCAACTTTTTGCATCACCAATCCCAGAAAGCAGAAGGAAAAGGACAAGAGAACAAAGGTGATCAATTATTTCTTCTTATTTAAAGCACATGTTGCATCTTGAGGGTCCACACCAACCCATTTTACTAAGTTTGTATTTCTCTATAACATTTTATTAGGTTTCTAACCAAGAAAAATCACTAGCTTTTGGACTCCCCTTATCATTCTAACAAAGAAGATTAAGTCATGGACATTGGTCCTCCTCTACCAGTACAATTTGATACCCCAAATGAACTCTGTAATCTCCATAGCCCAAACCTATGTAGTAGATGGAGTCTTCCTTATTACTTAAAAACACCTCAAGATTACTAAATATGGATACAAGTAGCATATTTTGATTGATAGATATAAGAGAATTTTCAAGGTTCTTCTATTTACCAACAATGTCATACCCCCACCTACCATTCTCAATGTAATCACCAAATATTTCCCCAAGCATCATAAATAAATAATATGGATTCATCCAACTCCTTTAATTTGCATAATAGTTTTTGACCATTTATTGAATCATCCCTTAAATCAACCTTCTTACCATTATTAATGACCCATGATATTGGATTGGTAATGTGAAGATGGTAGTGGAGAATAAAGTTCTAAATATGATATATAATAGGTAGAGAAACCATGGAGAGGATATCCATCAAATTCACTAACCCCAAATACTATTTTTAGATGATTATTTTATATAGAGTAAATGGGTCATAAAACACACTCCACACCAACTTGGCCCCCAAAGCTATATTTTGGAGAAATTTTATCTAAATGCTACCTCCATCAACTTTTTTTGAGTAGCATACTTTATCCCAGATGACTAGATGAACTTTTCTAGCTTCATCACTGCCTTACTAGAGAAAGGATATACAAATTTTATTTATGTTATTAACAACTTTTATCATAAGCCTCAAAATTGACAAGAGGTAGATTGTCATAACACTAAGTAAATATTTAATTAGCATAATCCTAACAGCAAAGGATAAAATTTTCCCTTACCATGAAGTTAATTTGTTCCTTAAATAACTCATCATATTTACCTAAAGGTTGGTTTTTCGATTGCCAACAAAGATGGGAACACCCATAGACTTGGTAGGTAGAAGACTAATTTTGAAGTTCAAACAATGTTAATATAGGTTGTTGTTATTTGACAATGTTTATGAATTATATTTTATATTTAAGACCATTGACCTATTGTGTCAAAGCCAGAGATTAATAATCAAGCATTGATTTGAAAGAGGATAATTCCCTGATGAAAGCCTTTCCAAAGAGAAATGTGTCATCCACAAAATAATGGTGTGATATATTATCCACATCCTTCATTAATTTTAATCCATTAATCAAACCCAAAGCTTTAACTACCTGAATAGACCTACCCAGGGCCTCTACCATCAAAATGGATAAAAAGGGGGAAATCAGGTCCCCTTGCTTAATGCCCCTTATAGCATTGAAGAAAACCACAAGACTTCCATTGACAAGAATAGAGTACTTAATATTGGATATAAAACTAAATATTCACTCACATCAATCTTTATCAAAGATGAAGTGTTCCAAGACTTTCATCATGAATCTCTACTTGACCATATCATATGCCTTAAAAATGCCTAGTTTGATAAACATGCCTTTTTTATTATTCAAGTTTAGATAATGTATAAGCTCATGAATAATAATAATATCCTCTTGAATGTGATAGCCTAGAACAAACCCACCTTTCTTTGAGGAGATATGGAGAAAAATAAAAGACTTCAATCTAAAATATATTGATTTAGAGATGATCATATAAATGGTATTGCAAATGGAAATAGGTTTTAAGTCACCAAAATATGTCTGAGAATCCCATTTCATAATCTAATATAAAAAGGTTAAATTGACACCTGTGGTTACCTTTTTCATTTGTCTAGAGTACTCCACTACAACAATAACTTTTTCCCCAATAATGGTCTGGAAGGTTTGGAAGAAAGCCACAAGAAAACTATTAGGGCTCATAGATTTGTATTTATTCATAGAAAACACCACCTTATAAACATCATCTTGGGTTAAAGGGGAAATCATAAGGTCATTTGTTTGCCTTGTGACCAGTTGAGGATGACATTGAAAATATTCTCCGTAGACCTCTGATTAAAAGCTTAGACAGGCTAAAAGGGCTGAAAAGAACTTGGTTACTTCCTTTTTAATATAAAAATTGAGATCCAAGGGCACACCATTTTTATCCATGATATTTGAGATTATTTTACCTCTCCTTCTAGCCTTCATGGGATTGTGAAAAACCTTAGTGTTCTGATCACCTTCTTTCAATGAGGTTTCTCTCGATCTTTGTTTGTAGTAGATTTATTCTCAGATATACAATTATTCTATATCCACCAAGGCAGAACACTCTTACACATATATGCATTCATCCCAAAGTTCATAACCATCTCATTCAAATCTTATAGGTCTACTACTACTCTTTTATTTTCCTCAACAATAATTTTGAAATGAGTCTTATTCCAATGTTTGAAGTAATTTTTGATGAAAATGAGCTCTTTAGCAAAGATATGCATACAATTACCTTTTGAAGTGGGACAAGATCACCAATTTTTTTTGATTATTTAAAATATGGATGAATTTCTTATCCACATTAGATCAAATTAGAAAGGGCATAAGCAAGTTGCTTGATCCTCTCAAATTTAAAATTTAATAGGATCATGATCAAATACTAACATAGGAACAATGTGGGTCTCTGATTTAACAATTTTGGGAATATTAGAGTATTATTCCTAATTTAGTTAAGGGTATAAGTTGACTAAATTAGTAAATAATATTGCAATAATTTAACTACTAATTTTTATAATTTAATTATGATTTTAATATTTCTATAAGTAGTAATAAATATGGAGAAAATAAAACTTAGTTAAAAATAAATTGAAATGCCTATTGTAGGGTCTAATATTGGCTATGAAAGATTGGGACAGTGTCATAAATTAGGATCTAGATTTTTTTTTGTAAAAGGACAAGAGTGCCAAAATAGGACACCTTAGGGTTTGATGTTGTTATCCTCTTTTGTTGTTATTATCCAAACTACTTGTAGAAACCTGAGTTTTTTGGGTTTTGTTCGCTATCTTTGTGTGAGCCTACTTATGAAATATTGACTATTTAAATTATATGGAACTCCTTATAAAGATGATTTAATATTAAAACCATAGACTTTATTGTGCTTTGATAAAACTTGAGAAAGAAGGAGAGGTTAGTGTGTGTAAGATGTACTAAATGTGTATCCATACCCCTTGTGTGGGAACTCTACCTACATACCAATAATCCAAAGAGGGATCAAGCCATATAG
The DNA here is from genome assembly GCA_037957365.1 of Torreya grandis. NCBI lineage: Eukaryota > Viridiplantae > Streptophyta > Pinopsida > Cupressales > Taxaceae > Torreya > Torreya grandis. The sequence continues at coordinate 1,163,090 of JARHVA010002596.1, read as the reverse complement.
TTCTCCCACTTGATGTGCTTTGTGCAATAGTGTTATACAGATGCAAAAAATATAAAATTAGGTGTGCTTGAGGTGGCTAGAGACTGGAGTGAGGATTTGGACATGTTTATAGCTATATTGGATGGCTATGTGCAGAGAATAGGGAAATTTGCCTCAATGGTTTTTCTTGTATTCTTGTTTGCTTTATAATATTTTCTAACCTCCTTCTAAATGAACTTTCAATGGGCTTTTAGAGGGATTTATTGGTCATGGGTCAAATGTATTCTTGCTTGGCTGACATAATAAGGAATAGGAATTGGGAGGAAATGGTCATTTGGGATCAAAGTGTGATTAGATAGAAGCATCAAAATAGGACACCCTAGGGTTTATTACTATAGTCCAAGTTGGGTTCTCCTGTCTTATAGGTACAGGAACTGGGGGGATAGGATTGGCCTAGGAAAAACTACCTGGCTGAGGTGGAATGACTATTTGGAAAGCTTGAGATGACTAGGAATAAGAAAAAATTTGTCTATAAGGGTCATGAGAGAATATAGAAAAGACCTATGGGTTGGGTGTCATAAGCCACACTCAAGCTACCAATTTTTACATTTTATATGACTACATTTGGCCCCCTTTTATTCTAGTGATGTAGTAAAGTGAAATACTAGGATAAAAGAAAAGTAGAAAGCATACATGAGATTACCTACAAGGGTGAAGCTCATGAATTTGTGTGATGTTGGGTGTGCATAGAGAGAGCATGTTGTGAAGTGTAAATCTACAAGAAAAAATAAAGAGTAGATCAATTCTTACTAGATACACTATATCTAAAATAACAACATACAAAATCTAGGTAAGAGAGGAAGAAAAAGGATACACCTCATTGGGTACATGAACCAATATAAAACCTATTGTGATGTTGAGTGATGTTGGATATGTGTTAAATGATGTTTTACCAAGAGTAATATCACAAATGGAGCTGAGTGCTCAATTCCCTGAGAGTGGCTCAAGAATGCAAAGGTTGGCCCTTTAGCTCTATTGTCACCCACTAAGTGAAGCTATGTGAACATGCAAGTGTTAATTGATGTTTGGATTATGTGTCCAATCCCTTTGAGTAGGTGGCTCAAGAATACAAAGGTTAATTATTCCTTTGACCCCTTCATTGCCCTATGAAGTAAATCTATAAATTGATACCAGTATGAATGTGTGTTATATGAGATGGCTCCTAAAGCCCGTGAATGTTTTGTAATATGACAATGTGGTGTGGATAGCTAAATGAGTGTTGGAAATTAGGCCACTCTTGGTCACTCAAAAAAAGGTGGAGATTAGGATTATATGAAATCTACTCCAAAATTGGATAAGAGGCTTATTTGGAAGCCACTCAAAAATGATGCCAACCATTTGTAGATAGAATAAGGCATTAAATTACTACAAATGCTTGGGTAATGCCATAAACTATAAAAAAGAGAAAGCAAATGTGTCATGCACTTTGCCCCCAATCATTAGTGTCTATAACATGGATTTTGATTTGGAAGTTATACCAACTACCTAATCTGAAACTAGAAGTGAGAGACTACATGCCATGCATGATTGCCCGTATATCTATATTCTCTAAGAAAAATTATACTAAAATTATTGATTCTAAACTGAACTATTGTTGACAAAACTGTAACTAGCATTACCTTTCTATCTTTTTCTAAAACATATAGATTTTTTGTTATTTGGATAGGAGCATCAAAATAAGACACTCTGCTATCTGATTTTGTAGTCCAAACTTAGTGATCTTGTCATGTGTTGATTCTAAAAATTGTTATGTAATTGTCACTATCTGTTTGGTCCATTCTGCCTAGTTTGAAGTCTGAATACTATTTTGGGTGTTCTAAAAGCTGATTTTTTGACTAGTTAGAGGCTCTGATCTTTATGAAAAAAACCCCTATTTATGTCCCCCTCTTTTAATGGTAGGAATGAAGACCCTATAATGACTATCCTTAGAAGAAATAGCCCTACATGAGTGTTATGCTACAAAAATACATGATATAACAATGATAATTGACAAGATATTTCAAGATATAGCATGGTTTGTAATGTATATTGTTAGATCAATAGGAGTATGCTGAGATAGATGTAATAATATAATAACGTGTGTAATATAATAAACTAGAACTAGAAGTTTGGTTAGTTGTTAGTTGTTAATTATTAGTTGTTAGTTGTTATGTGTTAGTTGTCAAGGAGGGATGGAGCATGTTGTCCATCATGGCATCCAAGAAAGCAAAATAATGCATGATGTGGATCATGGAATTGTAAACAATTAATAATCAAACAAGCATGCAAGGCAAGAAGCAAGAAGCATACAAAAGTGGCCAAGGATCAAAGAAAACAAGGGACATGGGCACATGTCACTCAAACTAGGAAGCAAACATATAAGTCATGTTCAAATAACACATACACATACAATTGAATAAGTAAGGTTGGCACAAGGGCCACAAGCACATAGAAGAGTAGAAGCAAAGGACATTATAAAATGTCCTAAGACACACACAAAACATATAATAGAACTCATAAATGCAATCATATCTAGCTATGCAAAGCAAGAAAGGAAAGAATGTAAATACTAGAAATACAATCGCATCTAACTAATAAAAAAAAGAAATAAAATTATGCAAGGCATGTAATACAAGACTAGGTATATGCTAATAAATACACAAGTACTATATACTAGTGAGTGTTGATAGAGTAATCTATGTAAGACAGTAAGTAATGTACTTAAACATGATAACTAGAGTAAGTGGTGTAGGAATGACATAACCTAGATGCTGTAATCATGTAGAAGATTCCCTCAGGGGGTATATATATTGATGTGTGTCTTGAATGTAGAAGCAAGATGCCCCCTCAATGAGTAGAGTGAAGTAATCATGGATTTGGATGTCATTACACACACTCAAAAAAGATCAAGTGAATTATGGTAATGTAGATAAATCAACAAATAATAGCATAAAATAGCAAAATGTAAGTCTAGAATGGTTGTAGAAATGTAAATCATGGATGATAAATACAATTGAAACATTTTTGTGTTTTTGACATATTTGAATGTTTTTGGTGTTTTGAATTATTTGAATGTTTTTGGATATTTTGGAAATAATCTATGTACAATAAATCATAAGAAGACTATGTACAATTAATTGAAAAGAAAATATGTACAATCAACACTAAGAAGAAATGATACTAACCAATGAGTCTCATGAGAGGCTCCCTATCATGGTGTCCTATATCAAGAAGAGGGATCGTGCATGATGGAAAGGCTGAGACTATGGCTTTGAAAGCTATGTATACTGTAAATGCTCTAAAATCCATGTAGTAGGAATTGACTCTGGGGTCCCCCTATAAATATAAGAAGTTGATACAATTTTAAGTCTATTAGGAACCCATTTGGTAATAGGAGAAGCTCTCTAAACATGTGCTTTGTGTGTATAGGCATGAGACCTCAATGATACTACCCTAGGTGTGAACAATGTAGTTGGGAACTATCTAAAATATTGAAATTGTGGTTTCTCTATAAAAGGCCACTATATAAGTGTATGAACTCTCTATGCTAGTGATGGAGGCTTTGACTATGTTTGAATTTGAACTAGAGGAAGAACTATAACTAGTGGAGAAACTGAAACTGGTGATGAAGCTAAAACTAGTGACTATAAAGTAGAAGATGCTCTAAAATGGGGAGTGGTAACTTATACAAAACTCCACCAACTATAATAACCTGATTAACATGAATGAATTTAATGAATCTGTGAACTATAGAAGGTACTACTTAAAGTTTCTAAATCCATGGTCAGCCAAGTAACATATCAAAAACTCCTACACTGAGAACAATAGTAAATGGTGTGGCCACATGTGTTAGATCAACCTATAGAGAAAGTAAAATCTCACCTGATGAACTCTATATGTGCCCACTGAATCCATTGATAACTAAGTCCATTAGGGTAATATCTCACTCTAAATATTCCAAATGCTATAATAATGTCATAGTGCATATGTTCATGCTAGATCCATTATCTATGAGAACACTATGAATAGGATGATTATGAATGTAAGATTCGATAAAAAGTGCATGATAATATGAATCATCCTCAACTATCTCCTAATTTGAGAAGGAGATCGAAGTTATAGCTGGAACTCTGACATTGTACACACCAATCATGTTACTTAAAGGATGTGACTCAATTAAAGGTGCCTTGTATATAGCTAGTGGTAGATGTGCATGAATGCGTGATGAACACTTGATGTGTCCCCTATTTCCTATTTAGAATGCTATGAAAAAGGATATGAGAAAATTTTTAGAGCCTTAGAGGCTCAACTGGAGTGCCAAGATCAATAAGATTTCCATCTATCAAGTCCTATATCTTGTGTTTCAAATTGATGCATCTTTTTGTTTTGTGGCCTGGTGCCCTATGAAAGTTACAAAATATATCTTGATCATATCCCCATGGAAGAGGCTTTGTTGGATTAACTTCTTGAAGAGGAGGGAGAGATATGATATTACATTCCAAAAGTTATTTTAAAACTCTGGCTAGATAAATTGGTAGATTGGTAAAGGTTCATCAAGGAGGTGTTGATAAAACCACTCACTGAGGGGGCTCTAAATTCATATTGATTGTAGGTTGATTTTGACTTTTGTTATCATTGACCTTGACTTTGTATGGGACTTTGTTGTTAATCTTGTTTGTTGTTTCTGATATACTTGTGTACTTGAGTTTTCCCATTCAAATTAATTTGACTTCCCTTTCCTTTAGTGTAAGACATAACTCATTGAAGGAAGAGAATCTTTTGAACATTATTAATTCATGCAAATCTGGCAAAAGACTATATTTGAAGAGATCTTGTAACTCTTGATCAACCATGGGGCTAGTCATCTTATCCAAGATAGTCTTATATTGAAGAACATAATCTATGATATGCTCATTTGATCTTTGTTTTTGTTATCCAACTTGGGCATAGAAAACCTTATCACCAATGTTAATGTTGAAATGAGCTAGGAACATGTCAGCTAAAGGATTGAGTAGATTGACCAACCAATTTGGTAGACTATAAAACCATTGTAAATTGTAAACATTTAGACTCTATGGAAATAGCTTGGTTATTAGCCAGTCATTTAACACAGTCAAATCATACTACATGAAAAGATCTCAAGTGTGTCTCTAGATCTCCCTTGCCATCATATAGAGTGAGCTTGGGTTGAACACAACCTGGTGGCAAGGGTGTAGAAGTAATGTGATGTGCTAATGGTGTATGTAGTAGAGCAAAAAAAATCCAAGGCCTATGTTGGTCTAGAAGCACCTTGCTCAAGATGTATCACCTTGGATTGAAGATATTTTAAATCTTTCACAAGGGAAACCACATCAGGAGACAAAGATATACTAGTTGTAACTAGTGGTGCCTCATAGGAAGGTTGAGCTACTATAGGGGGTTGTTGAGACATAGTTTCCCCCGTAGTGTCATTTGTAATTGGTTTCTCTAAAAGAATGAAAGACTCAAATTTAGTAGCCTTTTTAATTTCCATGATAGATTGTAAGATAAGAGTATGATATTGGGGTTGTTCCTTGAGTCTTTTTCTAAAACTTTATAGAATCAAATCTTTGTTGATGACAACATCATTATCAACAATAGGTGGAAGTGGATCAAAACTTGATGTGGTGGGTCATGAACATCGATGTTTGTATCATCATTTTTATTCTCATAATACTCATTGTCAAAATTATCCTCATGAAAATTGGTGTAATTTAGATGTGTAGGATCTATAGTAGGAATTTGAGCTGATATTTATCCATGGTGTATGGTCAGGTTGAAGGAATCTGGGTGAATTTAGGAGGGTTACCACTAAGTCTTGGACTTTGTCTCAAAGGAAGAGATGCAAGAAGATTAGATGGCATAAGGGAAACAACTTGAAAAATGATAGAGTAGATTAAATAAATATAATCTAAACAATGCACTAAAATATGCATAAAATGGATACGAAGCTCACAAACATGTAAGGTGATACCTCAAAAGCAATGGGACCTAGTATATGCAACTAGGGTTTTGAAAAATGATATTTTTAAAAATTATTATGGAATTTAAAAAATAAATTGTGAATTTTTTATTTAAAATATGTAGGAAATATCAAAAAATTATTGGAAAAAATATTGATTTAGAGGGACCTAGTATATGCAACTAGGGTTTCAAAGAAAATTATTTTTTAAAAATTAATATGGAATTTTAAAAATTAATGTGGATTTTTATTTAAATATGTAGGTAAAAAATCATTAAAAAAAATCTAAAATTAATAATAAATTTTCCCTAGGGTTTCTAGGGATTTTGTACGCAAAAGGACCTAGTAAATTCAACTAGCATTTGGAATAAATGATTTTTAAAATTACTAAGGTAAATTTAAAAATAAAATATGATTTTTTATTTAAAATATGATTTTTTATTTAAAAAATGTAGGAAAAATTAGAAAATTATTGGAAAAATCATCAAAGAAGTTACTCTACAGTTTATAGGGTTTTAATGTGCAAACAAAGTAAGTCAGGTTCACCAACTGATTTAACAATTTTGGGAATATTGAAGTCTTATTCCTAATTTAGTTAAGGGTCTGAGTTGACTAAATCAGTAAATAATATTTTAATAATGTAACTACTAATTTGTATAATTTAACTATATTTTTAACCTTTCTATAAATAGCAATAAATATGGAGAAAATAAAACTTAGCTAAAAATAAATTTGAATGGATGTTGCAGGGTTTGGCTATATAACACTGGGATAATATCACAAATTAGGATTTAACTTTCATATTGTGAAAAGATAGGAGCATTAAAATAGGACACCCTAGGGTTTGACACTATTTTCTTCTTTTACCGTTATTATCTAAACTACTCATAAAGACCTAAGTTTTTTGGGTTTTGTTCATTGTCCCTATGTGAGCCTACCTATAAAATCTCAACTGTTGAAAGTCTATAGAACTCCTTGTATAGTTTATTTAATATTGAAACCCTAGACTTCATTATGCTTTGATAAAACTTGAGAAAGAAGGAGGGGTTAGTGGGTTTAAGATGCACTGAGCGTGTATCCATACCCCTTGTATGGGCATATTACCTACATACTAATAATTTAAAGAGGGATCTAGCTATATGGAGTTTTCCCACTTGATGTGTTTTGTGAAATAGTGTTATGCAGATGTAAAAAATACAAATATGGGTGTGCTTGAGGTAGCTAGGGACTGTTGTGATGATTTGGATATGCTTATAGCTGTATTGGATGGTTGTATGTAGAGAATAGGGAAATTTGCCTCAGTGGTTTTGCTTGTACTCTTGCTTCCTTTGTAATATTTTACAACCTCCTTCTAAATGAACTTTAAATGGTATTTTATAGGTATCTATTGGTCATGGGTTGAATGTATTCATGCTAGGCTAACATAATGAGGAATAAGAATAAGGAGAAAATGGTCATTTGGGCTCAAAATGTGATTGGACAAGAGTGCTAAAATAGGACACCCTAAGGTCTAGTGTTATAATCCAAGTTGGGTACTCTTATCCTACAAGTATGGGACCTAGGGGAATATGATTGGCTTGGGAAATGCTACCTAACTAAGGTGGAATGACCATTTAGAAAGCTTAGGATGACTAGTAATAAGTAAAAAGGTGTCTACAAAGGTCATGAGAGCATGTAAGAAATATCTATGGGTTGGGTGTCACAAGTCACACTCAAGCTACCAATTTTGACATTTAATATGAATACACTATTAAAAACCCAAGAATAATTTAAACATAGAGTATTAATTGAAAAGAGATCCAATATTTATACAATGTTGTTGAAACCTTTCCTTCAACTGGTCTAGGTGTACATTCCTTTCTTAGGAATTACATCCATGAGCCCCAAAAAATCAACAAAGGATGAAAAATATTTCTATGATGAAAGCAATCCTCTCATGCCTCCTTGTTTGTATTTTGGGGTGAGAATTATGTTCAAATCCCCACCAAGATTGAATTTATCATTTGGATGTGTGGAGAGTATTTTAAGGATTTCTATCCAACATTGATGCTTAAACTTTAGACTGTTTGGTCCATAGACACTGAATAATAAAAAAATATGCCAGAAGATAGGTCATTGATCTTACTCCACTATTAGTTAGCATTATGACCTAAATATGTCACTTCCACTTTGAAGGAGTTATAAAGAGTGGTCAGGCCACTAGAAGTGCCAACTAAATCAATGAACCAACCTTTCCAATTTGATCAACTTAGAAGAATAACTTTTTCCACCTCTTCCTTGACCAATTTAGTTTCTTGGAGAAAGATAATGTCTAGGTGGAGTGGAGTAATCTGATGCTTTAGAAAGTACCTATTTTTAGGGGCATTAATGGGCCTAACATTTCAATTAATGAGCTTTATGAGGCAGGAGAGGGGATTTCCACCCCTCACAAAAGCTCATCAAGTCATTCAGAGTTTATTTTCCTAGCCTCTTTTGATTTTATTCCCACAATTTGGTTTAGCTAATGGATAATCCTATTTTTATATGGACAAAATTTCTTTTGACTAGAAGACATCCACTAAGTCACTAACATCAATATAAAAACCAAATATCCTTATTCTGCACTAATCCTTATTCATCCTAAAAATTTAGATTATCAATCCCTTCAAGCTTTAAGGCTTCACCAACAAGGAAAGCCTCCTTGTATTACCACAAACCTGCATTCTTTTCTAGGGAGGAATTCACAATATCTTCTAATCCTTGGATATAATTTTCAATCTCTTGATAGAAAATGGGTTGACAAGAGGAAAGGGTGTTCAAAATATTAGAGGATTGAGTTACCAAATTTTTTGTAACTCACACCATTTTTTAGATTAAAGAGGACTTTACAAATTCATTAGAAAGCTAATTAGTGGGGATTTAGTTAGGAGGAAAGGTCAGAAGATTGTGAAACTAATCCCCCTTATTTATTTTCAAGAAATGTTATGAGGCTAGAAAGTCTTTAATCTTCAACAATTTCTTGATTTTCAAGGCAACTTTTTGAGTGGAGGGGTGAGACCTCAAGGGAAACTCTTTCACTATATGACCAGTCTTATGGCATCCATAATAGTGAAAGGGAAGTTTTTTTAGGTCAATGTTTTGAACCCATTCTCTTCCAAAAGACTTTAGGGATAACAGCCTCCAAAATTTTAGCCTTCAGATCCAAATTCACAAAAATTTTAACATAAGTAGCCAAGAATCCATCCAAAGTGATGAGATTAATAGAGATCAAATTACCACTTAAGCTTTCAATAACTTTGATACTTGCTTCCCCCCAGTATTCAATTAGAAAATCATAAAGATGAATCTACACAAACACCTTAGAAGGGATCTTCTTATGTGAATCAAAGTTAGGGCACCAATACTGCAAACATCCCTACCCCATTAAAAATCCATAGGCTAGAAGAAAGGATAGAATCCCTAGTCTCACCATCTTAATAAGAGACTAAGAAGAAACCATTATGTAAAAATTTGACAATAATATCTGCTCCTCAGTTTGCAAAGATGCAGGCCTCCACTTCCCCAATAACAAATCATCTACTCGTTACTTTTCAAATTATGCCAAAAATTTTCTAGAATTTGAATATTATTCTTCAAAGTATCATCCTCCAAAATCAAGTCGTGAATAGGAATAATGATTGGGGTAAACTTGCCTAAGGGTGATGTTAAAGGGTTAATGGAGTCTCCCACCTTATGGGCTTTTTGAGATGATAACTAATATGTATTGAGTATGGTGACCTTGGAGTGTAAAGGTTAGATTCATAAAGGGGTTTATCCTCATCACCAAAATCAAGTGGTTGTTCCTCTAAAAACTCATAGTCCTCTCCCTCAACTCTTTCTCACACCCATGTCACCTCTTTATTAATCTCCATTCACTTCACATGCTTCTTCATACCTTCCTTATTGGCCACTTTCACTTGCTCCTCTTATCTCCTTCACTAGTCACATTCTTAATTTTTTTATATATAAAAAACACTATGTTATTATCATAAATTTTACATATTTTTCTCATCTACGTATTTAAAATATTTATATTTAGTAACTAGATTCAAAATTCCATAATTCATCTTATTATGTTATAAAAAATTCTTTGTGCAAGTATCTATAAAAGTGCCTCCAAGTTCAAGTATTGTTGTTTTTAGAAAAAAATGGCCATTTAAGACCCCTATTTTGACCTTCATTACCCTATACTTCCCATTTTCATTTTTCAATTATTTTATTATTTACATTTATCAATATATCCATATATTGATCCACGTGCACACATTCATGTTTGCTTATAGGTACATTGGATATTTTGATAATGCTACATTCACAAATACTTAGTGGAAGTTGGGGCATTCATATAGATGGTGAATAAATAAGGTTTGTTTTTTTACAAGTTTTGGAGCTAGGCTTTGATACAAGGTAATCTCTCTCCTCCTTTTGAATTTAGATTACTTTCATATTAAAAACTAACTTCAAATGTAATTTCTAAGTAGCAAGGCAACTATAGAAAACATCGTATCCAACCTTGATTATTTTTCTCTAATGTATATTTAAACACACATATTTTGTAAAATTCATCTCATTTTAGATATTTTATCATGTTTTCATATATTTGGATCATTATCTTCCATTAGACTATTATTGGCACATTTTTAACTACATTGGGCCCTTCATATATTTTTATCAACATCCATTACTCATGAACATCTTTAGACATGTCATTTATTTTTACTCAACATACTCATCATTACCATTGCAAACTCTTTTATCTCAGCTTCCTAAGCTTAGTTCACCTTGACTGAAATTAAATCATTGTGATAGTGGTCTAACAATTGTCATATGATATGCTTTTTGTCATGTCAGTATTTTACCCTATTTTTGATAAAATATTAAATGTTGTCTGATTAATAGGTGTAAAAATAGATAGATATCATAGTGCTAAAGATGTAAACTAAATAACAATTTTGATTTTATAAATTGACATAAACAATAAATATACTTATCTCAGACTAGGATCTCTGTTGATTGTTCCAGATGTCTACAAGTATAAATAAAAAAAGGATATAATTGTGCATGCTTAGGATCAAGAACATAATTTAAAAATTATCCTAAATAGGTTAAACCCACCTAGACTACCATGCAACCCATTCAAGTTTGTTAACATCAAACTTGTTTGAATTGACTATGACTGGTGATTGACAAACAAAGATAGAGAAAAAATATTTTGACATTAACAAATATGAAGTATAATCCAAGGATATTTCTTGATAAAATTATTATAGGTGGATAAAAACATAGGTCACTAGAGTTCATTGACCAAGAACTTGTCCTAGTTAATTTTAACAAAAATTAGACTGTTGTGCATCTTACACCTAAGTCTGTTGATTAAATTGAAATATCATGATTCAGATTATGCCATGCTAAATTCATATTTTTCCTTCTTTTTTCAAAACCCAAAGGTCACTTCAAAAGCTTTAAAACCTTTAAAAAAGAGGGGAGTGTAATGGGATGAGATAATCTTAATCACTACCTTGATGATTTACCATTTTTACGTATCCAATATTCCAAGGAGGAAAATCAAGCCCACATAGTTCTCCCACCTAAAGTAATTATACAATTATCTTCATTTACTATGTGTGTGTAGCTAAAAATATGGCTTTGATACTTAAATGTTATAGTTATTGAATTTATTTGAGATTATTTATACTTGAATTATGGTTTTTCCTTATGAATGATCTCAAATTTGGAAGGAAAAGGGCATATTTTCTTACTGTGCAATAGTGTGAAACTTATCAATAGATAATGCAAATCTAGGAATAATGAATTATCCTTTATGTGTGTATTTTTTTAATAACAAGGGGAAAACATGGATTTTTAAATGCCCCTTTAACCTTAAAATTTTATAAAATAAATATAAAATAATGAAAACTCTCATGAAACCAATGCTAAGATCAATTGCCAAATAAAAAGTAGAAAACAATCAACAAACCTTTGCCCAACAAAAATACATCAACATAACTGCAACAACTAGTTAGCACTCTAACAACATAATAAAAACACAAAAACAACTTTTACTAGTAACCAAACAAGACATAATTTAGTAATGTTTGAATCTAGATCTTGTTAATTCCTTCAATTTGGGGTTCCCGGTTACCCTATCACTCATTTGAAAAATTGTCTTGGATTTTAAATTTATGATGTGTATTAATATGAGAATATTTTTATAATTTCATTTATATAACCTTATGAAATGTGTAGGAAGACCCAAAATAATGTTTCGAATTTGGAAACTAGCTATTATTTTGAATGGGATGGGGCTTCTATAGGTGGATACCTCTTATCCACATAACACTGACATTTATTAAAAGATCAAGGATAACTGTCCAGCACAAGAGACAATCTAAGGATGACATTAAATAGTTTGAAAAGTTTACTTTGAAATTTTTTTATAGTCATGACATTGAATGAAGGGTCGAGCCCACATATATATAAATGTCTTAGAATAATGGAGAATAAGAGTGATGTATTTGGGTGTTATTTATGTGTTTCAAGATGTATAAAAATTTAGCATTATAAAGTACCTATGATCATGTGTCTACATTCCCCGCCTTTTTTTTAGTAATTAAATTTTAGAGTAAAGGAGAAATCATTTGAACCTGAGTGTGTACAAGATACTTTATATTTGAGAGGATAATCCAATTGTTCAGGGCACCCAAATTTATCAAACCCTAAAACAATAGACGAAGTATTCATTTGTCTAATTTAAATTTTGAAAAACCTAAACTTTGAAAATAAAAAAAATTAAAAATAAATAAGGAACACACTTGTATGTAGGTGAAACCAAATTTCTTGATAACTTATAATTGATAACGAACAATTGTGCCCCCTTGTTGAATCTTAGAGGATTTGAACCAATGGAAAATTGAGCGTGATATAATCCTAATATTGAAAAATTAATCAATCCCTTAAATTATAAATATTTGTGCTTCTAACTCTCATGAATGGGTAATAGTACCCAATGTACTAATCCAAAAAGGTGGAACCATGATAGGTTTATTAGAAGTGATGCCAAGGTCATTGAGTCTCACTATAATTGAACCTACATTATCTGTAACATATCAAATCACTACATTGCTCATAGATTTGAACTGAAATAAACCTTTTTTCCTTTGAATTGTAACTATGAACTTTGAAGATGTGCATGAGCAAGTATCATTCCTTTGAAGTTTTAACTTTGGACCTTAAAAATGTGCATGGAAAATCATCATCCCTTTGAAATTGTAAGCTTGAAATTTGAAAACATGCATGAACAAGCATCATTCCTTTTGAACTTTGAGATATGTATTTACAAGCATGAACAAGCATCATTCCCCCTAAATCTGTGCTGATGATATAGAATCAAATTCTTAATTATAACTATATTTTCAACTTGTAACTTTGATCTTGTAACTATTTTGCATATACATTCAAGTACGTATATGTTAAGATTTTGATTTTGAAAATGAGTGCATATGTATGGTACATGCCCCCAAAATTTGTATCAATGTGCCAATATTTTTCATGTGTTTGATTTTTGAATCTTTGAAAAATTTTACTATCTTATAGAATTTGGTTTTTGAATTAATATGAATGTTTGAAAAATCGTTCGTTAATAGAATTCGATCTTTGAATTACTTTAAATCTTTGAATACATATACTATGTTACATAATTTGATCTTTTAATTACTTTAAATCTTTGAATACATATACTATGTTACATAATTTGATCTTTTAATTACTTTATATCTTTAAAACATGTACTTTCTCCCAAGTCTAATTTTTATCTATTCATGGAGTCTTGAATCTTTAAGACAAGCTCACTATGTTGCCCCCCTTTTGAGATGAGGGATGTAGCCTGTAAATCACTCATCTCAAAATAAGAGTAATCATGTAGCATTATGTTTTCATGTGGAGAATATGTCATCATAGTAATGTAATTGTCATTGAATCATGTATATAACATAGTGAATGTGAGCCACACAAGTGTCATGTCTAGATAGATTTATTAATGAAGTATGCAATAATGTAACCATATCTGATGTAAACTATGTAGTAAACATGCATGATATGTATCATGGAACCACTAATCAAGATTGATAAACACAAAAACATAATAAAAAGTGTCTGGTAATGTCATGCAATGCCATAAAATAAGTCCAAGGGCCACATACAATGGACATAAATATGTCACAACAAACAAGGCCAAATTCCACACATAAAATACATTAAGAATGTCACAAACAAGGGACATGTTTAAATATCACACACAATGTTGATGGACACAAGAAATGGATATGTTCAAATGTTGTACATACCAATAAAAAATTTCATATAGATGTTCAATTAATTTGTACACATGGACCAAGGGTCACACATAATAAGTAATCAATGTCTATCCTATCATGCAAGAAAGTAATAACATCAAAGGAGTATATAAAAAGTTAAAAATTAGTCTACACTATTCATATGTATCAATTTAATATTATAAGAAAGTAGAATATTTAGGTAGCAAAATGAAATATATAAGTAACTAGAAAGACACTTTTAAGTTATGTATCTTGACATGGTAGGGATTTCATAGAAATATATAACCTATTGATAATGTACATTGTAGAATTAGATTCCCCCATCATAAGCCTAGCCACTGGTGAGAAGCGAATCTAGCATCTAAGATTCTTTGTATAATGTATGTCCTACATCACACTCATATACCTCGTGAAATGCATTTATGTTTTAAAATAATATGTTGTCTACTAAATATATGATAAATAACATATTTAAAAAATTAAAGTAGCATCTCATGTCATGCTCAAATCTTTATTTTTAGTTTTTGAAAATATTTTGAATGTTTTTTATTTTTTAAATATTTGATTATTTTGTATTTTTCATATTATTGAAAGTAACTAGCCTAGGATCCCATCAATGGGTGAACCATAATGCATGCTTGGATCATATATGTTGAAGATGAATTTTCATGAATGAAAAGTGTTACATATAGATGAATTTGAATCTAAAAAAACATAAGGTCTTGTAACATTACTAACTTATTACCTACTCATAGAATATTTTATAGAATGTATAACTCAAGAAAGTATAAGGTTTGATGGAAATTATTGTAAAATATGAGAAGGTATCCATGCTTGTGTTTGTTATGGAACACACTAAACTATCTAAGGGATTACCTTAGAGTGAACTTATAAGATTTATGTTTATTTAAACCTTGAGTAACTCTTTGATATGATGCTTTTAGTCTAGGAGGGTCCACAAATTTCTTATGTACTAATTGTATATAAATATTTTGTATAGGTGCAATAACTAATTGATTACTATGCTCTTGAATAGGTTCATGAATTATCTTTGTATTGTGATTTTGAATAGGCACCGCAACCAACTACAATGGTGGTGGGGAAGAAGGAGGAGTTACCACTGATTATAAATGGTACTCATATTGAATGCATTGAACATTGATCACTTGATTAGAAGGTATGTATTTGAGGTATATATGTATAGCAGATGGTATAATGTGGAGACTTTGTATCTAGGTGCATCCTAATAACATATTAAAAATTCATATGCTTGGAAAAACTAGAAATGGGGTAGCCACTATTACTAAACTCAATTGAAGAGTAGGCACTATATACACAAGTGTATTTTATGTATGTCCATCAAATTATTTGACTATTATTTATGTACCTTGTGTATCATGTTTTGTGTATCCAATATTATGAATAAGTATCATTGTACATGAATTTTCACTTGAATCATTGTCAATCATGACTTTGTGTATAGGTTTTTTGTTGATTTAAGCTTGAATATAGAGTGCATGCATGTCTAAAGCATATTCATTGATTTCACTATCATATAATATGATCACAATGTGTTGTGTTGATGTGCCTATAAATGTACTAATAATATTGTCTATTGGATGCCCATATGTTAAATGAAGATGGTGCATATTTTACACATGATGTACTTCTACATTATTTGTATGCTTTGTATTACCTTGATTTTGGAATGGATTACTGAATATTTTCAACTTTGCATTATCATTGTGTTTTGGTTTAGCTTCTTTTGTGGGTGTGCCTAGAATACTATGAATAATGTCATATATATTATACCTTCACCTGAAACATTTATTTTTAGAATGCCCAGTACATTTTTAGTAGTCACAATATGCATTACTATTGAGTCCCTTGTGTTGAGGATTGGTCATATCAAGATCTAAAGGTGGAGGGAGAGAGATGATATTGTAATCAAGTAATTTTTGTAATATAACGTGAAGAGGTTGTGGTAACCTTGAAAATTACCTCCTTGGTGGAGCTATCATTGAAACATGTTTTCTGGTTTTGATACTACATTGACTGTTACTTTTTCTTCAATCTTACTTTCGTTAGATTTGACCTTGTAGTTTTATTTTATTTGAAATTTTATATTTGAAGTAGATGGATAATTTGGTGCATATTCGAGTTTGTTTAAATCTATAATCTTGGCTTCTCTTTCTTTGACTATATGGCATAACTTATAAAAATATTTTATCGAACATGATTGATTCATAGAGTGGTAAAATTCATTTTTACCATAGAGTTTGTCATCTTAGCTAGCATGGTTTTGTATTGAATAACATATTGACTAATTATCTCATTTGACCCTTACTTGAGTTTTGAAATTTTTGCATATGATAGCTTTTCACCAATGTTGATAAAAAAGTGTACTAAAAATTGATCCACCAAAGGGTTGAATACTCTAACTAATTTAAGTGGAAAATCATAGAACTATAATAAATCATAGTCTTTGAGGCTTCTTGGAAAGAGTTTGGTTAGTAATTTTTCATTGTAAGCATAGTCCAATCATGTTGCTTAGAATAATCAAATATTTTTCTCAAGATCACCTTTAATTTCATAAAGTGGTAGCTTAGGAGATACAAAACCTCCTCCTAATAGATAAGA
Organism: Torreya grandis; assembly: GCA_037957365.1. Taxonomy (NCBI): domain Eukaryota; kingdom Viridiplantae; phylum Streptophyta; class Pinopsida; order Cupressales; family Taxaceae; genus Torreya; species Torreya grandis. Next base: position 1,146,101 of record JARHVA010002596.1, on the reverse strand, counting down.
ATCTATCTCCGGTGCCAAAGGATTGTGAAGTAAATTATTGGAGTCTATTGAATGACTAGTTTGAGAGATACCTTACTCTAATTATAATAATTTGGCATGTAAGGCTATGATAATTTTATCAAGAAGGTGTGCATTAGGTGAGGTGTGTGGTGGATCATGCATAGTAATTATAGTAGGTGTGTATTATACCCTTGTATAAATAGACATTAATCTTTTTTAATCCTTGTGATGCCCCCATTCCTATGGATGTTGACACATATGTAAGTATAGGTGTTGATATACAAATATAAGTAGTAACAGTAAATGTAACATTTGAAGTAGAAGTGGAAGCTTGAATTGATTTATTTTATTCATCTCTTGAAATGTATAATGATGCATAAATATTATGTGGGTTGACATTAAGTTACTAAATGAATTCTTTGTCATTAACTTCATTCACTTACTTTGTATTAAGTTTACCAATATAATAGTCATGATAAGCCCATAAATAGGATGTGTGGTATACCCTATAACATTAGGAATATATAATTGTTTTTTTCCTAGGTCATACTTGATTTTAAAAAGATTTGTCTATATTATAGGAGAGCATTATTGTAACAATATGAGTTGAGAAGGCTTGGGATTGTACATTATGAATTTTAGCCTTTTTATGGTATTTAAATTTTATTAATGTGTATGTGTGTGTGTGTGTGTGTACATACATACACATAAATATACATACATACATACATATATATACATATATACATATATATATATATATATATATATACATATATACATATATATATCTATACACACACACACATGTATATGTATATGTATATATATATATATATATGTATATGTATATATATATATATGTATGTATATATATATATATGTATGTATATATATACATATATATATATACATATATATATATATACATATATATACATACATATATATATATATATATATATATACATATATATATATATGTGTGTGTGTGTGTGTGTGTGTGTGTAATGCATCCAAATAACACCTAAAAAATTAAGATGGAATTTAATGTTGAACTCAAAATATGCAAGCAAAATTTAGTCATTAGTGACATGATTTGAATTTGAAACTTGAAAATTTGCAATAAGGATTAGGGATGTCACTAGTCAAGGTGTGTTTTCTCTGTAAGCTCTCAGATATATTGATCCCATAAATTTTATTAATGTGTGTGTGTCTGTGTCTGTGTCTGTGTGTGTGTGTGTGTGTGTGTGTGTGTGCATTCAAATAACACCTAAAAAACTAAGATAGAATTTAATGTTGAACTCAAAATATGCAAGCAAAATTTAGTCATTAGTGACATGATTTGAATTTGAAACTTGAAAATTTGCAATAAGGATTAGGGATGTAACTAGTCAAGGTGTGTTTTCTTTGTAAGCTCTCAGATATACTGATCCCAATCATAAAATATGAACACAAACCAAAGGGAAATAACTATAGATGATTCCACCATCTCGCAACCATATTATCCCATCTTTAGGGTATGTTGAGAGTAGCTTTTAAGGGCTAACTACTGACTAGTCAACAACAAGAACAAATGGTCAAAAGCTTTTTATGATTGAAAAATAAAATTTGGGAGTTTCAAATATACAATGAGATAAGTGTAAATCAGAATCCATATATAATGTTGTCTAATGGATTGAGTATTGGGGTAGTACCCCTCACACCATATATTAGGGAAAATTGAAGACCAATTTGCTAAGAATGATGGCTCATGTGAGTTTTAAAACTATCAAAACACAGTTTATAGGAAATCAAAAGAATATAAATAAATTTAAATTTGATAACCTAATCAAGAAAAAATGAAATTTTATGTATAAAAATTAGAAATGAATCTAAAACCCTCAGACAAAAATTATAAAATAATTACCTAAAAAAGTATGAGTTCACTAATATGTTTTACCCTATTTTTTAACAATAAATGTTGTGTAATTAATAGGTGTAAAACTAGAAAGATATCATAATGTTAAATATGTACGATAAGTAAAAATTCTGATTTTGGAGATTGACAAATCGGTAAACTACTATTTTTTGAAAACACCAAGAATAAATATACTTAGCTTAACTAGGATCTTTGTTGATAGCTTTAGATGTCTGCAAGTAGTAATAAACAAAGGATGCGATTATGCATGCTCAAGATCAAGATAAAAATATAAAACTACTCTTGGACAAGTCCACCCCATCATAATGTAATGTAGGTCACTCGAGTCCATTGACCATAAAATTCTTCTAGTTGAGTGTGATTAGTGACCGACAGAGCAACTCAGAGAAAACATGATTTTGATAGTGATAGATCAAAATAAAAATCCAAGGGTATTTTTGGATAGGACAACTATAGGTATAAATTAACATAAGACACTCAATTCCATTGACTATGGGCTCATCTTGATTGATTGTGATGAAAAACCTGACTTTTTCACCTCCTACACTTGAATCTACTAAGTAAGCTAAAATATCATGATTCAGGTTGTGCTGCATGGAATTAGATGTTTTCATTATTTTTTATTTTACCCCTAAGGGCACTTTTAAAGTTTGGAAACCTAAAAAAATATGGGATTGTAATTTTTTGATCTAACCTCAATCATCCCTTGATAATTGACCATTGCCTACATATCTAATACTCTAAGGATGGAAATCAAGCCCACATAATTATACCACCTATAATGATTGCATAATTTTCATTATTCACTCTATGTATGAAATTATAAATATGGATTTGATAATTGATAATGATAGTTCTTTAATTTATTTGAGATGCATTAAACTTAGATTATTGCTACTCCTTGTGAATGATGTTGAATTTGGAAGGAATATGGTAGATTTGCTCAATGTGCAATAGTGTGAAAGTTCTCAATGGATAATGCCAAACTAGGAATAATGAATGACCTATGATGAATATTTATAGGATAATATCTCAATATATTCCTTTAGTAAACCTTATGAAATGTGTAGGAAGACCTAAAACAATGTTTCTAAATTTGGAAACTAGTCATTATTTGGAGCAGGATGCAACCACGCTAGGTGGGCATGAGTGCAAAAATGTTCCTCTCTACTTAGAAAATACCTAACCTTAAATATCACAGATAATTATCTTGATTTGGAGATATTATAAGGGTGATATTAAATATTTTAATCATTTGACTTTGAAATTTGTGTGTAGTAGTGATGGAAAACAAAGGATCAAGCCCACATATAGATAAATGGATCAAAGAAATTATGAATAAGAGTCTTGTATTTGGGTGCAAGTCATATGGTTTGGGATGTGTCAATAATGATCATTTTCAAGTAATTGTGACCATTCTTATGTGTCTACAATTGGTTGTGTGTCCTTTGTTCCATCTTTCTATGTTTTCTTGTGCTTTGATTCTCAGCTTTTCCATTTATATCTTTTCAGTTTGCATGTGAACATGTCCTAATTTGAATTCAAATAATATTATATATGCATGTGTGCCCTAATGAATTATATAATTAATCATCATGATATCATGATCATATCAATCACTATCATACTCTACCCTTATTCCAATCTCTATTGGTTGAGGTCTTGTTGGTGCATACTTATACCAAAAAAGGAATATTGCATTAGTGAAAGAGAATATAGACCTCTCCCTATTTTTATTTTTCATATAATACAATATATATAAGGGAAGGGGAGATCATATGCATAAAAATAAATGTTGATATGAATGAATTCTCATTTATAATATTAAAAATAAAACATGTAATAAAGTAAGTAGAGATATGATTGAGGCAATCCCCTTAAACAAAACACCAATTTTTATGCCTTATCATGTGTAGAATTGATCTCAAGTGAAGAATAAATAACTTTAACATATATGTGCATAAATTACCTTATGAAAGAGAGGATTTTTTGTCATTTTTTTAATGAAGAGTTTCATGAAGTTTCAATTTTTTCAGGTTTGCACAATAATTATTTGATCAAATTAACTAATTTTGAGGATATTGTCACTATAATAGCATTCCAATTCTAGCCTTACCATTGTTTTATGTTCCGATTCCAATCAGTCTCTTAGATATTTGTCTAATTTCTATATTTTATTTTGCACTATTTTGAAACCTTGTTTTAAACACTATCATTCTAAGTTAGAACTTAGGTAAATTAAAAATTAGGGATGCATATTTATTTTCCCCTTTTCAATTATTAATTGCTTAAGGTACTTTCATCATTAATCCATTTATAATCTATGTATTAAAATATGTATTTATTTATTTTAGTTGGATTGTATTTACCTTACCCCATATTTTTATGTGGCTAATGTAGTGTTTTGAACATTTGTGTGACCTCCACATAAAATAGGAGGAAACTAATTTACTACGTGATCTAAAATCTTCTGATTTTATTGAATTTTTTTTATATATTTAAAATATTATGGGAGGCCAATAGATTTTGAGAATAATGGAATTCCTCCAAGTGATATTATTAATATAGTTTAACCTTACACATCTAAGTGTTTATTGATAATAGAGGAATCCAAAGAGTACTTGTGGATAACAGTTCAAGATTACATATTTTTAATGAAATTTTTGTTCAAAAACTTGTGTAAATAAATATAATTATGGAAAATGAAATTAGGCTATAAGAGTTTTTTATAAGTAAAGTAGAGATTTCAATGGAAAAATTACATTGAGATTAACTTTGGGACTAAAAACATTAGATGATTTGTGTCATGTCATGCTTAATAACTTAAATTATAGTATTTTTTTTGTGAGGGAATGTATTCATTTTATGTGTGATATAAAATAGAATTTACATAAATGCTAGACATTTTGACATAAGGGTACTATTTACATAGTTTTTATTGATGATAACTAATTTTAATTTTAAAAAATGATTTAATCTCAATAAAATATTGTACCTTATATGGATAACAATAAAAGACTAGTTGTTAGACCTAAGTGTGAAATTATAATAGAACAAGAAACAACATTTGAGTTTTGAGAATGTAGTGATAATAAAGATAAAGATGAAGTTGATGATATTGATAAAATCTTGAGGAAAATAAGTTTCACTTTAGGAGATACAAAAGATTAGACTTTGGTTATAGATATATTTAGTCTTAGTTATTTCATATAACTCCCAAAGCTTACAAAAGACCACATTTTTGCTTCAACTACCATGAAAGAAATGACATCAAGGTACAAAATCAAAAAACTGGGAAGAGATGATTGTTATTTAGTAAATGATAATGGAAAAAGTGATAATTTCATGGAAAGTGAGTATATAAACATGTATTTGGATTGAGATCTATAAAAAAGTTAGGATACAAATGTAAAGAGATTGGAATAATAAATCAAAGTATAAGAGAACCAATTATTCTATCTATTCTTCTAAATAGACAAGGAATTAGTTAAAATAATAATATGTGTTATTTACACATAAATGGTGAAATTCATGATGATTTAAATAAGGGTTTTGATCATGATCATGTATTTATGATATCCTATAAAGACAAGAATCGATGTGAGCTCAAAATTATTTTCCTTTAAATAATTGACTTCTCCATAGAACCTAAGAGACCATATATTGATACTTTCTCTAATGATGAAGCATTAGGTAGATGTTTGAGAGATAATGTGGATTTACCTTTATTTTATTATAAGTCTTTCTTTTATTGGAGTAAGTGTAATTATTTTAGTAAAGAATAACCTCCACATAGTGTTACTAATGATGATATGGAACTTAATGTTTTAAAATATTTTCCTAACTTATAATATGTGAAAGTTATATTTACTTAATTCAATGTATATATAATTGATGCCAACATTGGTACTCATGAAATTATATAATATTGGAACTTGGTGCTTCTCTAACTAGTGAAGAACAAAAATTGCACATTAATTTATTGATAAAATTTGGAGATATTTATGTGTGCTCTTATGATGATATGAGTCATTTATTCACTATTTTTGTTATGCCTTTTGGACTAATGAATGTAGTGACTACTTACCCAATTAGCCTAAGTGAAAAAATAAATTGATAGGTTACTCTAATTTCAGCTCATCTAGATTTTTTGTTGGATTTTATTTTTTTCAATTTTATTCCTTTCATTTAAATGGTCAATTTTCTTATCATCTTTTCATGTTTTTTCATTTCTCTTTTTCTTGTTTCATTTGGATTATATTCGAGCATTTTATCTCTCTTTTAATTTAATGTTTGTATGCATTATCCCTTTTTCAAGAATACTTTGTAAGTTAGGATTGTATTTTTATTCTTCTTTCACTTAAGTTTAAAAATTCCTTATATCTTATTTTATGGTTTTCCTTGTTTGAAATCCAGAAGGACATCTAGATGATAAATAAATAATTGGTTAAACATATAAAAATAAAATTATTTTCATATATAGAGTGGATGAATGAGGTTCATGTTACTTATTTTCCTTAATTTCTCTTTCTTAAGATATTTTCATATGAGGTTTCTATTTTATCAGAAAGATAAATCTAGAGCCTTTAGAAGGTTGTAGATTTAGAGTGGGTAGGGTGAAACTCCTTATTTACCTGTGTATGGGCCATATCACCTTTTTAATTTGGAAATCAAGGTTTTAAATGACTAAGTCAACATTTGCATGTAAAAGGGTTATATACATGAACCTTTATTTGTCCAATATTGACATGTTATATTGTGTTTATTGTGTGGAAATAAGGGATGAAGCCTTGATTTTTTGCATGTTACCCCTTCCTTGATATTTATAAACTACTATATGTGATTGTTGTGGGGAAGGAAGGGATGAAACCTTTCTCTTGTGCATGTTACCCCTTCCTTTATATTTATACAGTACTTTATGTTTTAATAATATTGTTTATAACATGTTATCTATGATACAATATTTCCCCACTCAATGTATCATTTTTTACTAACATTATCTATGATGCATGTCTTAATTTGAATTCAATAAGTTTATATAAACATAAGAATGTTGATGTATTTAAGACATTTATAGAAGTATTGGAACTCATATCCTAAGTTACACTTTGATTTTATTTTTATTATTATCTATTGAAATCTATGCATCCCTTGTAGCAAATTTTGAAAAATATTGAAAAAGTATATATAATCTACTATTTTTTTGTGTCTCATATCTAATGGTAAGGCTCGTGTATTCATATTTTACTAGATTTATTGATATAATAAATGAATGTTTATTTTCAAATTTTCTAAGAATAGGGGTCTAACTAAGTTATACCCCTCATAAATACCCTAAATGTTTTATGATCTTATAAGGTTTCCTAGAATGGATAAGGGATTGGATAAATAAGAATAAATTTTATAAGATATGTGCATCAATATATAAAATTGATAAAGGTTTCTAATTATAAGAAACATATGAAATCACTCAAAAAATTTCATTTGATTCTAACATTGACTGACCAAGATTAAACCATTTTTTATAAAATTAAAGCTTAGTTACAGACATTGATAATATGATTTCAATAACTGCTAAAATTGACTTGCCCAAATTTAGTAAATTTTTTAAGGCTTATCGAATCTACATCAAACTTCTTGATATTCTTTTTGCATGAATTAATATCAAATTTCAGTGAACATCAGGTCCCACAGTGAACAAGTATGTCATAATCACGGTGCCAACTATAAACCCCTCTTGTCAATTCCAAGCATATTATTTCTCCAATTATTTCACACATTTCATATATGTTTGTTATTATATTTTTGTATTTAGCTCTAATCTACTATGTCCTTTATTTTTTTATGATTAATTTATTTTCTCTTTACCAATGTGCACTTTTCATCAAAGCAACTTATTAAGTTTTCCATCTTCTGTGTTATAATGACTCTCCTTTGCTTTTATGTTAGGGAAACATGGGGAAAACATATTTCTCAAATTTTATATCTTGGCATTATCTGATATTGTCAAAAATGTGTTATATATTTTCCATGATTTACACTCTACAAGACTGTAGAGCCAAAATGGGGCCTTCCTACCTTGGGTCATTTTAGCTCATATTTTATATAGCCCATGGTTTTGGTACCCATGGTATTATAATACCACCTTGATAATTACCTATTGATGTACTTATATATACTCATACATAAATTAGGGAAAAATAAAACTAATGATTACTTTATTGTGTTATAAGATGGTTAAGTTAATATAATAGCAAAGAAGATCATTATGTTGATTTTTTTCCCAAAATGGTTTCATGGGTGAAATAATGTGTATTATGTAATATTGTGTGTATTCCATTTCTCATAGTTTATTAGCTTAAATATTCTATTACTGTTATTTCTCTCATTTTAGTTTATTTTGTCTAATTTTCTCTTCAATATTTGATGATATGATTGTTATGTTTTAATGATACATTTAATGTGTTTTAAGATGTGAGCTTCACAGGTTAACCCTAAATATTAAAATGGGGGCATATACTACTTAAAACATTTTTCAAATCCATTCTTTATTTGAAGATATGACAAATCTAAGAGACTTTCTCAACATACTAGGAACAAAAGGGCATATGACTCATTATAGTTAGTGTTATGTAATTAAGCTCCCATTGCCTTATGACTATAAGGTTCTAACTCTAATTCATAATACTAATTGATTCAATGAATCACATTTAATTTTGGATGTGGAGATTCATTTCCTGATGAAATTTAGTGTTTCAAATCCACTCCATATTATACCTCCTTCAATAATATGATGAACCAATGGGGCATACTCCACATATTAGGCTAAAAGACGTATTTCACTAACTAATTTTATATTTAGCATTTATTTTTTACATTCACCCATGTTTGTGAAATATTTAGTTAAGTGTTATTTTTAAAATTTTAATACTCAACATCTTAATATTTAGAGACTACGATTTACATCTTAACATATATATGGTTTTTATATGTTCTCCTAATTTGAAGTGTGTGCTAGTATTTATTCACATTTTTTTTCACATTTGTCTATGAATGGGTGGATAGTCAAATTTTGGAATTATTGAATCACTATGGAAATTTTTGAAGTTTTAAACCTCTTTTTTATGTCCTCATGAAACCCTAACATCAGCCTTGTGTTTATTGATACATTCACCTATGTAAACTTTTAAAATGGAGTTGACATGTTCATCTTTTTCACCTTTCTTGTTTCTAGCCATTAGATTCAAATCATGTGAAAAAATGTCACCAAATTTTTTATTTACTCAAATATATAAATAAACAAGTGATTTATCTCATTTGATTATTTGGTACACATCTAACATATATTGGACTCATGCTTGACATATTCATTTACTTTTCATTATTACTTTGTGATTTTGTGAACATGTTGAACAGTCTAAAAATTATAAGGGAAAGTACTAACCCTATCTATGCATGCTTCCAAACCAATCCCTTCCCAATTTTAGTCTTACAATTAAAAATTCTTATTTACTTAAGAGATAGCATTTTTAAAACTAAGTGTACTCTATCTCCATCAATACTTAATCATGCAACTAGTTAAACATTATTTACTATAAATTTATGTGTTTTATAATGATCAAGGATTATTTTGGTATTTATATATTATTTATATTCACCTTATCTCATATTTATACTTGTATGTATATGTAAATATACAATTTTGGTACAAGCCTTGTTTTTAAAAGGCTCGAAGCAACTTTTCATGTATGGATCTCAAAAACTAAGTACTTAGTGTCACATCGCTTTTGGTATTTCAATTATCTTACTAATTCTACTTATCTATGTGACACCTTTTCCATATAATTTTTATCTTGATTTTCCACATTAAAAATATCTCTAGTACTTTCTTTCATCCTAGAGTCTTTTATGATCTCAGGTCAATTTCATCATTTATAGTCACTATTAATTGTCAATAGTGATCGAAGATGACAAAATTGAATATGTCCTTAATTCAAAGCTAGGAATCTAGAGGCTTATATATATACAAAGTCATTATAAGGTATTTTGGGGCTTGTAATTTACATTAACAAGAACTAAAAAATATTACATATTGCACCTACATAAATTTTAGAGTAAAATCTAAGGATTACAAAAGTCAATTTAAATTTGCATGATTATACCAAAGGAAAGATATGAGAAAGATCATTCAGGATTGCATCTACAATTACATACATGCACATTATCAAGAGAATTACATTTGAGTTTTATACCTCAAAAAATTATTGTTAATGTAGTGTAGTGCTCGGTCAATCAACATGGATTGACCAAGGTCAATCTAACTCAACACTTTCACTTGACATCCCTATTGAATATCGAATTTCTTGTGAAAAAAAAAAGGTTTGATCATACATGTGCATTCATGAAATTCCAAAGGTAATTATAAATAGGCATTAAAAACACAAGTTCATCATCCCAAATAAATTAGTAGCTTTCTATGTGAAGGTATATTACCAACCACTGAAGGGCAATATCAATTGTTGATATGGACCCAACCTGATAGAAGTGACTGGGTAATAACAGGATAGAATGAGCCATACACAGATCATTTATATAGTGAAAAGACATAGCATTCAGACATTCAAAAATTATAATAACATGACAATCAAGCTAATATCCTTTTTAATTATTATTGAACATTTTATTACTATATTTAGCTTGTACATTTAATAATAGTTTCAATCAATTTCATGAGCATTTTTGCATATTGTATAGATCTGAATTAATCATTATTTTAATAGTTTATATCCTATTAATGTTTCTAAAGTGAACCCATATATTGCTTAAATTATGTCAAACCCTAGGTTTTTCTAGGGCCCCTTCCTTTATCAATAGAGTCTCATATTTATGTATTTAGGTTTGCTTGAAAATTTGATATTCGATTTCCCCATCATATGTGACCTCAACCCTAGGATTTCCATTTCTAAAACCCTAGTTCCTCTATGTTTGTTTACTTATTCAAATTAGGCATTGCCTTTATCTCAATAAATTTATTAAAGTATAATAAATCTAAAATAGAGAACCAATCATAAATCCCTAGTAGCTCTCATCCCTTCGATTTTTTATTATATAACAATCTATCCCTTATGTTTATGATAATGAATAGACTAATAGATAAATAAGTGTGATTAATTATGATAGTTATGTAGATGAGGAATATGTTTTTCATGGAAATGATTATGATTAGGATTATGGGTATGATGATAATTATGAAAATCAAGAGCATTGGTACAATAGTGAAGACTATAGTGAAGAAGAAAATGAATACACTAATTTTAAAATAGAAGATTCTACTTACCATAGTTCTTCTTTGCATTATTATCTTAACCATACACTAGAATAAGAAGAACATAATAATAATGAATGTATTCATGTTACTAACATGTAGCATGGGAAAAAATGTGATGAATTTCCCTTTATTACACCTCATTTATCTCTAAACTTTTCCACCACACTTTACCTCAATAAACGTTATAAAATACAAAGACATAAGCCCTACATAGAAATAGAAAAATAATGTGAAATTCCTTCTCTCTATCTGTATAAATGGAAAAAGAATGTAAATTTTTTATTTATCTCTAGAAATGGAAAAAACATGTGAAATTCCTTATCACTCTCTATAAATGCTAAATTATAAAACCACATGTAATGATTCATTTTCCTCTCTCAACATACAAAGTCAAAATATCTCTTTGCATGAGCCTTCTATTGAAACAAAATGTGATGAACCTCCATGTAATTATAATTCCATAATATCCAATGATATATTTTTATAATTTGAATCTATGGAAGTTATTTTTAGTAATGACTATGACCACTCTTCTCAGCCTATGTCTAGTATAAAAAATATCATGCCTAGACCTTCTTCACCCACTCGTAATAGTGTACATATGGAAACTTACAATAATAAGATTCAACTACTGATCAAATCTGTTAAGAATATTAACATGCATTCCAAAGAAGTCATCTCCTTAGTGCATGTTATGGGTGCCTTGAAACACAAAATGCACCATCTAATCTTAGAGAGTAAAGCATATCATGCTTTCTTGACTCTACTGTTATATATGGAAACCCATTTGTGCATAACATTGTAATGAAACATTACCTCAAAACTTACTCATGCTTATATTTAGTATTTAATATGGAAGTAGTGATCCTTATCTACATCTTAGATATTTCAAAGATTTTATGGACCAATATGACAATAATCAAGTTTTACTAAAAGTATTTCCAAAAAGCTTAATTGGAAATGCTTTGGATTAGTTTCACTCTCTTCCCAATGGATATTTACACTCTTATCTTAAGTTAGAAAATAAATTTTTAATGTGATACATTCAGAATAAGGGACCAAAGGTTACATATGAATGTTTTCCTTCTCTTCATTAGGGATAATTAGATCTAGATTGTGATTATATTTTATGATTGAGGACTTGTATGCACCAATTGATATATAAGCCAAAAGATTTGGAAATACAATATATATATATTTTAGGGGCCCCATTTATCCTCTCCAACTAAGGCTAATTTATTGCACTTGTGATTCATTTCAAGCTATTTGTTATGATACTCTTGCATTAGAAGAGAATTTGATACTCACTCCAAAATACAAAAAGGCACATGAAGACATTAATTTACAATAATAAGTCCCATGCAATGAAGTCAAATCAATTATTCCACTTCCTAAGTAAAAGGTTCCAATAAAATAAATGTAGGGTAAGGTCTTAAATAAAAGGAAATAATCAATTTACAAAATGACACGTAAAGTAAATAAGCATACTTTCAATAAGTGCCACCCTCTCAATTTTAACAGTTTTAGAGATAAACCACATGATATTCTATATACGTTATTGGATGAGAATTTAATCACTCTACATCCTAACTAATATCACTATCCTCATCATCTTTAGAAAGTAAAAGGCAAACCATTTTGTATTAGTCATGGTATTAATAAACATTAAGATAATGATTTGTATGCATTGTGACTAAATATTACATAATTTATAGATACATGGTTATTACATTTGGATACTTTAACACTCAGTCAATAAGGTCCTCTTTTCCATCTTCTTTTACTACTCATTTTATTAAGACAAATACATCTCAAGGTATTCATTCAAAGGAGCCAATGGCCTATCGAACTTCTAAGGATGATGTTTCTAGGCTAAAATCTTATTCTAGATCACATTCTACCACAACCAATCAATCCAGGACATTCCCATTTATAAAACCAATGGTCATTCAAGATCTTATTGAAAGAGAACCTAGATAAGGCATAGTTATTAATGATAAGGAACAACATAATGTAAGCATAGTTATATCTCCTCCAAAATAAGTATGGATTCCAAAAGTGAATCAAGTATCTATAAATAGAGGAAAAGTACAAGTTTACATTATTTCACAATAAAATCAATAAAAGGAACTCTTTTGAATTATTACACAAAAAGTTTGATTAACTAGTTTCACATGAATATAGTAAATTTATATTCCTAAGTGGATAGGAAAACCATTTTTTAGCATCAAGGATAAGTAATATTACCATGTATTGATCTCATATACACGTGTAATACCCATCAATTTCAAGATTACCCTACACATGTAATTTGTATAAATATGTAAACCGCAATAATCAAACTACATCTAATACAAGACAACAAATGAAAAAAAAATCAAATCTAACACATAATGCAATATCAATTAACCATTACAATTATATTACTGTGACATTAAATAATGGAAATAAAATGCAAAAATTAATTCATGAGAGATAATATAAATATGTGAATCTATTTTAAAAACTAAGCATAGATCTAATTACTCATGATATATAAAAAAAATCAAAGTTTTCCATACAATAAACTCAATCAATGATTGGGGTTACATCCCCCCATGCATGTGATGCATCACTCTCACTACCTCTATGCCCAATAGCCCTAAAATTGGATGTTCTACTATCCCCTCTAGCCCATTGAGACCAAGACCTATAACATCTAATATACTCATGAAGAATTCCTAATTGAACCATTGTCTAAGCATGATCTACTTATAGAGGATTATATCAATCAAGAATATCTCTAGATATATTAGTACTACTCCCAATAGTAGGCATATCTCATTTATTTAGTTTATTTTATAGATCATATCACTTGCCAATAACCACATTGAATGTTGTTTTAACAATAATAATGAGATAAAAGGGGTGCATATACAGCTAAAATATTGTCTACTCTCTCAATCAACCCAATACCAACTATGTCATATGGAATATGTCACATCAATGTGTGGATAGAAGTACCAACCATCAATGACCAATATGCAACACCTATAGCACAAACATGACATAATCAAGACATTAAAAACTTGTAAGAAAAAAATACATAAGTAAAAATATATACGTATAACTATGCTCAAAGATAGTGGCTACCACATCAGTCGACTATGTTAGGGGTTGTGTTGTAGGCCACAATACAATTTTTGGTCCTACTTATCCTATACCTATGTCACCTCCTTCATATTCCCATATAATAGGGATACAACCAAGATAAATTTCAATAATTAGAAACAAAATATTCTACCTTAAGGCCATTCACCATTATGTATATGTTTTAGTACAACTTGCATCATCTCTAGTTACCAAAATAACAATTAGATCCACCTCTCTTATAGGTTTGGGAGCTAGGTCAGCATCAACGTGCCCCAAACTATGGCCAAGGTGATGAGTATATTATCATAGTCTAATTCCATGGATAAGGCTCTAGGGTAACATATTGAATAATACCAAACTATCTAATAACTCTCTCATACTAGAATCTCTCTGTAACTCCATGGAATCCACCTTGAAACCACATGCTCACATGTATATGATGAAACTTATTACCATCCTTGTGCCATCCTATAAATCCATTATATGGTCATCATATTATCTCTCATCCTATCCAAAATCACCTTTTACTCTATGATATTTTATGTTATCCACCTAGGTACCACCCAATGCTCTACAAAAATATGCAAGTGGGCCCAATCTCCATGTGGTCCCCCATCTAGATGAACCACAACTATGTGTTTATATGCACACAAATGTAACAAGGTAGTTTCCCTGAGTACATCTAAATGGATCTATATAAATATATGCACAAATACATAATCATAATATGCCTTCACAAATATATGGTGACTTTCTCCTCAATATCCAGAATAAATCATACATGTTATATTAAATATAAATAATCATATCATCCACAAAAATAAATGATACAATAAAGAAACATAATAACTTTTACAAATGTGAAATATTTGAAGGGATAATATCTCCAATTAGGATGGTAGAATCCTACTCTTTATAATGGTCACCTTGATCATGACCATTCATGTCCCTGTGAGCATAATGTACATACCCTGGACCCACTTTAGCTTGCAACATGTCTCTCTATCCAAAAATTGGTAATCTAATAGTGCACCACACATCCTCTATGATCATATTAATCTCCCCTGTAAGAAGCTAGAATGTACATGTATCAGTATTCCATCACTTAGATAATACCATCATCATATACATATCATTTATTAGCCATCCCAAACACCCCACATAGGCAAGGCCTACCCTATCTAGTGTCTTCCAACTAGCATCATCCAAACCAAGGTCACTCATGGTGTCCATATGAAAATCATAATTAAACTCCACAGCATATAAATATCTCTAGAACACAAATACTAGAAAAATAACATCATATATAGTTGAATACAATGCTTATTAATACGTAAAAACATCAATAAATGTAATCAAATACTAAGGACATATCCATCCAACACAGACATTATATTCAGACACTACCATCTAATGGGGTTAGTTCTATGAGTTGGTACCATCAACTTCCAAGATAGTAGTATCAGGTTCTTGATAGTAGTGACCCTGAAGGTCATTACCATCAACCCTCTTAACAAGTTAAAACCTAGATAAAAACACCTAATCTAAGATTTTTTTTTCAAATTCTCCTAAATTCACAAAATGACACAAAAAGGTAAATATTTCTACATACCAAATCCTCATGTGACTAGGCATGTAGGCACTCAAATTGGGTGGGTAACATAACTAAGCAACTTAACATCTTGATAGATCAGAGCTCAAAATCTCAAAATGACACTATGAAAATTAATTACAAAAATATATTTAATCAACCTATTTATATGGGTTTCTCTTTCAACTATACACTATTCAAAATAAAACTTGTGAATTATTGCATGTGAAAATTATACATGCAATATCTCAAGTAGCACATATCGAAATCACTCCCTATCAATTGCATGTGGATACACACAACACATTATCCTACATGGAAATGTTTCCATGACTACTAGTGACAATTTAAAAAATTGTAAATCTAGCAAATATTCTTCTTATACAAATTTTGTGCCCTATTTTTTTTAATTACTAAATGGTGGTGCCTTTCGATTCTATCTACACATTATATCCTTCATAAATTATTCTACATTATCCAATGAGTGAATTTATCAAAATATACTATATTTATCCATCTCCTTGAGGTTACTTATTGTGAAATTCAAAATTCAAATAATAAACATTTAAAATAACTAATTCAAGATTTATTCAATTTAAAAACATTTACAACCAATCAAACTTATCTAATTTTACATATTTTTTTATTTTATAATCACATCCATTGTATCAAAAGGGGGGCATACATTAGGCTTATGATTAAAATTAAGCTCACACATGGATGATAGTTTTAAGATTTAGGGTCACTCGATGTGACAATGGCTTTAAAAATTCAAATTATCAGATTTTGGAACTTTATACATGGTTTAGAGGGATTTGGGTATTAGTATGATATAGTATGAGATAAAAATTTATAGAATTTTGATATGTGTTTACAAATTTGGAACAAATTATACAAACTAGTATAGATTATGGGGGCATATGCCATGCAAATGCAAACCATCTTTCAAAAATAAAAATTGCATATTTATAGATATTTCAATTTGAGATATATTTAGAGGAATATTCCAAACAATGTACCCACTTTACAAGATCAATGATATGTTTAAAATTTAAATGAAAAATGTTTGTCATTTCACTTCATTTATTGATGCTATTCTACATTAGAGTGGGTGTATGAGCGTATTCCATATCTTCATCATTTAAGTTTTGATAATGATGGTACAGATTATTGTGAGTTGAATGACAATTTGTTTCATTCCATTTCATGCTTCTTGGCACTGAGGTTATGATGGGAACATGAAAATTATTCATTCACTTTTGATCATGCATTTATTCTATATTGAGTGAACTTGAATGAAACTATGTGATTTTATTTGAACTCGAGATGGGGGCATGAACATTGTTCACTCCCTTTCAATCATGTATTTGTGTTATATTAGTTGAACTTGAGTGAAATTATACAAATGAAATATATAAACTATATACAATGGTTGGTTCACTCATAGTAATGTGTTGAGGTTCAATAATGCTTAACACATTATTCCTTGAACCCAATTTGGGTTCCCACCTTTCATCTTGACATTACTCTTTAATTAACTGCTTGGAAACTTGTCCATTTCCTTAGCTAGGAAGTGAACAACACTACAAGTTCCCTCTTCTTATCCATGGTGAATAAGACAAATATTGACCCTCAGTATCTCCACTCTTAAAAATAATATCACACTCCATGAGTGACACTATACAACACATATATAGGTGTAATTTCTGTAGAGCAGGATTAGAAAGTAGGTTAGTTTATGCATTAGTAAGGAAAACTAATAATAAGCATAAATAACCTAACATGTTAAGCCCATTCCCTCAAGGGGTGGTGTCAATGAAATAAATAAAATAATGAGTAAAGTAAGACAATAAATACCCTCCCAAAGTGGCTCTCCTTCAAATATGGTCCATAAATGTGTTTGTGCACAAATTTGGTGTTGTAATTCTTTGTCAATGCGGTTGGGCAAGTGCCTCCGTCATTTAAACTAGCACAAGTGGATTTGGCTCCTTTATTAATCAATTTTTAGGAATTAGTGAAGCTCTTATATTAATATTTTTTCATAGGTTATTTTCACTAAAAATCTTCTCTTTCTTGAATTTATTTATTCATAATGACATTACAGAACTAAAGCTTTTTGGTTATGGCTATGGCTCATGTATCTATAAATTTTTAGAAATGTTGAGAATCAACTGTTACCATCCATCTTGAGGTCAAGATGTGTGGCCAAGGATTAATCCAATTTTGGAGAAAAAAGCCATTAATATTTTGGAATAAGGGAGAATTAATAAGGCATGGATGGCCTTAAACCTAATATTTATCTCCATTAATGCCTGGTGTTTGACACCCTTTCAATGATTTCATGGGTGATTTCATGGCCCAGATATTTTGAATTATAAATTTCTAATAATAGATGTTAAATAACTTTCCATGGATTTTCTACTTAAGCTCCTAATTTGAATTGATTTTCTTGAATGATTTTACTTTGTATTTTACAAGTCCTGTAAATTGGTTGCATGTTTAATCAAAAAGGTTAAAAATGTCAATTTACTTGACCATAATTTGACTAGAGTTGAATCATAAGAAGATAATAGTTTTGAAAGGTGCACTTCCCCATTCAAGGATGCATATGCACAAATCAACACTTACACATGACATGTGAAATTGAATTAGATCATTTAAATGATTTAGAATGATAATTTTCTTAGTCACAAACTTGATGCAAAGTGAATTAGAAGAAGATAATGATTGCATAAAATGCATTTCCCCATTCAAGGATATATGAGCACAAATTGGCACCTGCACATGATGTGTGTTGATAAATTAGATCATTTCAATGATTTTAGTCCAGATTATGCATTTTTATAGAATGTCATTTAGATTTACAATCTTGGAACAACAGTGATAAGAATTGGATGTCTACTTTTTCCCCCTATGTAAGAAGACATGGCAAGTCATTTGGTCAAAGCAATGGCTTTTCAAATAATAAAAAGGTCACTTAGAATGATCATAATCAGAAGAAATAAATTTGTTCCCACTTTCTATTAAATTTTATGAGTTATAGAGAAATAAGATTACAAAAATGCCCTAAATAGTGTTTGGGTGGACCATGATGCCCCCTCAAGGGGAGGATGGAAAAATTGAATATTTTATAGGTTGGCCTTTGATTAGAATAAAAATAATCATGTAATTCAATAAGTGAAGTTAAAAAGTAGAGAAATTAGAATAAATTGGTTTGAAAAATGGATAAATGGGGTGAGAATGAGCACCCGAGAGAGATAAATAGGGTAACAATAGGCCCAAGGGAAATTTGAAAATATTAATAGAAGGTTACCCATGGGGGTGAAAAACATTCATTTTCACCCTCCACTATTAAAATCCAGAGCTCTAATAGTTACTCATGAGAGAGCTCAATAGAATGGCTAATATCCTATACCATTGACACCTTAGGGAACATGTCTAAGAATACCAATAACCAATAAGGATCAGAGCATAGGTAGGTACCTTTTTGTGTTTTTAATTTACATATTTAATGCATTTATTACTAGGTAGAAGTAAGACCTTAGGTGATCTCGTTGCTTATATAATTTTACAAATGATGATGTCACCATTGAAAATGGTGAGGTCACGATCTCTTTAGTGGGGTCATAGGCCAAAATGGTGAGATCACCACTTAATCAGTGACCTCACCAATTTTTAAGTAAATCATCGATAAAATGGTGGAATCACCAAGTCAAATGGTGAAATCATTGAAAATAATGAGGGGACCCTACCAAATGGCAAAAATGCCCTGTAAAGCAATGATTTCAAAAATTAGCAAAGGAAAATGGTGGGTCAATCTGTGAAATAGAAATATTTCCCTACTAAATTGTGAGATCATATAAAAAATGGTGAGGTTGTTAGAAAGACCAAATAAGGCATAAGAAGAGAAAATGGGGCCAATAGAAGATTAGTCTAGGCCCAATATTAGAATAAATTAGCTAAACATGATGAATTAGAGGAAAATGAAGAAATGATTGACTTGGTTTTTTGCATATTGACTTGTAAGAGAGAATCAAGGTCATTACAGCATGCAAGATATGATCATGAATTTTGTGATGATAGGGCATATGGATAGTGGATCCCATGGGCCTACTAGAGGTGGTGGAGTTATATCACCTAGATCGGCTACCAGTGATTAATGTGGATCAGGCCTATCTATCAGTGCTTGTAGAAAGGTGTCACTTTGAGACATATACTTTCCATTTACTAATAAAGGAGGACATAATGACCTTAGAAGATGTTCATAGTATATTATGATTACCTATCCATGGCTAGAGGATCACCTGGATGTCAATAGGTAGACTAGTGGTGATAGAAGATTTGATCGAGGTGACCGATATGCAGGTATAAAAGGGGACAATATATATATATATATATATATATATATATATATATATATATATATATATATATATATATATATATATATATATATATATATATATATATATATATATATATATATATATATATATACATATATGAATTGGAGGATCTAACTTGGAATTTATACCTTGAGGTAGGAGAAGCAGTGATAGGGTTTTTAGTGGTGGTACTAGTATCAGCATAGGGGATAGTTCCCCCAGAGGTTGTGATATTGATGACTCTTATTAGTGGCCTTCTATTGCCAAATAAGAGTGGATAGTTCCCCTAGATTGGACTAATTTGAGTGATATGAGAGATGTATGATCACTCATCATGATTTAAAATGGGGACTGTCATTTTGTCCCAATTCTATCAAGATTTACATATGATATCATATCATAGAGGGCATAGTATCAGGGATAAGACACTGCTCTAAGTTTTGGCATGGGAGCACATAGTGATTGAGTGGCTAGGGGGCTAAGATACTAGTGAATACCTAAGGATATAATGGCATTTGGGTGGTATGTCATAGGCCCATGCCTACATGACCACCTAGGTGACATGTATTTTTACTGGTGGGCCATAGACAATATGGTTAATGGTGACTTTATCTGGTGGTCATACTTGGAAACACCATTTTACTGGATTGAGGACCTATGTGTCATTAGATTCATGATTACACATTGCTATATCATAAGCCACCATGACTTTATGGTAAAGAGATATAAACTAGATCGATTGTAGAGATAGTTTAGTTTACAACAAGATATTCTTGAGGGTCCACACTTGTTTGCCCATGTGACCTGTGAGATCAAAGAGAGTGGGTTACTAGTGCTTTAGGATTAAGGTGTGACATATTTTGGTAGATTTAAGCATATACCATGGGAATATATAGATGGGGTAGCATATTTTGGTGTGACATATGCCTATGTAACATGGTGGGCTAGTGTTCGACCCATTTGATTGACTAGACCATAGCCTCAACAACTAGTCCTACATCAAAGATGGGTTAGATAGAAGAAAGATGGGGGTCAGGCCTTGACCCAAGTATAGGTTTAGGTGTTGATTTAGCTGGTGACACCATAATCCATCCCATTATAAGTTATTCATGCTTAAGTACATTAGGACCCCTTTGGAGATATATAGATGGATGAGGCATTAGGTGGTGATAAGGGCCATGGGATAGGGACAAGAGAGGCTAGGACCTTTAGCACAAGGGCAAGGGAGACTAGGATCTCTACTAAAGTGATAGGGGAGGTTGGGACCTATGGTACAAAGATATGTATAGGTAGAAAGGAATCAGGTGCCTCTAGTGTAGGTAGGTCCATAAAGGACTAGGATTTGATTGATAGGCTACAACATGAGGTTATTATATGATTATTAGATATTCTATGCTTACAGAGTGATATAGTTGGATTGCATGAAGATTTAGCCACTACACAGGGTGAGACTACCTATCTGCATGGACTTATTATGGATAGGGATGCTAAGATTACTACACTGAGAAGATATGTGGCCCAGTTGGCCACCTAATATGTGGAGCTTGTAATATTGATCGATGAGAAAGATAGAGCTCGAGGTGATTAGGAGTAGCTATTCACTCAGGTAGAGAGACTAACTAAAGATCTAGATGAGTATCGATGAGCTGACATAGATAGTAGTTCATCCAAAGCCTTAGTCAACATGATTATGGCCAAGGATGATGCCTTACATGTGAAGGATGATGTCTTACATGATAAGGATGAGATAGCTTATTATTATAGATTATATGAATTAGTAGTCCCTATATAGAAGATGGATCCATCATTCAAAAACTACTTTAAATCAAAGTAGACTAATAGGACCTTTAGGTCCAAGCATATGACAAAATCAGAGTGTTTAGTGGCATAGCCAGTTTTGCAATGGGTAGTGATGGGTCCACCACCATCACCAACATTAGGCATGGGATAGAGTTTTTAGTAGATTCCCTTAAAGGATGACCTAGATCAGAGTTGATTTATATCTCTATATTTTATATGAGATGTATAAATATTCTCTCAATGTATAAAACATGATGTGTGTGTGTGTGTGTGTGTGTGTGTGTGTGTGTGTGTGTGGGTGGGTGTGTGTGTGTGAAATTCATTTTTGGTTTATATTTAAATGTACATGGATTTTTAATATTCTTTGTGTTATAATATGCTTTTTGATTTTGTTATGATATGATGGTATATGTTAGTTTTAAGAGATGCACACCCTTAGTTATCATGTGGATGTTGATTTATATATTTTTCTATTTGATGTATGACTAGATGCTAGAGAATAATTTAAGAGATGCACATCCTAAACCAATCACAGAAATGGTCAATATAACTCAATGTGTATGCCAAAAGATGTACATCCTGCATAGAGAGTCTTGTTTATTTCAAATGTTTGGCCTCCATTATGCTTATGATATTTTGGGTATGCCTTGGATATGGGGGATAGTGCAATCAAAGATGTCGTTTGATGCCACATTGACATTTGGACTTGGAACACTTGGTGTTTACTCTAGCAAATTAAATTATGCATAAGTATGAATAACCTATAATAACATTATATTTTGTTTGTGAATGGACCAGTTTAAATATGAATATTTACAACCAAATATTATAATAATAATAATAATAATAATAATAATAATAATAAAAAATAATACCAAAACCAAAGTTGCAAGTATTTACATTTTAATAACAAACAAAAAATAAAACAAAGAAAAAGATAAAAAGATATGTCTAATATAAAATGTAACCAACTTAAAATTAAGATATGAATCATCAAGACTAGTTGGAATAAGAATTTACTAAAACATAAACTAGCTATAAAACAATTCAAAGACAAATGTAAAAAATTAAATCCCAAGTTAAGGCTAGACTCAAAATGTTTACAAAATGTATTCAAACACAAAAATCTAAACTGATAACCTAATAAACAAAACACATAAAAAGAGAAAATAGTAAGATAAATCAATCAATCAATACATATGCATGTTTACAAAGCTAAACAAATAGGAATACAAAACAATGGTTAATCATAATGTTAGTACAAGTATAAAACAAATTGCTCATGTATGTGTAAGAGAGACATTATGCTTAGCGATAGGGTGACCCCTAATCTAGGTAATAATGACACCAGTGCAATAACACAAGGATGATGGGTATAAGGTTGCCTCCAGACTATAGGGAAACAATGACACAAATAAGATGATAAACATTGTCCCTAGGATATAGGAAATAATGACACCAAACAAACAAAATGGGGGGAATAGTAGAAAAGGAAGGACTCCATATGCTTTAGGCAAGTGGATGTTGTCTTCATAGTTTCATGGACACAAGATCCAAAATTACAATACTGCCTATACTTCAAATGAACAATGCACACAATGGTGACTCGTCAGATAGTGAAATCAAATGGCTAAGGCCCATAAGGATGGGGAAACTAAATGACAAGTAGTTAATCATGTGATAGTTAGGAATCCCATAATCCCTAAGGTAAAGAAGTGGTAAAAAAAGAAAAGAAGGTATAATCGAGCTAACTTGAGATATCCCATGTATCTAAATGTTGTGTATATAGTTTGTATGTACCTTAGGCCAATGTAGTTCTCCCAAAAATGGGAGAAAAAAGACCAAGGTGGTTTAGAAATAAATTGAATAAGTAATATGGCCCATCCCAAAAACATTTGATGGATTTATATCTTGCATGGAAATTCTAAGCTAATTTTCATGATTTTTTGAGTTTTAGGATTTTATAATCTTTTACCAATGTTTCTTTTGAAATTTTCTAAGTGTCTCAACTTGATTGAGAATTATAGAGACTAAACGGTCCAACTTGCAAAATGATGAGAGCATGGTTTAAACCAAGGGTGTAGTAATGCATCTATTTCAACTGAAAATTGCACATAATGGTGATTTGAAAAATAGTGAGAGTGTTGAAGATCAAAATGAATCGTAATAAACAAATTGAATCAATGATCATAAAAAAACCCATCTAGAAGATGACATGATTTTATAACTCTCACAAAGATTGTAAGCCCATCTTCATGAATTGGCAATGTTTTTAGTCTTTCATTTTATCATTTTCCAATGTTTTTGTGATTTTGGAATAATTAATAGAAATTCAATATGAACAAAGGTACAGGTAACTATTTATCCGAAGAAATTCACTTCCACATGTAAGATTTTAAATGATAGCTAAGCCAGCTACAATGGGTATGCATCAATAACCATATTAAGGTAGCAATAAATATCAAGAAACATAAAAATAATAATAGAATAGTGCATAGTGTAAAAAAAGTCCCAAGGAACCTTCAAATAGGATAAAAACATTGTTGACATACCTTGGTACACTTGTTTAAAAAGTAAATTGCAGATACTAATCAAGAAAAATTGCCTTGTAGAATGGTCCTTGAATGTGTATAGAATGTCAATGAATCATTATCAAAATCATAATTAGTGAAGGGCATAAAGTTAGAATAGTCTAAGTGAAATCGATATTGGTTTAGGTATAGTAGAATAGAAATGGTCTAGGTTACAATGGTCCAGGTTATAATTATGATGGAAAAATAAGCAATTTTGGCACAAGGTTCACCCAAGTAATGGATTTTACAAAAAATCATTCAAAAGGTTGTCAAGCATAGAAATAATTATATTTACAATGTTGATTAGCTCCAAGATTTATTATCCTTCTAGAGTAGCCAATTTGTATGCACCCAAACCATATATTATTGTAACTATGCATGGGACCAGCCAATTGGGATAAAACTTACCCTTATTGTGTTTAACATTGGTATTCTTTTGATTCTCTTTTAATAATAAATCACAAAATTCAAAATCCTAATAGAGAATGAATTTTTTATAGTGGGCCCAGCCAATTGGGATAAAACTTACCCTTCTTATGTTTAACATTGGTATTCTTTTGATTCTCTTTTAAGACTAAGTCACCAAATTTAAAATCCCAATAGAGAATGAATTTTTTATAGCTACGATGCAACCTATGTTGATATGCTCTTAAATTATCTAGGGTAGCTAAATTATTACCATCAAGAAGTTCAAGCTCTTATAACCTAGAAATTATATAGTCTTCATCATCAACAATGTGATTTAAAGATACTCGTAATGAGGGTCACTCAATCTCAACCAAGATAATAGCCTTTGTGCCAAAAACTAGGGAATATGGGGTGGCTATTGTAGGATTACAATGAATAGTATGGTAGGTCCAAAGGTTTGGAAATATTTGCAAGTGTTAATTACGACCAATGTCATTGACAATCTTCTTCAAGATTATGACAATGGATTTTTTGGACACCTCAGCATGACCTTTGCCTTATAGGTTGTATGGTGTGGATTTATTGTGTTTGATTTTGAATAGGGTTTAGAGTGTTTTAACATATTTGTTCATAAATGAACCACCATTATCATATATGATTTGAGCAAGAATACCATAACAACAGATGATATGGTAATAGATAAACTAGGTGATTTACTTCCAATTATTTAAGTGGGAGGAATGGTCTCGATCCACTTAGTAAAATAATTCATATAAGTAAGAATGTATTTATGACCATGTGAGGATGTTGGATTTATTTTTTGGACAAGACTGAGACCCCACATAAAAAATGGCCATGGCGTAGTAATCGACTATAGTGATAATGAAGGTGTGTGTATCAAATTACCATGTTATTGACAAGTAACACACTCCTTGACATATTTTCAAGCATCTATCTCCACCTTGGGAAAATAATATCTTGTTCTTAGGATTTTTTTGGTAAGGACTACACTACTAGTGTGGAACTCACACATTCTTTCATGGACCTCTTTAAGCACTAGTGTTGATTATCTTGAAGATAAATAATGAAGAAGCATTCTGTCATAGCCCTTACAATAAATCATGTTTCCAAGAAGGATATAATGGGCTAAATGATGAAGGAAAATTTTTTGGTGATTTTTTGAAAGGTCAAAAGGATGAAATTGGTCATGAAAATAGTTATAAATATCTTAGTACCAAGGAGGTTCAGTTGGGAGATTAGGACCAGCAATAGTATAGACCCTCTCTAAATCTAGTAATACATGAGTAGGCTATAGAAGTTTATCAATGAGAAAATGATACTCTTTAACATAGTTGGTGGCTCGTACCATGAACCCAATTTTTGCCATTGCATCAGCTGATCGGTTATTGACCCATGGTATTTGTTCAAATTGTAGTGACCTAAAATGTGACTTGAGAATGTCCATAGTATGCTTGTAGGGTACAATCTTTTCATATCTATTTTGATATCATTTCATACTCTAATTAATGATTAATTGAGAATCTCCATAAACCATAACTATTAAATGTCAGCGTGAGAACCATTAGATGTGAATGAGCCATCAAAATGTAATTTCTAGTGTTCAAATTCATGAGCCATTTCCTCTATCATCATGATAGAGTATTTGGTAAATCAAATGTGAGTGGTTAAGTATATATGATAGGATATTTAGAAAGTTGATCTATGATGACTTGCCCCTTAATAGATTTATGATTTTGGTACTCAACATCAAATCCATCAATAACATAACCCATTTATCCATGCGGCCTGTAATAGTTTCTTTAGATAATAAGTGCTTGAGAGGATCCACCTTAGAAATGACAATAGTATTATTATTATTCAACATGTAGCGTACAACTTTTAGGAAGTGAACACCATTACCAAACAAACTTTCTCAATAGGTGAATATTTATGCTCATATGTTACGAGTGTCTAGCTTAGATAGTAGATTGTATGTTCCTTACCTTGTTCATCATGTTGGGCCAAGAGTGCCCTTAATCCATGTTTTATTGTAGATATATAAAGAAGCAAGGGTTGGCCAGGTGTTGGTAGTATCAATACTAGTGGGTTGTCCAAGTATGTCTTTAGTTTTTCAAATTCTTGTTGATATTTAATATCCCATTGAAATGTGACACCTTTTTTAGGAGGTGTGTAAATGATGGCACTTATTTGCTAGTTATGATATGAACCTATGAATATATTAGATTTTACCCTGCAAACTGCATAGTTGTTTCATATTGGTAGGTGGAGGCATTTCCATGATGGCCTTGACCTTAGTGGGATCCACTTTAATTTCTCTTTATGATACAATTAATCCTATCAAGTTTCCCAAAGTAGTGCCAAAGATGCATTTCTTAGGATTGAGATGAACCTTGTATTCATGAAATCTCTCAAAGTTTCTTCACAGGATGTCAGGATGTCCAGCATAGGTTCTTGATTTTTCTAAGATGTCATAAACATAATCCTCAACTATATCATGCATCATATCATGGAAGATGATAGTCATGGCACATTGATCAGTGGCACGAATGTTATTTAATCTAAAATGCATGACTTGGTAATAGAATGTTTACCTCAATGTGGTGAATGTAGTCTTGTGTTGGTCCTATGGTGCTTTCTTGATCTAGTTATACTGGAAAAGCCATCTATGAAGGACAATAATCTCATACCCTATAATTGAGTTGACAATCATGTTGATGTTTGGTATAGGGAAATCATCCTTAGGACACACTTTGTTGATGTCTCTAAAATCAGTACACAATTGTGTGCCCTATGGATTTTTGCTAACTAGAACTATATTTGATATCCATTCATAGTAGTCTATTGGTTTTATGAAGCTAACTCCCAATAATTTCTATAGCTCCTTTTTCACTCATATGGTAATGCATAGGTGCATTTTTTGCTTGATCGGCTTAGCATCTAGATATACTATAAGTTGATGCATGACCAAGGTAGGGTCCAATCCTAGCATGTCTAATTAATCCCATGTGAATATATCAATAAAATCCATCAAAATAGTGACAATATAATCACACTCTTTGTTGGTGAGAGACACACCTAGATAAACAATTTTAGGATCTTCATAGGTTTTAAGGTTTAACTTAGTTGTATTCTCTACAAGGAGTGTGGAGCCATCTTCTAAAATAGTATTAAATGTTTGATATTGATCCTCTTCTTTAGTTGTTAGTAGTAACAAAGCTCATCCATAGAGTAAGAGGAATCTAAGTCTACCTGTTTTGGTAATGGCCAAGTGATAAATTTCTCAAGAAATTCAAGATCATGATTCTCAAAGACTTTATGATGTTTAAAAGTAATATTAGAATTGGTTTTAAATATTAGACTTAGTGAACACTATAATTCCTATGAAGGTGAGCAAACCTCCCCATCTAAGAGTGCCTAAAATAGGTTTTCACTCAAGGGTTTGTCTTTATATTTACTATTTCAATGACCAACAATCACTTAGAAGAGGTTTTCACTTAATTATCTCAATGTTTCATTTATTATATGACCAAGGAAGTTTGTCTGCTCTCCAAAATAGGTAGCAAAGTCTAATGAGAATTCAAAACCTTGTTTGTGATCTCCAAGTGGAAATCCATCTAAGGCCCATATGCTCTACAATAAATTCCTTGTTATGAAACTTATCTAGAGGTATAATAGAATGTTTTTGGTCCCAATCAATAAGGTTAGGGTGGAAGAGGGTAAGTGTGTAATGAGCTATGATGGTCATAATGGAATTGGAATCAAACAAGTTAGTATTAGCTAGCACATCATAGGTGTTATAATGGGATGATGTGTTGTTACTGGGAGTTTCTTCATAAATCAAGAAAGATGAATCACTTTCATAATACATGAGGTCATCCCGAAGTGGTATAAATACAAGGCCCTGGTTTATAGTAGATTTTATAGTAGATAGATGTTTAATAATACCTTACTCCCATGGCCCCAAGACTTTACATGTATAGTCCAAACTATCCATAATCTGATGAGGGATAACGTATTTTAAATTTTGAAATTAATTGGCAATTCCATCAGCATACAACCAATCTCCTTTAGCAATGGCCTCTTGATCCTAATTTGGTGAAGTGTCTGGTAGAAATACCATTGGATGCTCCTATTAAAGGGTGTTTTTCTTTTGCCAAATCATGTTGGGCCTATTAGGGATTTTAGAAGGTTTGGGTCTTCCATAGGACTTTGGATATTTGGGAAACTTTCCAATATGAAAATCATCTTTTAGACAGCATGTGGAAATGTCAATGTCCTAAATAGTATAATGGTTTGTAATGGCTACAAGAAATGGATCATCTGAAGTGGAAGCAAGATCACTAGGGTTGATATAATTAGATTTAGGTGGTTCGTAAATTATTGCTTTGTTTTTATTAGGTATAAATTCAAAACTAAGGTAAAAATTATAATTCTTGTATTTATCCTATAAGTGTTTCTAGTATTGATATGGCTGTATATCAACATAAATAATGACCTCAATTCTAGAATGAGGGAACTTGAGGCATTGATGTAGGGTAGAAGGGACAACTCATATTTTATGGATCCAAAGACAACCAAAAATTAACTTATAAAGCAATTTTATGTCTATGACATGGCACAGGGTATCATGGGTTATAGGCCCAATAATGATTAGCAAGTAAGTTTTCCTTGGAGACTCTCTTTTAGCATTATCATATGCTTTGATTATAATTATTTATGGTTGCATGTCTTTGACTATATATCCCAACCATTGTATCAATTTCAATGACACTATATTCAACCTTGAACCATTTTCTATAAGAACCCACTTGATCTTGTGATGTGCTATAATGACCTTGATATACAAGGGATTATTCTTGCTAGGTTCAAGGGAAGACATATGTTATTAATCACAGGCAAGTTGTCTTGGAGATATATGTCCCATGAGTGTTTGAAATTGGCTAGGGTTAATGTCCCCAAGAATAATGGAATATTGAAATAAGTCATCTAGTATGGTCCTGTGAAATTTTAACGTATGTAATAGATCTAAAATATAAATTTCCATAGACATTTTGCTTATTTATTCATGAATAATATACGGTTTCTCAATAATATGGCAAGAGGGTTTGGTCTTAGCTAGTGCAGGGTTTGGTTTAGGATTGGGAGGCACAGGGTTCAAATATGGCTTAGTATTGGAATAAGGAAACTGGAATTTAAGGGTAACTCATGAGCATCTAGTTGCGATTACACAAATTTTAGTTGGTAGGGAGTTAGCATAATTAAAAAAATCAAGTGGTGGTCTAGAAATAGTAACCTACAAAAATTGAAGTGCAATAGAATTGATTGAACTTGGTGTAGCCTTACTTGAGGAAAAGGGTGACAACACTAAAATAGAGGCACTAACACTTTGAGAAGCTTTAGATGGAACATGGGGTTTTACTAAAATGGTGGTGATTTGATTACCAAAAATACACCCTATGGTGTTATTATAATCATATGGCATAATATTGTAGCCTAGGTTATTGGCATGGGTATCATGATCTTGATTATGAAGATGTTGATTATATTTCTGACCTTGTCCTTGCTAACATTAGCCCTATATTTGGTTTTGATTATTTTGTTGTTGTTTTTTATTGTGCTTAGGAAATGGGTCTTTGTAAGTGCCCATATCTTAATTGGTGTTCTATGTTGCTTGTTTTAATTCAATTTCTCCATTATCAATCAAGTTTTCAATGAGATGTCTTAGTTGTACGTGTCGATAAATGGCATGAAAAATAACACAATGTAAATTTCAAAACTCATCTTCATGATACTAGCTGGGTTTGGGTTGATTAAATTAGTTTCAACCAACTTCTAGAAGACTACCTCAATAGGTTCTCTTAGCTTACTAAATGGTATGTATTTGGTGAATCCTCTGTGTGGAGGAGCTCTCTAAAAAGTGGGTGGTGGATTAGGTTGTGAATTTTTATCTCTTTAATGATATTTTTGCACAATTTATGACTCTATTACTCCATTAGCCACCATGTTCTTATTTTTATTAAAAACTTTAGGTTCTCATATTATTAGCTTGAATAGGGGCTTGCATCTGTTTAGATGTTTGAGCCTGTGAATATATTTTCAATAAGCCTTCGTAATATGTGATTTCTTGATCTGCACACCTTTCTCAATGATTTATTTGAATGTATTTTCATAAGTGAGTCTCATATTATGATCCACCTCAGGGTGCATAGTTTGTGCAAAGATGTTAGCTAGCTGCCTGTCTGGAAAATTGTGCTAAAAGCAATCAGCTAGTCTCCATCATTGTAGATATGTTGTGAAGATTTCCCCATCTCTTTGTCTTGATTTACATAATTCAACCATTGTCATCTCATGATAAATGTTATAATAAAAATGGTTGACAATTTTTTCTCATAAATCATTAAAATTTGTCACCGATCCCTTAGGTAGTTTTAGGAGCCAATCTAATTCTTATCTAGCCAAACTATGTGGAAACAAGCATAGAAAATATACATTGTTGTAATCTACCTCCTATCACACCACGAATAAGGCTTGAATATGTTCTCTAGGATCACCCTTCCCTTTATATTTATCAAATTTTAGTGGCTCAAAATGAGGTGGAAAAGGTACATGAAGAATGTTAAATTCGAATGGATAAGGACAAATCTCATTGAGCTTGTATTTTTTGATCTATTTGCATGTTTCAAGCCTCATGAATGTCTCTTTTATTTAATTCAACTCTTGAATTTTCAGTGTATTTATTGTGGAAGGTAGTTTTTTTAGGGAGGAATGTACTCCCCTTGTGTGGTCCTATTAGGGATATGGACCCTTTTCCCAAAATGTTGATTTTGGTTCATCCTTAGATGCGAATAAGTCTAACATTGTTGGTTTAGAGGATTTTGTTGTTGATTCCTAGATGCTTGATACTAATTCCCAATAATCTATTGTTGTGAACTATAGGTAATCTATTAGTTTTTTGGTATTTATGGTTGGTTTACCAGAGGGCATTATTGTTGTTGGTTTTCAATGGGAACTTGTTAAATTTGAGAGGAACTTAGTAAAGTGTTATGCAAAATACCCTTGACTTGTGATTGTGATGGGTCTTTAGCAACGTGTTGTTGTGACTAGGTAAGATTATACTGATGATTAAATAAAGTATGCTTCATATCAAGTGGAGCTTCTTGTGAAGTATTTATGGGTTTATTATTTCAAGAGAAGCCTCAAGGTCTACATCAAATGTAATATTGGCTAGGTCTTATTGAATTTTATCTAATGGTTATTCTTTCTCAATGATATTGGTATTGTTGACTAAATTTACAACCAAATAATTTGTTAAGTCTACAATGAGTTGATCAGTATATCATTGACTAATTTGTTGTATTTTGGTCACAAGATCTTGATCAATTGGGGAGGCAAACTCAAGTGGGACTTTCCCTTTGCTATAAAAAAAATATTTGTTTTTTTTTATATAAGAAAGAGGTTTCTCTAGTGGTTACTCCTCTAATTTAACAATCGTATGTAATTTCTCCATTGGGAAATCAAGTAGAAGTCAAGCTCTCGATTATATCAACCTTAAGAGAGACTCTTCTTTATCCTCTATAGGTTGGTGTTTAGAATAACCTTAATCAGATACTACCATGGTTGGGATGTCCTCAAACATGATGACATATTCTTCCCCATCATAAAAATTTTCTTCCTCCTAACTCGGGTCATAAGAGACCCCACTATGAGTATACCTTTGCATGCTTGATAATGATTTTCTACATTTATGAAGTATTTCAAATTTTAGTTTACAAACATCAAAAGGTGTTTGGATTCTAAGATCAAATCGATATAGAGTTAGGTCTAAAATAAAAAATGAATGGAATGACACTTCAAAATTATAAAAATAAAAATAAGTCTTAAATATACTCAACCTTGGTTGGTCAAAGTTGACAATTTATAGGAAGGTAGGACAACTATGGAGATTAGGGTGCAAGCTAGCACAAAAAAACCTAAGTTCAAAGCATATTTTGTTTTATATATGATTTGGTTTTGTTTTCAATGTGGCATACACACAAATATTTTTAGACTCAAAAATTTATGCAAGAAAACACTGAAGTGTATGTTCTATCCTAGAAACTGACAAGGTTGATTTGTACCATTGGATTCCATCAATATACTACTTATTGAGAGGAAATAAGTTTATTAATCCAAAAATTAAAGGTTCATGAAAATTAGGGTTGTTTATACTGCTTCTCTCAATAAATCTTATGGTGACATAGAACTTTGGGCTACTCTCCTTGCACCAATTTTCATGACAAAAGGGGTTTATCTAAAAACTATAAGTTTTAATTAATATATATGGTCCCATATGTGTGGTTAACACTAGGGTCAACACCTAATTTGTATCCAAGATAATTGATTTTTTATAAAAATATTTTATCTTTTTACAACCACTACATTCGTTAGATTGCTCAATGTATGTGATGTCTAAATTAGGCCATTATTCTGAGGTAGATATTACTAATGGATTTAGTTTAACTGCTCAAACTAATGCCCTAGCAAGTTACCATAAATTTTTATTCCCCATCATGGAGTGAGGTTGAAATGATGTCAGGAAATGAAATCACGAGTCAATGCTTCCTTAAAGAAATTATGGGGAGGTGATGAAATCCCACCAACAAGCCAAGTGTATGAAATAAATAAAACTATAAGGACTTTAAAGGTCATTTTTTGGATCACCCAAGTTATTCAAACTTTGGGGAGAACATAGATGATATTTTTTCTAAGATTTTTACCAAGTGACAAGGCAATAAATGAAGCACTTTTGGTCACCTGAGTTACCTAAAGGGAATGGGGGAGAGCATAAGTGAAAATCTAGTTTACAAGAAAGAAAAACAAACAACAAATAGTGAGTAAAAATAAAATCTCTTAAGACACTTAGTCTAGGATTTGTGTTCATTTTAAAGTAGTAAGTGAAGTGTGAAATGAAGTTTGCCTTTGTTGTTTTTTGTAAGTAAACTATCAAAGTGTATTAATCCTATAAAAAGAGTTATTAGTAGTCAATCAAGGGTGTAGGGTATCAAAATGAAACTGAGTCTTGTTATTTTTAACTCACTGGATTTTGACACAGGAAAACCTTGCCATTTTGCAGAGCGATCCCATTATTCCATAAAATGATCCCACCATTTCACAGGGTGATCTCGTTATTCTATAAAAAAATAAACAAACTGTGTGGTAACCTCATCAATTATCAAGATGACCTCACTGATTCATAGGTTGATATCACTAATACACAGGTCGATCTCATTGATCTATAAAAAAAATGAATCGAAAATCACAATAATTAAACTCATTGTTTACTTTTTTGACTTTTTTGTTGCTTAGGGCAACCTTATCATTCCATAAGTAGATTTTGTCGATGTTCAAGATGACCTCATAGTTTACAGGGTGACTTCATTATTTGGTCCGAAAGATAGAAAATGTGAAAATTAGAAGAAGGAGCAAAACAACATCAAAAGATGGTTTGAATATGTAATTAGAAGGATAAAAGGGCCCTAAAGGGGTATGTCAAATGTGTGATCCCACTGGGTGTGCCAAAATGTAGAGCAGGATTATAAAACAAGTTAGTTCATGTGTTAGTAAGGAAAACCAATAATAAGCATAAATAACCTAACATGCTAAGCCCACTCCCTTGAGGGGTAGTGTCAATGAAATCAAGAAACTAATGAGGAAATCAAGACAAGCAATACCCTTTCAAAGTGGCTCTCCTTCAAAGATAGCTTATAAACGTGTTTATGCCCATATATGGTGATTCAAGTCTTTATCAATGTGGTTGAGCAAGTACCTCCATCATCTCTTCTAAAATGAATTGCTTGGCTCCTTGATTGATCAATTTGGAGGAATTAATGAATTTATCCTAGTAATATTTCTACATAAGTTGTCTGAACTCAAAAGCTTATCTTTCTTGAAACTATTTATGCATAATGACATTACACAACTAAAGATTTTTGGTTATAGCTATGGCTCATGTATTTATAGCTTTTTCATAAATGTTGAGAATCAATCATGACCATCCATCTTGAGGTCAAGATGTGTGGCCAAGGATTAATTCAATTTTAGAGACAAAGCCAGGAATATTTTAGAAAAAGGGAGCATTAATAAGGATGGATGCCCTTAAACCTAATATTTATCTCCATTAATTCCTAGTGTTTCACACCCTTTCGATGATTTCATGGGTGATGTCATGACCCAAATATTTTAAATTATGAATTTATAATAATAGATATTCAATAACTTTCCATGGATTTTACATTTAAGCTCCTAATCTAATTTAATTTGCTTAATGGTTTTCCTTAGTATTTTGCAATTCTTGGAAATTGGGTGCATGTTTAATCAAAATGGTCAAAAATGTCAATTTACTTTATCATAATTTGAATGGAATTGAATCAAATAGTGATAATAGTTCTAAACAGTGCATTGCCCCATTTAGTGATGCATAGGCATAAATCAACACTTACATGTGATGTGTACAAATGAATTAGAGAATTTAAATGGTCCAAAATGATAATTTGCTTAGTTTCAAACTTGATATGAAGTGAATTGGAAGGAGATAATGATTACATAAAATGTATTACCCTATTCAAAGATACATGAGTGCAAATCAACATCTACACATGATGTGTGTGGACAAATTAGATCATTTCAGTAATTTTAGTCTGGATTGTGTGTTGTTGCAGAATGTCATTCAAATTTACAATGTTGGAAAAATAGTAATAATAATTGGATGTCTATAGTTTCTCTTTGAATTCTCATTATAACTATACTTCTTTATTTGGGCAAAAAACTATCTAATCACATACATCATCTTTTGCAAGAACACTTGGACATCATGTAACATTAGAACAAATAACAAGTCTAAATTCACAATCTCTAATGCATGTTTACATTGTCTTTATCACTTTTATCTATTATTTATACTTCCACTGAAATGTAAATTAAATGGGGGTGGGATGAGAGGGCAGGGGGACAAATGTAGATTCTTAGATTTGGTACAAGCCTTATTTCACAATGCCTTAATGAAAATTTTCATGTATGGATCTCAAACTATGAAATAATTACTTAGCAAAGTATCTCTTTTGGTATTTTGATTGTCTTAAATATTTCTATTTAGTTTTATGACACCTTTGTCTTATCATCTTCAACTTGATTTACCATATTACAGACATCTTTATCCCTTCCTTTCATCCATGAGTATTTTTGGCCTTGGATCTGTTCTATCATCTATAATCAGTATCAACTATCGATTGTAACCAAAAATGATGAAAGTGACCCAAGAATATTTTTAATTTATTTTGTTCACATTTCAACTTCTTTTGGTTAGCTTTGCTTCCACCAAGTCTTTAATTCAAAGTTATAGGTTCCTATATATACAAAGTTACTGTGGGGTATTTTGGGACATACACTTTACATTATCAAGAGCTAGATAAGATTACATAATGCACCAACATAATTGTTAGAGATAATTTTCAAGATTACAAAGGTCAATTTACATTTTCATGCTTATACCAATAGCAAGATAAGAGAAAGAGCATTTAGGCCTACATGCATAATTAGGCAGACACATTAGTGATAGAATTGATTCTGAGTTTGAGTCTCATATAAAATATTGGCAATTAGAGTAATTCTTGGTCAATCAACAAGGATTGATTAAGGTCAATCCAACTAAACCCTTACTCCTCAAAATCCCCATTTTATATTGGATTATTTATGTAGAACTAGGGTTTGATTATACATGTGCATATACACGATTCTAAAGGCAATTAAAGGTAAAAACAAATTTTATAGACACAATTTCATCATCCCAAAATAAAATAGTAGATTTACGAATGTAGGAATGGTACCAACCACTACGAGTCAATATTGACCATTAATATTGACCCAACTTGATGGACTTTATTGGGGAACAATAGGCTAGAATGAGCAGTATGCAAATCATTTACACATTATAAAGACACAACATTTATACATTCAGAACTCAGAACAACATGAAAAAAAATTTAAGAGATTTCTTACATCTTATTGTGCATTTTATTTCTATATTTAGGTTGTGTTTAATCATAGTTTTAATCAATTTCATGATTATTTATGCATATTGTATAGATCTAAATTAATCATTATTCTACTAGTTTTAATCATATTAGGGTTTATAAAACCAAATTAGGGTACAATAATGTATACTTCTATTAAGTGTTTTTGCATTCTATAATTGCATTTTATTAAAGTGCATTATCTTAAAAATCCAGAACTTTTTATATAAGGCTTAGGAGCTTCTAAAAAAGGCAATTGATTTGGGATGGGGATCGGTTCATATCTAATATTTCTCTTAGTTTTCATTCTATATGGTGGCCTCCACTTCTTAATTTTCATAAGGTTCCTTTTTCTCTTCTGCCTTGGATTAAAAGTATTTAGCTTTTCAAAAAAAAGGTATCAAATTCATATCTAACCTAATTTGTAAGAAAACTAGAGATTGTGTGCCTTGGCATATCTTAAAGAATCAATTCTATTTATAGGCCAGTGATCAAGAGTCTATTTTAGAAATTCAAAATGGCATGCCTAATATTCATCTATACAAGATAAGTGTTCAAACACATTCCAAATGGTGGACTGACTGGAAGTGGCCAATTGAGACCCCCTTCCACTAGTATAAACCCTAGTTAGGTTATCAACTCCTCTATCCATAATATCTTCAAGTTGATGCTCTTAATGTCGTATAAAAAAATTATTCCAAAAAGAAAGTATGGAGAAGAATATTTGATTGTGTGTGGGAATCTATCATTGAGCCAAAATAAGCACACTTCTTAGGTGTATTATTTACCAAAGACTCTTAATCATACATGTTTGGTGCACCTTGGAATGTAAAATCATGTATGTTATACTTGAAACCATCCTGAATCTTTAAATCATATATTTTTGGT
The DNA here is from genome assembly GCA_037957365.1 of Torreya grandis. Classification (NCBI taxonomy): domain Eukaryota; kingdom Viridiplantae; phylum Streptophyta; class Pinopsida; order Cupressales; family Taxaceae; genus Torreya; species Torreya grandis. Next base: position 1,108,007 of record JARHVA010002596.1, on the reverse strand, counting down.
TTTTTAAGTTTGCTCAATCACCCTAACTTTATATTCACACCCTTTTCTAACCCTTTAATCCATAAATGTTTACCTAGAAGATGGTGTTTTTTGAAGACTTGTCCATGATTCCTATAAAATACACTCAAATTTGGCATATATTTATCATATAAATTCTCTTTCATTTATGTAAGAACATATTTGAAGCTAATTTTAATCATGTTATTCTTGATGATTACTTTTCCACTGCTAATAGGATTAATTTCAAGCCAAGAAAGTTTGTTTGGAGGTGACCCACCTCCAAAATCTATTGAAATATTAGGGTAGTGCCCCTTGTGTTGTTAGTAGAGTCCTTCCAGACTCTCCTTGTTGTTGGTCACCTCCATGGTCTGTGGTTATGGATAGAAATAGAGGACTTGTTCCCATAGTGAGCACCATAGTGTCACCCCTCATAGACATATTCCATCCCTAGCTTAAGGTCCTCAAGCTAGTGGTAGTGGTGGTGTTGGCCACTCTAGATAATATGTACCTCAGTAGGGAAATTCTATTGCTCGATACTTGTTATTTTTACTTCCAGGCTTGATAATTCTAAATAAAATATAAAGTAAAAGAAATAAACCATTTGGGCCCTGTACCAAATTTTACAAACCCTATGGCTGGTAGTGACTAGGGGGTTGGGGTGATAAACCAAATGATCATCCACCTCCTCCCACATCATTTTTTATTCCATCCACTACTTAGTTTTATGTGGTCGGTAATGAATTTTATATGGCTCTATATCTTTGTTATTCCACTATTTTTGGTTGAATAGTGGTTCAAATTTTGATTTAATATTTCTCAGCTTCGACTAATGTAACTTTCAAATGTGACTACTTCCACTAACTTTTTTTATATGATTAACTACTATTATCATATTGTTTTATTAATATAATTCAATAAACTTTTCAATCAAATAAAGTCTATAACTTTTATGGCTATAACAATCAATCAATAAAAATACATAAAATGGAATAACCATAACATTGTATGTTTTTTTATTGAAAAGTTCCATGTTAAAACCTATTATTTTTATTTATTTTGGGAAAATCGTAAAAAAATGTAAATAATTATAACATATTTTTTTTCATATAAAAAGCAAGGTTGAATAAATAATGGTCATCAAAATTTTATAATACATGTAAAGTTGACTGTCAAATTCAATCTATGATTAGATTATTTAACCTACTTCTATTTAAGAATTAAATTTGATAGATGACCTTATTTATCGTGAAATTTTTTGATGATAATTATTTATTCAACATTACTTTTCAAATGTTAGTATAATTTATAATTTAAAAAAAAAAGAAACATTAGAAATGATATATATTTATTGTAATATTTTATAATTTTTAACAATCTAACTAAAATTTTATTTTATATTTAAAAAAAAATTAATTATATTTTATAATTAAAAATGTAAATATAACCATACAATCATCAAATTTAGTCTTCACCTCTATTTAAAATATCATAAAAATTGTTATTTGATTTTACTTCTATTGACAATATCATAAAATCTACATTTTAGATTTTTTAAAATTAAAACATGAGTGATGAAGCTAAACCACCTTAGAGAATTTCTTTATCGTACCAATACTAAAGTTTGTGGAACTCCTTAGTGCCATTGAATAAATAAATATAGGTTAAATTGAATACATATTTATTAGGGCATTGGTTGATTTGAAGTTTCTGCTTTAAAGATTTTAAAGTCCAAAACCTCATAATTAGTAAAGATTTTAAAGTTCAAAACCTCATAATTTGTAAAGATTTCAAAGTCCAAACTCTCACAATATTAAACCTTAAAAAATAAGATATTAATATCCACCAAAGATCAAAATTTAGTCCAAACTCTCAAAATCTAAAACCTTAAAAAATAAGATATTAATATCCACCAAAAGTCAAAATTTATGTATGAGATAGAAAGTAAAAAATAGAGATTATAAATATAATTATAAAAAATTTAAAATTTAAAAATAATATAATCTATTTTTCAAAAAAGTTTTATGAATTATTATTCAACCTTTTTTTCTATAGATCATTTTCAATGTTTTCAAAATCGTATCTTCAAAATCATTCTTAATATTATTTATGAATTATTACAAATATGTTTATAAATGTATGAAATGATTTAAATAAAATATATATGGGAAAATCAAATTTAAAAAAAAAATATGTAATATTAGTTTGCATTTTAAATAATCGATTTTATATTAAAATATCTAAATAATTGTTTGTAATATATAAATATGAAATATTTTGACAATCTAATTTTTTTAATATGGATAAATAAATTTTAATTAAATTGTAATAGAAATTTTTATACCATTTAACTAGACTAAATAATATATACAAAAAATAAACTAACCTAACTAATTAATTTAAAAATTAGAGAAAAAAGGTGACATATAAAGTTTAAAGATGTATTTTGAATATAACAATATTTGGTGATAGTTGTCAAGAAGTAATAATAAAAATGTATATTTAAATGTGACTTAAAATTTATCTAAAAAAATTGTGTCAAATAGAGAAGTTTTGCCATGGCCATCAAGGTCTACTAAAACAGTTTAGGTTTTGTTGGACCGTCAAATCTAAGTTGATGATTGTATTTTCCTGGTTCTAATCTTTAAAATATTTATTCATATTTTTACATTTTAGAAACTAACACCTATAAAATAGAAATTCTCCTTCATGTCTTAACTAGACAATCATACTTGTAAACCATAAAGAAAATTTAAAATATGTTTTGGGCCCTATGGTAAACTAGAGAATAGTAGAACTATGTTCATGATATTTTTCAGACTCCTTGATAATAACAATGTGTAAAATAACAAACCTCAATGATTTCAATAGCCTATAATTATTTTATTGTGATGATTTAAACATAAACTTTTGTGCTTCAATGAATACTCTAATAAATGTTTGATCTTTTTCATAATGCTTGTAATCACTTAATATATTCTTGTAAGTAAAATAAATTCTCTATCTCCTTCCTGAAGATTTAAATGGACTAAAATGTTTCGTATTTATAAAAAATTAAATTCAAATTATGATCTTATTGGTACCCAAACTGACCTCGAACAATCAAAAATTGAAAAAGACAAGAATATTGAATGAATTCACTTAAGCAAAAAGGGGTCATAAAACACACACTAAGAGCATTTGTACGCCCCTGAAATGTCTAAGAAACATAGAAATGATCTCAAAAAAAGGGGTTAGAATAAGGGCAACTCAGAGGAGAGAGAAAAGAGGAGCTAGAGAGCCTTGATAAAAGGATCAAAGACTATTAAAAATTGAAAAAGCATACCAATAATACTTAATTTTGACTAAAAATTGAAAATTACATAAACTTAATAAAATCATACAATTTAAAAATTAATAAATAGTTAAAGACCATTTACAAGGGTCTACAATTTTTAATGTTGAATAAAATACTCGATATTATATTGATTAGAAGATCTAATATTCGTTGAAATGCACAATAAAAAAAAATTAAAGAAAAATCATTAAAACATTTACAAATTTTGTACGAATTAAATCTTAATGTATATAAGAACTACAAAATAATTCGTACCTACCCATTAGATTATGGTCTTGAATCGAAATCAATGAAAAACAAGTACTGCGTAGCAGCTAGTCCTTGCCAATAAATTGTTCAAAATTGATTTTATATATAGAATTATAATAAAAGTAAAGTGTAATAGTAAATAGTGCATTGGATGATTCAATAAAAAATATTGTGATATTATAATGTATTTAATTTGGTAGATTTGGTGGTCTTTGATAAGATCAAGGCACTTTTCGCAGTATTTTTAGGGATATAATAAGAAGTCCTATTAGTGTTAAATACCAACAAAGGATAAAATTGTTAAATAATTAAATAGATAGGTAGTATTATAAAATTAATTATTAAAAATGAATATTATGTCTTCTAACATTAAACCTAGTATGCATAGAGTATTAAATCATGGAAATAAAATATTTTCTTTGTGATACGTATATAGCTCACTACTAAAAAATAAGACTTGAATGCAAATAATATGTGAAATGGACATAAATATATAATACAATGTCAAATATGTTTTTAGAGTGTTGCATGCATATGTTTACTATCGTTGTATTGTGGGTAGATAGTTAGCTAGCAATTATATCTATTAGATAGTTAAGCTAGAATCCAAAGTGATTGATGTTATCTGTGGGTAGATAGTTATTTAACAATTATATCTATTAGATAGTTAAGCTAGAATCCAAAGTGGTTGATGTTATCAGTGGGTCCTATGTTAGTGGATAGCGTTGGATTATATTTTATTAATTCAGTTCCTAATTTTTAGTCTTACATTTATAAATTAATAATATGCATTTTGAACAAAAATAAGTTATGTGAAATGTTGGACATGATGTACACTTGTCTTTTAATTACATAAATTAATAAATGCATGTACACATGTCTATGTTAAAAAAATTATTTTATTTATTTTTTAATTATATGTGTTTAGCTAGCAATTAATTTTTATGTTGTAATGATGTTTTTATGATAATGTATTGTAAGGTGTCAATTTTTAAATGAATTTTTACTTATAATATTAATATAATTAAAATATTTCATAAAAACATATCGAAGAATATTTCATAATATTTGATGTTAAACTTAAACTTTATATGATATTATATTTTTTGAAAAGTTTTGATTAATTAAAATAAAAAATATATTTATTTAACTGATTTTATAATCCAAACATGGACTAATAATATATAGGTAAAAGTTATTTTTACAAATAAAATGAGCACCCAAAAAAAAGTAAAGATTAACATAATAAAATATAAGAATATATTATGGGGTGATTATTATTTTGTTTCCATATTTTGTGATAACAATATGCACTGATACTTTTTCATAGTGAGAAGGAACCCACAAAATATATCATGTAATAACATATTTTATAACAAGATTAATAAAAACAATTTCATTAATAATATATTTAATAACAAGTTTAATGAAATTGGTTTTTTAATTGAGTATAGAAGATATAAGAAGATAAAAACTATTCAGAATGGCTTTTATTTTATTAATAGGTATAAGAAGATAAGATAATATAATAATGTTAATATTTATAATCAAAATATAAATATAAATCTTAATTAAAGAATAAGAAGTGTAAGAGTAATTTTAATAAGTTTTAAAATTAAAAAAAGGTAATTAAGAAAATATATGAAAACAATTTATATTTTTGATGTTTCATTGATTTTTTTATATGTACAATTTTATTATACAATGATTTCTTATTCAATTTTGAAGAATAAATAAGATAAAAATTAAAAGGAAACAATTCTTTGAATGCAAATTATTATATAAGTGAAGTTTCACTATATCTCTTCAGAAAACAGAGTCAAATATTTTGATCCTTGTAAACCATGAAAATCTGGAAAGAATTATACAAACTTTTGAATAAGTGAAAAAATCATCACTCTAATTTCATAGTAAGGAGAATATTTGAATACAAATAATTTTCAATTATGGACTTCAAAGGACAAATATATCATTATGGGCTTCAAAAGACAAATATGTCAAATATAATATTCCTGAAAAACATGGTGTCTATCTCAATATAAAAACAATGTGAATAAACTATAAATTGTACTAATAAAACCTTCAAATTGTAAAATAATCGAACCTAGTACAACCTAAACATTGAATGAACCCATCCTCAAAGTGAAAATATATATTATAATAAAATTAAAACTTTAAGAAAATATGCTCACAACTTTGACAATTTTATCTTGAAGGTGGACTGTGTAAATCTTATCTCTGATTCTCCTATTTATCCATCTTTGATACCCTTATTTATCCTATCGTATAAACATATTTAAATAAATTACTTGGATTTTTAATATCCATAAGCAAAAGTGGAAAATGGAGTTAGTTGCTTTTGAAGATTTCAAAGTCCAAACCCTCATGATTTGGAGGGTTAGGTAAAGCGGAAAAGGGTCCCATTTTCCAATTGAAAAAAAATCTCGAATTTTTATTCCACTACCTACTCTTAAATTGTGAGAGTGTTAATATAATTAATCGTGATCGAATTGTTGAACTCTCTTGTTAATGGCAATTGCAGGTTTTGTTTACCACTTTCACATTTGCATTTGAAGCACTTACTCAGAGGATTACAGACTCTGCTGCTGTGATGTGTACGTTTTGGAGTGCCATTGCGTTGTGGGTATGGATTTTATATTTTTACTGGTTGGCGATGTTACGACAGAAAAAACGTTTGAAGGCGGGGTAGAGAAGGAAGACTTTCCAGCCAAGATTTTTTTGCAAGATGATTAGAACAACTCAATTGCAAAGAATCTGGTTTTCTCTGGTCAAATCTCTCTTTCAATTAATATCAATTAAGATGATTAGAACAACTCAATTGCAAAGAATCTGGTTTTCTCTGATCAAATCTCTCTTTCAATTAATATCCATCTTCATGTAAATAATTTTATATATGTTGAGAATCAGAATTATTAGTTCCTTTCATGACAGAAATCATTAGGAACAATAAATCTTAATCAACAAATTAATGTAATTTAAGGATTTTTATTTAATGTTGAAGTTTTTAAAAAGATCGGGTCAAAAATTTTGGTGTGCGATTATTTTACAATATTTTGTAATTATATTTTTTAAAATATAATATGAAATATTCTAATAGTAAATTTAACCAGGTGTCATAAGTCTTATGCTTTTTAATTTTTATGTTTGAAAAGGGTTTAATATTCGTCCAGTGTCAATCCATCATAAATTTATGTACGAATTATCCTTTAAATGGAAAAAATAGTGTATTAAGAGGGCATTTGTACAATTTAAAATGATTAATAAGATATTTAAAAAGCAATAAAATGTCAATCTTTCTCTGTGCGTTTGTGACGATCTAGGGAAAAAAATTATTAAAACCAAATTATTTACCTAAAATTAATTTGAAAATGCTTGTGTAGTGACAAATTTGCCTCCCCAGAAGGGGAGAGTCATATCAATTGTTTCCTTACCCTAGGAACACCTATTGTGTTTCTTCACTCCAAGATCTTGATCTTATAAATTGTCAAACAATTAACACACCTTTGTGTTGCCTCATCACGCTATTAAGTAGCATATTGGGTCTAAATTATAGCTCCGATAGTCAAAAAGCGAAAAAGATAAGAACATTGAATCAAAACACATAAGCCAAAAAGGACCATAAAAGCACACAATAAGAGCATTTCTACGCCCCTAACATGTTTGAGGAACATATGAATGCTCTGCAAAAAGGGCTCAGAATAATTGGAACTCAGAGGAGAGAGAAAAGGGGAGCTAGAGCGGACTAGGAAAAGGGTCGGGGACCATCAAAAGTTGACAAAATACACCAAAAATACCTAATTCGGACCAATAATCGATAAGTACACAAACATGATAAAATCATGCAATTTAATGACTAATAAATGTTGAACCATATACCTAGCATCAAATTAGTTAGAGGATCCACTGTTTGTCACAACACTTCGCAAAAAAAATTAAAAAAAAAAATTGGAACAAACACAATTATTTTACGAGATTAAATATTAGTATAGAAAAAGGAATGAAATATTCTTGTACATCTTTACATGGGAATGATGTACTGTATCATATGCATGTTTTATGTCCTTTCCTATATTACCATGCATTTATTAGGGGCAAATACTCGTGTGTGATGTTGTGCTTTATACTATAATAGCACAATTTGTTATGTACTGCTCATCAAAGGGGCATGATAGTCAGATACTTACATTGACTATATCTTATCCATATTGGAACATATTATTATTGTGCTTAGATTGATCATAGATTGCTCACCAAGGGGGGCATGTCTTACGGTTGTCCTTTCATCAAGTATGTCTTGCCTACATTGGGGGCAACTCATTTAGTGCACTTGTATCAATAGTTGATATAGGGGCATATTATTAATCTTTTGATTGCTTATATATTTCCATTAGGGGCATGATGCACCAATGTGTCCACAAATCCTACATTTCTTATATCAGGAGAGGCTTTTGCATCACGTCCTTCATACATCTTTGTCACATTTGCATTTACTATATTAGGTACATTTATTGCTATATCTTGTTCATATTGGGGCATGTCATGTGTCTCTATTTTTCAATTACATATAGGTGTATCATTTTCCCCTCCTTTCCCTTGCTTGTATTTCTCCAGCTTTTACTTATTAGTATCAGGTTATTGATGAGCTTTAATGATGACATCTTTCTATGATAACATGCATGTGTTATAATTGTGCTTTAAAACATTATTATAGTATTTGCATTCTATTTATGTTACATGTAGTGTATGTGAATCTTTATTTTGAGATTACTAATATGTGAGAACATCCCTCACCTTGAATTGAGGATAGATGGTCAACTTACTCTATTTTTTAGTTAAAAAAGTCAAGAGGTTACATATATCAAGTGGTTACAAAGTGGTCATGTAGAAGTTATATAATGGTTTCAAATGTTTACTTATTTGACCAAGAAACATATTTTATCATATGACATGATCAGTAGGATCCACCTTTTTTAGTTTTTTACCACATGGTAGGGTTAGTTGAGGCTCTGGACAGTTTCTATGTTTTCAAAGATAGTAGCATGGTTTACATATTACCATGTATATATGTTCCTAATGTTTATTTTCAATTTTCAAATTATTTCATTTTGTTATATTATTATCGATGTATCAAGACATTGATATATTTCTACACATTCATGTTTTATTTCAATTACACTCGAGATGTTGACATTGGAGCATTGATGGAGCAATCATGGATAAGTGCACAAAGTTGGAGGCAAAAGGGACTTACTTGTGGACATGTTTTTCTTAAAAATAGAGAAATCTGAACTTCTATAGATAATTTGAGATGGCTACACTCAAAATTTGAGGATGGTGTAAGAACTTGAACTATAGCATTTTGAGTCTAGTTTCTGAAAGACTATTTTTTTTAAAAAAAGGGTTAAGTATAACTAGGTCAATCATCTAAAATTTCAATATGAACTCGTATTTTTTAAGGAAAATAAAGTAGATAGCTAGTCATGTGACCCCTCATTTTTTCAACATTGTATAATATTGTTTAAAACCATTGGTTAAACTTTAGATAAGATTATCTAGTTTGTAACCTATATTTTTTTATAATTTTTTGATGAATATTTTTTATTAATTTTACAAGTAAATAGATCCTGAAAAGTGAAAAAAAATTGGATAGCTGGTTATGTGGCCTCCCTAACTACCTTTAAAATGAAAACTATTTTTTTTTAATGCATGTAGAATTAAGCATAGTTTGTGTATATATGTGTGTGTGTGTGTGTGTGTGTGTGTGTGTGTGTGTGTGTGTGTGTGTGTGTGGATCCAAAAAAAAAATATGCCAGCACATATATATATATATATATATATATATATATATATATGTTTGCATTTGGATCCCAAAAAAAGATATGCAAGCATATATAGGCATATATATTTGAGGCATGTAGTGGCCTAAAAAAGCTATAGTTAGAAATCAACATAGATTGAAACCTTAAAATAGTCTAAATTTTATAAAAATCATATATTTGGAAAGAGGAGAGTGTGATCATTATCGTGGTAATAATTTTATGAATTTTTTCATTGAAATTCATAGTGTGTTTGGTGATGGAATTTGAATTTTATTATTTACTATCAAAACTCTCATATTCAACTATGTGTTGATAGGTCTAAGCTTTTGGCTCAAAAATCTAAGCCATTTTCGAGCCAAAAGGATTGGTTTTTTGAATTCAAAATAAACATAACATGTACATGTTCCTTTCACAATATAGTAAAAAGCAAAAACTATCAATTGGAAGGGCTATCTCCCTGCTTTATATTGTGCAATGTGAAAGGAATGTGTATATGTTATCTTCACATTCCATAAAAAAAGCATTAACAATATATTGGAAGGCGCAGATGGTTTACCAAAATATATATTTGGTTTACTAAAATAAATGGTAAGTATAAGTTTACATTTATAATTTTATTCTTTAAATTTATTTTAGTAAAATAAGAAATTATGGTCACTTTGCATATGATAGAGTTATCTCACAGTTGCACGCCTTATGATGTGAAAAATAATTTTTCAAAATCGAATATGGTCAATACTTAGGTATTTTTAAAGTTTTAGTATTGAACCTAAAGATTTCAAGGCATAAATTATGTAATTGATATCCATTTTTTATAAACATATTATCATTTTTTAGGTTTTTATGCCTTCTGAATTATTTCTTAGCATTTCTAGGAGTCCTACATTTGTCAAAATTGAAGTTTACAAACCACTCACTTTGAACTTAAGTCAAAGTGGTCTGATTGGGATAAGATAGGTCACATTGATAACTTACACACATTAAACAACCACTTTGTGTTAATTTCACTTGCTCATCATCCCTCCCTTGTCCCTAATCACTTACTCCTCATCCCTCATCACTCCTAATCATTCTCTCCTCATTCCTCAATATCCCTAATAACTCCCTCGTTGACCCTCACCATCCCTCATCATCTCTAATCACTCCCTCATCATCCATAATCACTCCCTCATTGATCTTCATTGTCCCTTATCATCCCTAATCACTTCATCATTCCTCATCATCCCTAATCACTCCCTCCTCATCCCTAATAATCCATAATCACTCCATCTTCATCCCTCATTTTCCTTAATCACTCCTTCATTAACCCTCACCATCCCTCATAATCCCTAATTACTCTCTCATTGACCCTCATCATCCCTAATCACTTCCCACTCTCATCCTTCATAATCCCTAATCACTTCCTCATTGACCCTCACCATCCTTTGTCATCTATAATCACCCCATCATCATCCCTAATCACTCCCTCATTGACCCTCACCATCCCTCATTATCTCTAATCAGTCCCTCATCATTTCTAATCACCACTTCACCATCCCTTATCATCCCCAATCACTCCCTCCTTGTCCCTCATTATCCCTAATCACTCCTTCATTGACCCTCACCATCCCTCATCATATTTAATCACTCCCTCATTATCCCTAATCACCTTCTCATTAATATTCACCATCCCTCATCACCCCTAATCATTGATTCATCATCCCTAATTGATCAAGATAATTATCTCTAATTTAATTGGAGTCTAATTTAATTTCCCATCTCCTTATCCAATCCATATAGAGTATATGTTTTTCTAACCCAACCATGCCCATTTATCTAACCATGCCTATATGTTTATTACCTACATCACTAATCCCAGATAGGCCAACTTAAAATACATGTGTAAGGTATCACTGTAGTCTATCAACTGAAATATTCTATAAGGGATAGTGCTCTAGTCTACTAAATATTTAATAAAAAAATTCATCTCCATTAATCAATCACTTGGCCACATTTGGGGGACTGGCATTCAGTCTTCTTTGTCCTTGGGGTAGTAAATTCCAACTAGGCATAAGGTGTTTTCTCTCTACCTTCCTCAACACCTCGCCCTTTGGATGGACTTACTTCTATTTTCTAGTTCACCTCACCCTTTGGAAACCCCTTTTCACGTAACATGACTGGACTAAATGCATAGAGTTACAGTCACACTATAGACTGACTAGTGACATAACTCTATGGGTAACATGACTCTATGGTATGGATAACATGAGACACTATAGGGGTGACTCTATGGGATGGGTAACATGAATAACTTAACTATATACATAACATGATTTAATAGGATGGGAAACACAATTAATTGGATATGATATATATGAATTGATATATACTATATATACATAACATGAGTGTAGAGATCATTGTTTGACTTATTTTCTTTTGTCATTTGATTCCATGTTTCCCCTCCTTGAGTGTTTGGGTCAGTTCTCAACTGGGTTGCTCGAGCCCAGCTATAGTCTCAAGCTCTATAGTGGAGGGGTGGACCATTGGTCGAGTGACAACTATGACTATAGATGTGATTAACATGACATCTATATAGATAGATATAATATCCATTTGGGACACCTAACCCAATCCATATTGGGTGGGTGTTCAAGATTATAAAGGAAGTAGGGATTTTATCCTATCTATGGTAGTCAGAGTCTCTTCCTCAAGCCCAAGTGGCCAAGCATATAGGGTTTTTTTCCTCCCATATTGACAACAAACTGACTTCTCCCATGGTTTGAGCCCTGGGTCTTTCTCTTCCTCATTGATCTTTATATCAATTCCCCCCTCAACCTCTAGAGGTCATCTCTATCTATTTGGGATATGAGCCTCCTATATAGATAGAGATCTCTTTATATCTAGATAATTATATGTTATCTATCTGTATATATATATATAGATATCCATTGGGGGATAAACTAGAGGTCTTAAAGGAAAAGGCCTCTATGCAGAGGGTTTTTTGGTGCTTCGTCCTATGTCTTTTTTCTCATTTTATTTCTCAGTAGGTGGTTTGTGTTCCACTGAGCCCATATATAGATATGGGGCTCCTTGGGAAGATGAATACTATAGATGTAGTTTGTGGGTGGTAACTATGACTACAATGTAATATAGGGTTGTGTTAAAGGCCATTACATTATTATAAACATGTTTTGGTGTCAATAATGGCTATATAGTGTGTCATAAGCATGTCTACCTCATAATGAGGTCATTTTGAGTGATTATCATGATTCTAGATAAATGGGTAATTGTTGTTCTCCTGGCTATTATCAGTTGAGGGGGAAAGGGAAAGATGAAAGGTGTGAGTATTTAGAGAGGTATGGGGTCTAAGAGTAGGTAGATATATATGTATGCTAGTATTTTATGGATTGAGGGTGGTATATATAGATTAGATCTATAGCCATATCTATACCCCTCCTTTAGGGTGTGTCATAAATACATCAACTTGAAGATGTTGTGTTATGTTTGATTTTGATTAGCATGAGTAGACCATATCCCATATCCATGTCTATTATTTCATGATAGTCATTATTTCTAAACAAGAGGGAATAAACCAAATAAGGTGAAAGGTATTCCATGGTAGTTCGCTATTTCTAATTTTGTTTAAATGAAAATGAATATAATGATAGAAATAACTATCTTGTATATAGAACTATATAACTCAACTATTCTCAATTGGGCCCTATATCTATATGGTATGGGGAGCCTACCGATATATTAGAATCAACATGTGGGCCTTATATCTAGATGGGAAGCCCATTATATGGTCGATTAGACCCTCTCTTTAATCTAGATGGGGAGCCTATTTATAGATAGAGATCAGTTAGCTATATTGGGCCCTCTATCTATATGGGATTGAACATATATATAGTACCTCAGATTTGACCAACTATTCTCACTTAGAATATTGAGCACTCATTGGAGACATGACTAGTTATTAGCTTCTAGGATTGATTGATCATATAGATAGTCCTTAAGATTTAATCAGATATTCTCAATTGGGCCCTCTCCCTCCCCTTTACTTTCCTTTCCTTTCCTTTATCTAGATGTGGATGGGGATGGGGATCCTATCAATTTGAATTAATAAATATCAAATCGTCCAGATATGAGGCTATATATAGTTGATTGAGCCTATATATCGATCAGGATAGATATAGATAAATATGTTTGATTGAAATTAAAAGAGATAGATTAGATATTATCAATTTGGATTGACTGATTATGAAGATGCATATCATCGACTATGAAACACAACAGATGAGATGGGATGATAACATTATAGAGTGGGATATGATAGAGTGGAATTGACCTATTATGAGGATGAGACTATATGTATGTATGTATGTGTGTGTGTGTGTGTGTGTATATGTATGTATGTATGTATATATATGTATGTATATGTATGTATGTATGTGTGTGTGTGTGTGTGTGTGTGTGTGTGTGTGTGTGTGTGTGTATGTATGTATGTGTGTGTGTGTATATATACACACACATACATATATATATGTGTGTGTGTGTGTGTATATCCATCCCTATACTAGTAGTGACTTACTCCTCCATATATAATCTCATATTCTATTATATACATGATAGCTTTATCTTAAATTTAATTAGATTTTAATTTAATTATTTGGATCCCCATCAAATCCATATAGAATATGTATTTGTCTAACCCATCAGTGCCCATCTATCCTACCATGCCTATATGTCTGACCTTGCCTATATCACTAGTCCTAGTCGGGCCAACTTGAACTACATGGGTAGGATAGTGCTCTAGTCTATCAACTATAATATTTTATAGGGGATAGTGCATACACAACCTATATCTAAATGGTTGAGTGATGTCTATAGATAGGAGGTGACTAGGGTAATGTATATTATATTAGGGGAGGGGTAGGTAGAAATTAGGTCATCCTCCCCCAAGATAGATCCAATTAAAATCAAATCTATATATATATATATATATATATATATATATATATATATGTATGTGTGTGTGTGTGTATATATATATATGTATGTATGTATGTATGTATGTATATGTATGTATGTATGTATGTATATATATATATATATACATATGTATATATATATATATATGTGTGTGTATATATATGTATGTATATATATATATATACATATGTATATATATATATATACATATATATGTATATATATATATATGTATATATATATACATATGTATATACATATATATGTATATGTATATATATATACATATATATATATACATACATATATATATATATACATACATACATACATACATATATATATACATATGTATATATATATATATACACATACACACATATATATACACACACACACATATATATACATATGTGTGTGTGTGTGTGTGTGTCCATCCCTATACTAGTAGTGACTTACTCCTCCATATATAATCTCATATTCTATTATATACATGATAGCTTTATCTTTAATTTAACTAGATTTTAATTTAATTGTTTGGATCCCCATCAAATCCATATAGAGTATGTATTTGTCTAACCCAACAGTGCCCATCTATCCTACCATGCCTATATGTCTGACCTTGCCTATATCACTAGTCCTAGTCGGGCCAACTTGAACTACAAGGGTAGGATAGAACTCTAGTCTACCAACTATAATATTTTATAGGGGATAGTGCATACACAACCTATATCTAAATGGTTGAGCCATGTCTATAGATAGGAGGTGACTAGGGTATTGTATATTATATTAGGGGAGGGGTAGGTGGAAATTAGGTCATCCTCTCCCAAGATAGATCCAATTAAAATCAAATCTATATGACCCTCCTTCCCTAAAAGGGAGAGGGAGCATGTCAATTTGGTCATTATGTTAAGCTCTTCCTCTTCCCCCTCTCCCCCTAGGCCCTTCAAATAAATACCTCCATTGTTGGGGTTAATATACATGGTTGACCCCATAGATCCTTCAATTCCAAGGTTGATAACACTCCTTTGGTCATCTCCTAGGGCTGAGAACCTAGCCAACTATTAACCTAGTGCCTTTTCAATTCTAGGGTTAGTAAAGATTAGTCAAGGTTTAGGGTTAATTCTTGGAATCAAGGGATTAAGGAATCTTAGGATCTCTTATATGGTGGTCTTATTTAGTTTCACAAAGTGAACCTTGGAGCACATATGATTGATACAAGGGGCATGTATTCCTAAAATGAAAATTCTGACAGGGGAGTTAAATGTCAGCAAAGACCTTTCCTTTTATTATATCATATAGATAGGAGAATTTGCACTCTTATGACATATATAATATAATATTCTTGATTGGGCCATCTCCCTCCCCTTTCATTTACTTTTCTTTATATTTATGGGGATGGGAATGAGGAGTCTAACTATTTATACATAATAGATAAAATTGGCCAGTCTATTTCCTATACCTGATTGGGATCTCTCCCTCCCCTTTCCTTTCATTTATCTAAATGGGGATGGGGAGCCTACGGATAGGAATTGATCAGGATTGATCGGTTATGAGAATCTAATTGGTCCCTCTCCCTCTCCTTTCCTTTCCTTTCCTTTCCTTTCCTTTATCTAGATGGGGATGGGGATCAGGAGCCTACTAATCAAGATAGATGGACCTACTATGAGTGATTGGGATTTTAGTGATAGATAGGGATTGACTGACTACCTATATATATTTATAGTTAAAATACCAAGGTGAGGAATTGATCACCTAGATATATATATCCCTATAATAGTAGTGACCTACTTCTCTATATAAAATATCATATTCTATTATATTCATCATCCCTAATCACTCCCTCCTCATTTATAATCACTCCGTCATTGACCCTCATTGTCCCTCCTCATCCCTAATCATTATTTCCTTGTCCCTTATTATCCTTAATCACTTTATCCAATACATTTATGGTGGGAGTAGTGGATTTTTTTCTTGCATCAAATCATCCCTAGTCACTCCTTTCTCTGAATAAGTTATAATTCCCCCTCTCTTTTCATGATATGTCTTGGGTATTCAATTAGGTATCAAGTATTAAAGATATTGTCAAGTAATATATATACAGTCAAGATTAGATACAGGTATTTAAGATAAATATAAGGCTTAGGTATTTTATTGGGTAGGGAATACTCAAGTAGGTATAGAAATAAGGATAGGTAGGTATGACATACTCAATTAAAATTACCTATAGGTAGGGAATACTCAAGTAGGTAGGGAGAGAAGGCTAGGTAGGTAAGGCATACTCAAGTACAAAAAGGTAGGTAGTGCATAGTCAAGATCAATATATGGCTCGAGTATTTAGGTAGGGCATACTCAAGATCAAGATATGGCTAGATATTCAAATTGTTAGGGTATACTCAAGTAGGTAAAGTAGGTAGGGCATATTCAAGTAGGTAAAGTAGGTAGGGTAGACTTAATGGTATAAATATATTACATACTAACATGATTCAAAACTTCATTTATCATTCTATCTATCAGGAAGCAAGATTTCATTGCCAACAACAGAAGCTAAGTAAGTAGGGAAGCGCCAAATAGGTAAGGAAATAATATATGTAAGCTACAGATCAGGAAGCAAGCTTCCCTTGATAGATAAGAATATATTATAAAAAGAGAAATCAGGTAGACAAGAACAAAGTTATATATCAATAAGGAAGCTTATCTTGCCTTATTGGGTAGGGCATAACTAAGTAGTTAGGGTAAGAACAAATTTATCTATCAAAAATTAAGCTTTCATTGATAGCCATGACTTAATCTAGAAGCAAATCAAAGCTAGATACCAGGAAGGAAAACTTCCCTTGATATTTTTGTCTAACTCCCTTACTATCCATCAAGAAGGAAATCTTCCCTTGATATGTTATTAGGTGAAGGAAAGTTAGATATCAAAAAGGCAAGATTCCCTTACCTTACTCCTTGACATAGATGAAATAGGTAGGGAATGATTCCATAGCCTTAACGAGTAAGGAAAGTTTGAGATTGAGGTAGGTCCTTTAGAATGTTTCCCTCTATATATATATATATATATATATATATGTTAGGGGGCCATTCCTATGTTATCCTTGATATACTATATTAAGGCCAGGGAATACTCAGAGTATGACAAGGTCCCAATTTGGCCTTTAAGATCTACCAGGCCCTGCCCAAGATCTAAGTAGTCCTTCAATATAATGGATTAAGGCATATGCCCTTCATTTCCTTTATATATCAAGTTTGTTATAGATCAGGTTGGGTATGTATTGATTGGGGTTGGGGAACACACTCTATCAGCTACCAGATTATAACACACTCTACCAGATGGGTGACTTCTTATCTATCTATTTGGAAATCTAGTCTACTATGGATATATGGTCAATTATGGCATTGGTATTGGAATTTTCAACTAGTCTCCAATCACTCATATCTTATAGATGTAAATTTGGATTCTCAAGGTTGGGATTAGGATTATTAGATGCCTAAATCCAAATCTATATATGTAAGTAATATAATTTCTTCCCACCTTTTGCTCAATTTCTTGCCTATTTATTCTAGTCCAGGGTTTTAGATATACACTCTCTCCATGGTATAGGCATGAATCACCATATAGCTATTCAAATCCCACCATATAATCAGATGATATATTTGAGTTCATTATTTAAGTGAAAGAGAATTAGTGAAGGAGGAGTTTTTTTGGGCCTTATTTGAGTGAGTAAAATTTAGAATTATAAAATAAGTTGATTAGACATGATATAGAAGCTACTACACCCACCATCAACGTATTAGAAGTAATTATTAAGTATGAGGAGGGATGAGAAGGGACTGAGTATAGATGATGAGGGATGATGAGGGAGTCATTAGGGATGGTGAAGGTTAATGAGGGAGTGATTAGGGAGGATGAAGGAGTGATTATAGATGAGGTATGGTGAGGTTCAATGGGGGAGTGATTAGGGATGATGGGGGATGAAGAAGGAGTGATTACAGATGATGAGGTATTATGAAGTAGTGATTAGGGATGATGAAGGATGGTAAGGGTCAATGAAGAAGTGATTAAGGATGATAAGGTATGAGGAGGAAGTGATTAGGGATGATGAGGGATGATGAAGTAGTGATTAGGTATGATGAGGTATGGTGAGGTTAAATGATAGAGTGATTGGGGATGATGAGGGAGTGATTAGGGATGATGAGGGAGTTATTAGGGATGATGAGGGATGGTGAGGGTCACTAAGGGAGTTTTTAAGGATAGTGAATGAGTGAGTAAATATGATGAGGTATGGTGATGGTCAATGAGGGATTGATTAGGGATGATTAAGTAATGATTAGGGATGGTAAGGGTCAATGAGGGAGTGATTAGGAATGATGAGGGAATGACTAGAGATGATGAGGGCTGATGAGGTTCAATCAGGGAGTGATTAGGGATGATGAGGAATAAGGAGAGAGTGATTATGGATGATGAGGTATGAGTAATAAATTATTAGGAATGAGGTATGGATGATGAGCAAGTGAAATTAACATAAAGTGATAATTTGATGTGTGTAGGTCATCAATGTGACTTGTGATGCCCCATTCACACAAATTTGGCTTGAGTTCAAAGTGAGTGATTTGTAACCTAAAAATGCCAGGAAGTAATTTGGAAGGCACAAAAACCTAAAAAATGATTATATGTTTACAAAAAATGGACATCAATTATAAATTTTATGCCCTAAAATCCCTAGGTTCAATACTGAGACCCTGAAAATGTCTAAGTATTGATTAGATTAGATTTTGAAAAATTATCTTCCACATCGTAAGGCATGCAGCTATGAGACCAACTCTATCAAATACAGAGTGACCCTAATTTCTTATATTTTCTAAAATAAATTTAAAGTATAATTTTACATTTATACTATTACATTTAAATAGAAATGTAAACTTATACTTAAAATTTATTTTAGTAAACAAACTTCCCCTTCTAATTTATATTTTATGTTATTTTTTTGTGATGTGAAGATAATGCATACGCATAAGTGTTATAACAATATAAATGTAAAATTATACTTAAAATTTATTTTAATAAACAAACTTCCCCTTCCAATTTATATTTTATGTTTTTTTTTGCAATGTGAAGATAATGCATACACATTAGTGCTATAATAATACATGTTATTTTCACTAGACAAAACGTGTATGCATTATAATGCCTATGCATTTAGGTTTGGTATTTATGATCCTAGATATAAATAATGTGTATGAATTATGTACATTAAGTTTATGTGTATTGTATATAATGCATATGCGTTACAGTAAATGTCCAAAAAAATATCCTCTAACTTCACTTACCCTCATGTAGATAGAAAGGAGATAGGGTTTTCTATTTTGCATTTTGTTAGAGTGGGACTCTGATGAAAGGTAATTTCTATCCTCATTTTGGATTTCATATCAAGAACTAACTTTGACCATAACTTAAAGGTAGTGAGGCAATTAGGTACAAAATAATATCCATTGATTATCTTACTCTAATGTACATGCATGCACACACATTAAAGTGGAGCATTATGTAAACACACAAGGATTATAAATACAATTTTTTTATTATGTTTCCATGTATATAGATCATTTTTTTAAATTAAACTCTTATTGGTGCATTTTATTTTATGTTGGGCCTCGTATTGCCTTCATGTGTCACTATTCATCCATAAATGTTTTCCACTCTATCATTTATTTGCCTTGAGATTCATACATGTATCATGCAACTCATTTGGGTCTTTTATTTCAGTGTTTTTTCCATCTTGACCATTTTCAAAAAATTACAAAAGTAGACTTGACTATTTTCATACAGTGATAAATTTGTCAAGTAATTACTTGATCCATTGTGATGCAGAATCATCCAAGGTGTACAATCAATCTTGCATCAACAAAATATAGTTATTTTGTGTGTTTATGTGGTCTTGTTGATGTGTTTTCATTTTCACATGGTGAACCAACAGGAAGTACCAGTACTCCTACATTTTTATAAAATAAATCACATTATAGAAGGAACAATTTCAAGAAGCTACATGGTTACAAACAAGTTGATTAAGTTTCTCAACCATTACTATAATCCAGAAAGTGGTTGCATGCATTGAAGGGATAAAATAGATAAGTTGTGGGGAAAATATAAAAATAGGATAAATTTTTTCTTAAACCTAAATATGATTACATATTTATATTCATCTCAAAATTTTATGTAATTTAAAAAAAAAATCATCTCATTTCAAGTTTTTAGGCCAACATTATCGCCTTTAGAAATTAGCAAAATCAGCACAATGATGAAACCATTAGTTTTTATTAAGTGATATTTCACAAGTGACAATGGTAGTTTAGAAACCACCCTTTCGGTTTCACAACTGGCAGTTTTCATATAATGGTAGTTTTGACTACATGAACTATAATAATAAAGTAACACCTCAGAATGATGAATGGATGGATCTTGAGCATTTCTAAGAGACTAATGAAGCTGAAGAGACACTATAAGAGGTAGAGAATTTTAGATAAGATCCAAATTATCAATTGAAATGGTGAAAGAGATTCATGGAGTGGAGTTATCTCTAATAATTTGGCAAGAGAGATAGAGTTTGGAGGAGCAAAACTCTCCAAGAATAGAGCATAGATATGTTTCAAGTCCAGAAGGGACTATATGAGATTTGAAATCTTTTTCATGTACTATAATAATCCTATCAAGGAATTTATGAGAGAGTACATTTAATTCTTTGAAACATGTTTTTTAATTTAATAAAAAGAGTGTTTTGAAGTGTGTCGAGTCTGAATAAGGTGTTGCAAGTGTGTCCATGGTTGAATGTAAATACAATAAGCATGGTAGTAAAGGTAGTGGTTCATTAGATCCCCTTATTATGACTCCATAAATTAGCATCAAATCAAGATCTTTCCTTGCTAGGATGTCTATGTTAGGATATTTTATGAGTTAATTTTAGGTTGTGAAATAGAAGTATGCTTGAGTTTATTGTAATTTATGCAAAATAAGGCATAGGAGAAAGGATAAGTTTTTTGTAGGTGTTAGATAAGTCTTGAAAGTGTTGAAAAAGTGTGAGAAGCTCTTTTTTTGAGTTTATTGTATGTTTTTAAAGAGAATACTACTTTTTGAAGAGATATGACACAAAAATGGAAGATCACCAAGAGTATAAGTCTTGACTTAGATGTTGAAGGAAGTCCAAGGTGAGATTTCATATGATAGAGACTCTAAAAATTAGATAAGTTATTGCATCCATGAATAGAGATGAAGAAGAATAAATTTTGGAGATATTGATATTCCTACAAACCAATTTGGATGTCTTGGATAGAGGACCAACTAGAAAATAAAAGAGACCAATAGAGGTCATGGTGAAATAAAAAGGTAAGCCCACTAGTATTTTTTTGTGTGGTAAAGCAAGTCCAAATAAGCTCATGAAATGGGTAGTGTAATTAGAAATGTTATTTGAAGAGAAGTGTATTAAATACCCCATCAGGGTAAACATTACAATTAAGAGACTATGTGGAGTTACACTTGGGTATTAAAGAGTTATCCAAGAGAGGAAACAAGAAAAAGGAAAGAAGGTAAAGGATTAGGAACATATGGTTTCCAAGTTTTTGGGTCATGTTATGTACCCCAAAATGCAAATAGAGTGGTTGAATAAGATTCATGTCTTGAGACTTAAGAGAGAATATAAGAATAATAAGATCCACATGAAAGGAAATATGAGAGGGAAGTTTCCATGTGAGAATCTTAAATCTATTTTGAGAAGTATCAAGTAGAAAGATGTAAGTGAGGATAAAAAGGTTGTCTTGAGAGACAACAAGGTAGTGATATTTCCATGTGAGAAGCCCAAATATGATTTCCAAAAACAAGGAGGATGAAATTTGTGAGCATACCACATAGGAAATAATCCTCATGGAAGAAGGTGTAGATGAGATAATTATTGAACCAAAATAAGGAGACCCATTATTTGATGATGAGAAATATTTTATGATATCTCATAAGTGGGAATAGGTAGAATTATTTGTGATGAATGAATTTAATGCATTTGTCTTTTATCTTATAGATATAAGAAGGGTTGAAGACAACCAAAGAAAGCTACATGTTTCCTTCAAAGAAAAAATAAAAGTGAATAAATAATCTAACCATGATGAGTTTCAAGTTTCAATAAAAATAAATAATAGATGTGGTTATAGTGAAAGTTAATACGCACAAATAGAATATGGTTAAATACCATCCATGTGATAAAGAAGGCAATATAAAGAGAAATGAGGAGAGGACAACCATGGAAGTTTTTGAGATAGTGGACATGTTTCTACCAAGAGGAATGAAGGATGAAAGTGGTGTTGCACATATGGGAGCATCCCATGTAGGTTCTATAGAAGAGGCTCTTGTGATTTAAGGTATGCATTGTTATCATATGGATAAAGAGAGTGCATGGTTCTTTACACATGGTATGGTTTTGTTAAAGGAAGGAGATTATAATCAACCTTGAGCTGATGAAAAGAGTATGAGAATGGAAGAAGACAAGGATGAGGTGAAAATATAAGTTTTTTATTATCCCAATCATGTGATGAAAAGTACAAGCTTACATGTGTACAAATTAAGATAAATAAGGCATTCAAATAGGCTATCCAAGGTAAAGAGATTGAGCCACTTGAGTTCATAAGTTATGACAAAGTAGAGGAAGAATAAAAGTCCTTTATGAATATTATAAAGGAACAAGACACAAGAAATATGGTGGAAAGAGAAGAGATGATAGTCGTGATAAAAATGGAGTTGAAAATAGAGAAGAATGGAATGTGTAAGGATCCAACAATAATTTGGATAATGAATGAATAAATCCAAGAAAATTCTTAATGGAGGTGGTAAGATGAAGGTGGGTTTCAACCCAAAAGAATATAGATGGAGAAGAAAGGATCCTTTGGTAGAGGAGGATAGATTATAAGGTGGTTCTAACCCAAAAACTAATGAGTAAGAAGAGATAAGAAGAAGAACACAAATTTAAATCTATCAAGAAGAAACTAGAAACCAAATTTTGGGATTTTTTAAAAATAAAAAACCGGTGATAGAGCTAAACCACCTTAGTGAATTTATTTGTCATACCAATACTAAGGTTGTATAACTCCTGAGTACTATTGAATAACTAAATATTCATGATATTAATTGTCTTCCTATAACCAAAATAGGTTAATTTCACTATATAGTTATTGTAAGAATGAAAAAGGAGTTGTTTGATTTTGAAGTTTCTACTTTTAAATATTTTGAGTCCAAAACCACATAATTTGTAAAAATTTTGAAGTATAAACCCTCATACTTTTTAAACTTAAATATAAGATAAGATATCAATGTTGGGTGGATGCATAAATTTAGGGGACAAAAAAATTGCCAAAGTGGAAAACATAAATTTTCATTTGCAAAGGGTGTACACCCTTTTTTTTTTTAATTGAACCTATGTTGCCTTGGAATGGTGCCAAGAAAATAGGGCATATTCCCTTTGTGCATTAAAAATATAGCAATCCCTTTATAAAAAAGGGTGTACACCATTTATAAAACTACATTTATACCCAAAACCCATGTTTTATTGGAGCTCAGCACTCGTATTTTGGAAGGCAACTTGAAAATGGTGTGCATGTTGTAGTTTTCCTTGCACCCTAAAAAATTGATTGTGTATTTTGAAAATGGTGTGCATGTTGTAGTTTTCCTTGCACCCTAAAAAATTGATTGTGTATTTTGAACATAGTCTCAGGTAAGTTTTTTCTTAAATTTTGATTTCAGGTTTTGTATTTATATATGTTTTAAATGTTTAGGGTATTCAAATTAAATTTTCATTTATTTCACATTACCTAAAGAAAATGATTATTTTTATAAATATAGATACAAAATTCAACGATCCCATTTCCTGAATAAAACATCAAACAAAACCATGATCAAAACCCCCAGTAATTTGACTTCATAAAATAAGCTCAATTATATGAATAAAATAATTCAAAGTAGAAACAAGTTCAAATTATTATCAATAGTTTGCATGACTCTTCAAGTCATAGTGCACACAATTCACTTTCTACTACATTGGAGCCCATTTTCAATGAAGTGGTAAATGTCACTTCCTAACTTGATGCAATGTTACATCAAAGAGAGGTGTTGAAAGAATATTACTCTAATAAATTATCATATGAAGACATTAAAAAAATATAACAAAAAAAGAAGTGTGTGCTTTGTGGCTTAAGCCTAAAACCAATGAACCACCACCAATGAGTTAAAAACACATTAGTATTGACTGGCGTGTTCATGCAGATATTAAAAACAAATTTTTGGATAGATGGTGGATGGTTTTTTATGAGCCTCCATGCAATAATAATGAGGTTCCATTATAATTTTTGAGAAAACTTTATTGTGAGTTTTTAAAAATTATTTTGACATGAAGGTTTCCTAAGGTAGGTAAGGTGGGTCCTCATTTGATAGACCTGGTTCTAGGTGGGACAAAAACTACTAAAACTAAGTTCAGAGGAAAAGGAAAATAACACATTTATATCCCCAAAATATTGCATCATAATACACAAATGGACACCTTTAAGGTAGTTACTAGTCTCACACAAGTTATGATTGACCATGGGATAGATTCACTAAGGAATTATACACATGTTATAGGGGGCGGCACTTCTATTAGTGTCCATCCTACTAGTGGTGCTAGTGTCCCTCCTATTAGTAGTAGCATAGCTAGCAGTCATCCTATAGTTTTTATACATTGTTTCACATCATGTGGGAGGAAGTTTATTAAACCTCTTATTCAGGTTATACATGGGTTACATATGCAAATCTAACAGGCACACCTATGGAGATTAGATTTACATTTGTATAACACACTAGTATGCATTAATATATGCCATATATAGCTCCTTTATCATATCTACACACTAATACAAAATAATATATTCCATCTACATTTTCTTCATCACCCTAAGACACTAGCATGTTAGAGGATGTGCCATATATAGTTGCTTCAAGACCTTGGGACACTATCACACCAAAGTATATGCCATTTTTAATTTGTTAAATACCTCAAAACACTAGCATGCTAGATTATATGCCATTTTCAGTTGCTTCACCTCCTCCTATTAACACACAACCAGTTATGTAGGGATTATATGCTTCACCACTTGTATTTGACACATAGGTTTAATTAATTATAATTTATTTATGTATGTAAAATAATATTAAATTTGTCTTTTATTATATGTTTACTTAATTGACTAATATTTGACTTCTTTCATTTGTTCCTTGTATAGAATATCACTAATATATTATGTACACCAGCTATCTTAGATTCTATTATTTTTTAGCACTATAGTACCCTACACTCAGGTTGGGATATAAAATTACATTAAGTTGTTATATTATTTAAATATTTTGTATACACCATATTTTTAGTACATAAGTAATAATTTTCCTCGCTTTCTATCCCTCTCTCACGCTCTCTTTATGTTCAAAAATAATAATTTTGATTTTAAAATCTTAAAATAGTTAGTTTTATTTGATTCGTAATTTCCCTCTTTTATTTTTTAGTTTTATAGATGATGAGAGATGTTATTGGTACCCTTCATGGATCAGAACAATGTTTTATTAATGTTGCATTTTCATCCCAAGGTCCAATATCTCCCAACAACACCTGATTCAAAGACAGAGATTGGTGAGATCACATAGTAAATTTTTTTTTTAAACTTCAAGTAATGATACTCTATGTATTATTTATATTTGTATGCACATATAGATTAAATTCTATATATATGATCCATCAAATTCTCCATCATGGATATATTCATGGGCATCCATCCCAAGATAGTCATTTAGGTGACATAAGATGAGTCCATAATCACCTTGTTACAAAATTTTATTCTTGGTAACTCTATCATTTTCCATAAATCATCTTAATGTATTAAAAATTATTTTTGATATGTTGTTTAGGCACCACTGTGTTCTAAGATTGTGGTAGATAAATTCAATCTTTTACGTGTTGAGAGGATATTTTATCCCTATAAATAGTCATGCAACACCCCTGATTCTACATTTATGGTGATAAGGTGTAATTTATTTAGAGGCAATGATTAGCGTCAGAGCTATTTATTGTGTTAGGGTTAGTTGTATACACAATATATTTTGTATGATGATATGGCCACATTGTATGCCTATATGGCACATTTTGTATATGTATATTATTATCTAGATCATATCCTGATATGGCCTATTTTTTATGTCATTATGACATAATTTGGATACACATACATACTATTTGACATATATATCTGAATCATACATTGTTATGTTTTGTGTATAGATATTTACTTCTTATATGTCATTATTGTTTTTTTTTTTGGTATATACTTGTTATCCTTCTCAAAATTATTTATAAATGAATAAGTTTTAAAGCATGGTTGTATCAATGAACAAATAGTTTAAATATTTGGCTTTCATGGAATTGATGTTATAATGAACACAATGAAGTTATTTTGTTGTGCACATCTATACATTATGATTATTGATCTATGTGATGGTTTCCTAGCATTACCTTAGATTTCATTAAATAAATAAATTATACTAATGTCCACAGATGACCAAAAGTAGGTTAATGAGACTGAAGGAAACAACCATTAGAAATAAAAAGTTCTAGGAAAAGAGAACCAAAGAAATAAATTAAAAATACATTTTGATTTTTTATATCATTGGAATAACTTTCAATTATGTAGTTTACTATTCATACAATCAATAGATCATGTACTAATCATAGCAAGCTCAACAAATATAATACTCACCACGCTAACATATCACTTAAACATGAAGCTTAAGCATTCACCCAAGGTGAAAGAGAGATCACCTTATCACTTATTATAAGAAATAAAAATGAAGATCATTCTTAATTATTAACTCTAGAAAAAAACCATGCAATTCAATAATATTCAAACCTAGACACACATAATTAATAAGAAGGCATATCAACTCACAACATAATCTTAGATTCTCATAATTTGAGATATCTTGTGTATTCATATTGTGCCCTATTCTTCACGAAGGCCTTATCCTGGTTATTGAAGGCTATTGCAAGAATAGGGCACTGGTTAAGTATCCCAAACAGGGGAAAAATAAGTTGCTAGGAAATAAAAAGAATGAAAATGTAAGCAGGAGAGGCAAAATCAAGACCCCTAGTCCTAATAAACAGAATGTAGAAGAAGAAAGGGGTCGGGAGAGAATTGAAGAACCTGAGGAGGAAAAAATGGAGGAGGAAGACGAAACTGAGAGCTGGGACACCAACTCTTGTAATGATGAAGAAGGATCTGAGGAAATTGAAAAAGAAAAAGTTAATACAAAGGAGGATTCTGCTATTAGAACAGAGGAGACGGAGGAAAACCAGAAAGAGTCAAAGGATGATTTTGTTCAGGAAGATCTTGGTGAGGACCCAACTTCTAAGAATGAAAAGGAAATCTCTGTCCAGGATGATATTCAAAATATGGAGAAGGAAATTCAAACTGGAATCAATGAGCGGGAACAAAAGAGTCAAGAAGACTTCTTTGAAGAAGCAAGGATTAGCCCCATTAAAAAGTCTGAGGATTGGAGAGGGAATAATCAGAATGAAGAAATTCACACTCCTATGACCTGGGTTAACTGTAAAGCTGAGTCTTCTTCCCAATTTGACTCCTGGCTGTGTAGGGAGATCATTGATCTCAAGAGAAAAGTGAAAACATTGGAAGATTCTCTGAAAGCTTCTTGGAACAAAGTAAACAACATGGAAAATCATTTAAGCGAGATCCCTGTCAAGCTCAAAGCTTATGAAAACAACCTCCAGGAACTAATAAAGGATAACAGAAAGAAAATGGAGGAAGTAACATCCAACATCTGTGCAGCTGCTATCAATATAGGTAAACGAGCCAATGAGGAGACCAAAGCACTAGAGGGTCCCAGTAAAAGGACAAGGCAAAGTTCTAGAAAGAAAGATACACAAAAAGGAGCTCTGCTGGAGGCTACCACCCAGGAAAATGCTTTGAAAGGAAAAGAAGCCATGAACTTGATTCTGGAACTGGATGAATAATCTGGTCCTTCTTGTTGGTTTAGAAACTGGTATTGATCTTTGTCCTCCTTTTGTTATCTTTTGTTTGTTTTGCTACCAGACTTCTGTTTCTGGGTTTTGACCAGATGTGTCTCTAATGGTTTCAGGTCCATTTAAAACCCATTTTGGCTACTTCTTAGTAGTGTTTTTTAGGTGATGCCTGTGGGCTTAGACGTTCTTTATTTTGCTTTTTGTTACAGGGTTTCGGGGCCCCTTCAAAACCTGTTTTTACCTCAATCTAAAACATGTGCATATAAATATTACACTTTTCATCATATAAACCTTTATTAATAAATAATAACCAACTATCATCTTCCTTTATCGAGAACTCTATCTCAAAAATGTCAATTAACAACATATATAACCATTTATCTCTAACTTTCAACCATGAAAATATCCCTTCAAGAGGGAGGGAGGCAAAATCAAAGGTCAAGTTTATATAAATATCTATCCACTTCCCTTTTCTTATAACATGTTTCTAGTTGGATACCTTTTAAAATATTATATAATATTTCCTTGTTATATCAATGTGCACCTCTAAGAGCATCTCTCCTAATAATCAATTATATCTTATGAATCTCCACTTTCTAATATTACATGGAGCTCCTCTTTGTTAGTGACTTGTGCATGAGTCAAAATGAGTGACATTTTCACAAGCACAAACTTATTTAATGAAGTACTTTATGTTATGTGTGTGTTCCTTGTACACAGTACCATACTTAATTAAAAACCAAGGATTGTATCTTAGTGTGCACAATCTTGGGGTCAACACTCCACCATAATACATTTTTATTTATCATAAAATAGGATTAGGGTAGATACATTCTCAATTATTTCACCTTCATGTGTATTCAAAACTTATATGACATTATTGAAGCACTTTATAAAAATTAGCCCATCGCAAAAAATGTTATGATTATATTGGTCTTCATTTCCAAAGCATTCTCTATGAAAACTTGATGAATCCCCAATTCCATTAAATTATATTCATATTTCTTGGAAATGTAAAGTAAAGAAACTAATCCAAATAACAATGAGGGTAAAACAAAATCCCTGAGAGCATAAGTGCCAATGAAAACTGGAGGCAAATCTCACCAAATGTCAAAGTTGTCTATGCCTAAAGTGGGGGAATCATATATTTTGATTCACTTTATCTATGTATATTTTTTGATTCACTCTATTTCCCTCTTGCTCTAAGCTAAATTAAATTTTTTGTTATCATGCTCTCCTACAGTTGGAACTCTCTCCCATATCAACTTACTTATTTTTGTAACTGACTTGGGCAGGTAATGTAAAAGAGTTGTGAGGGGTAGAGATGGGTTATTAGCTCTTATAATTTCATGGGAAAGTCCTATGAGCACCTTCAGAGGATTTTTTGCTACTTGATATGAGGTAGACATGATGGCATGTTTTGTCTTGCAGTCAAATGTCTATTAAGGGATTAAAAAATGGCCAGTGGGCCATATATGTTTTGACTCGCTGGCCCAATCGATGAACCGTCTATGCATATATATCTAGATGGATGTATAAACACTATTACATCTCCCTTCCAAACTTTTTCAAGCTTTGGGGTCAAATTTTTTAAGCAATCAGACATATCCTTGAAGAGAAGCTTCTTGTCACTGAGTGTAGAAAGAGAGTTAACTTTAGATGAGCATTGTAAGATAATTGTGAGAGGTGGAGATAAACCATAACCTCCTATAGTTGTACAAGAAAGTCCTCTGATCACCCCTAGAGGATTTAGTTCCACTCAGGATGAGGGAGACATGATAATTAATTTTATCTTACATCTGAATATCTCTTAACAGACCAAAAGTTTGTCAGTGAGAGGCATATATTTTGAATCGCTATCCCAATTGACAAACCATATTAACATATGCATCCATATTGATGTATAAACACTGTAATATCCCCCATACACTCTATATTAGGCCACAAGCTTTAAATTTATAGGTAGTCAGATGCATACCTAAAGAGAAGCTTCTCCTCCCTAAGTGTAGAACCAAAGTGAACTTTGTGTGAGCATTGCAAGAGAATGAGGGGTAGAGATGAACTGTCAGATCCTATAGTTACATATATGAGTCTTCTTGATCACCCCCTAGAATATTATATCCCAATTTTGATAATGGAAACATGGTAATGAGTTTTCTCTCGCAGCCAAATCTCTCTTAATAGACCAAAATTTGGTTAGTGGGAGGTGTATATTTTGATTCAGTATCCTAATCAAAGAACCATCTTTGAGAACATGTCTATATGGACATATAAATGTATAATATCCCTCTTCTCATCTTTGTCAGACTTCAAGGTCAAAATTTTTAGATGATCAAATGTATACCTTAAGATATTTTTCTCATCCCTAACTATGAAAACAAAGCAAACTTCAGGCAATCATTATAGGATAACTATGAGGGATAGAGATGAATTTTCAACTCTTAAAATTGTATGAGAGAGTCCTTTGAGCATCCCTGAGATTATTATATCCCACTCAAGACAAGGGATATATAGAAATTATTTTTCTCTTGTATCCAAATCTCTTTTAAGGGACCAAAAGTTGGTTAGTGGGATGCATATATTTTGACTTGCCATCCCAATCAATGAACCATATTTGTAAATGCATCTAGATGGATGTAAAAAAATTGGAGTGGCCCCCATTTAATCTCTATCAATCCCTAAGATCAAAATTTTTAGGTAGCTAAACGCATCCCTTAAGATAATTTTCTTATCCCTAAGTTAGAACTAGAGCAAACTTTAGGCAAGCATTACAAGAGAACATTGAGGGGTAGAGATGAACTTTAAACTCTTAAAATTATATGGATGAGTCCTATGAGCACCTCCTACAGGATTCTATCCCACTTAAGATGAGGGAGACATAGCGACATTTCTCTCTCACATCCAAATATATCTTAAGTGACCCAAAGTTGGTGAGTGGAAGGAATGCATTTAGATTCCCTAGCCAATCGATGACCCATCTATATAGATATGTTGATATGAACTGTCAGCTCCTATAATTATATAGGCAAGTCCTTTGAGCCTACCAAAGGATTATAGACCACTCGAGATGAGGAAACAAAGTTTCTACTCAACATGTATTGTTTTTTAGGCTTCTCTTTATTTCAAAAAGATAATCTTCTCTACTCACGGCATCAACCACACGAGAGTGGAAACTCATCTAGTACCACTAACCTAGATTAAAATTATTAGTAAAAAATTCAAACAAAAATAAACAGATAATGACAAAATAATTCAAAAGTAAAATACACTAAATCAAAGAAGTTAACTTTAGTAATTTGAGATGCCATACTCATTGAATATTAACCTTATAAATTCAATCTAATTTACCTTCAAGATCATCTCTAATTTTAAGTGTTTCAATCATCGCTTCATGTTCAGATTTATGATCTTTCCATAAAATTTTGTTGTGAGGCTTTCCACTAAATTTTATCATTTTAATATTTGTAGCAATAACCAAATTTGAATAATGAAACACCACCTTGTGTTTCAAAGTCCTCAAACAACCATTGTTTATATTTTTTTATGAAAGTATCTAAGAAACCAAGTTATTATAACCACCACATATCTAGTTGGATAAATTAGGTCTTCTCCATTTGTGATAGTTATCATTAAATTTTTTTTACCTCTACACAACAATATAAGTAGTAGTTTACTTCCTCATCATTGTCCTCAGATGCAATTACTAGAAAAAATTGCCCTGCATTTAAAGTATAATCATTTTTTAAGGACATGTAGAAAAAAATAATATATCACTAATAGTTAAGGCTACATTGAAATTTTAAATAAATTTTACTTGGTTGCACAAGATCTAAGATGTGGTCAAAGTCAATCAGTGATGTCATTTCATGATCCCTAGTGGTTGAGATGAATTTCTAGTATCCGTATGCATTAGGGGTCTATAATACCATTTGTCAACCCATTCTTTTGACAGACATTCATTCCAATTAAATTCCATACAGTTTAAATAAAAGCATGTCATTTCCCTAGCATAAATAGTCCATGAACTAGAATTTGAGCTTCGAATGGAGTGGAAAACACTTGATCCATGTATTTTACTACAATATTCATACATTGTCTTATCTTCTTCCTCCATTAACCAAAATAATATTTTCACATGAAAATATTTATCTAGTCCACACAAAAAAATCATTACACCAAGTCACAAACTTACAACATCGATTAAATTAGCACCATCCTTGTACTTTCCCTGCTCCTCTTTAAGGGTTATTTTTACACATGAACCTACACCATCATGTTCCCATTTTCCATGCCCAACCTCAAATAAACTCCAAAAAAATTGAACCCCATTCTTCTTATGCATCCTTCTTAATCAATAAAATATTCAAGAATTCTTAAATTCTCCTGCAAAATTATCTTATCAAATGTAGTGTGTATTGAACATGATTTATTTTGCATTCATATTTTTATAAAATATCTCAAAACAAATTTGAAAAAAATCTATAGAATTTGATATGTCATCACTCATATAAAAATGGTACTCCCTCAAAATATTTTTATTGTCCTCTATGCTATTATGGGCATTTCTGGATGTAATATGCATAAAAAAGCTAACTTGAATTGAATTATAGTACTAAGATTAAACCTCATTTGTTGGTTGTAGTGTTTAGGTTTCAACAAAGTCCATAATCGAAACAATGGTCCTAACTAGGAAGTTGTCCTTGTACAACTTGAATTGATTATATAACCATTTTTATTTGTATGTGTGTCTTGCATATTAGTAGATAATATTCTTCTTGAATTCAAACATGAAATCAAATACAAATACTTGAGTCGTAACTAACTCACATCTTGATAAATTTTTTCCATATTTTAATACATGTTTCTACTTCTTAAAATAAACTAGTTGATTTCCAAATTCATGTGAAATTTCTTCATGTATTAGCTAGTCATATGTGACAAACCACCACAAGTGTTGCATATTCCATCTTAACATTCTTTGGCAAAAAATTTATACATGAGGTCTTTGATATAAAAGATTTTGTATTAATCCTATTGACATTTTAGGTGGGGAAGCCACGATATATTCCTACATAATCTTGTCAATATGTAAAATACAACGTATGTGATGAAAAACATCAAAATATATAGAAAATTTAACATGGATCCTACAACAACATGTGTTGTGTGTTTGGTTTATTTTAACATATAAAGACTTACACATCTCAAATGACTTTTGGTTAATTATCAATTGTTCGTTAAATTTTTCAATAAAATTTTATTTGTGTCCTATCCAAGAAATTTTTTTCATGTGGCTCATGGTTTTTTGAACATTTTATTCTTTCAAAAATATTTTTTACATTAGATGAGACCCTTGTGTTATCATGCCAAAAAATATCAATCAAATGTCTTGTTCCTTCAACTAATACCTTGTCTTTTCATGGGAGTCTACCACTAAATGCCCAAATATATGTGAGTAAAGGATCATCAAATCTTGTTCTTATTTTTATGGAATTTATTAGAGTTTTTATATTCAAGATCAAGGATGTACTTATTTAACTAATAAATCAAGTTCTAGATGTTGACTTAGTCACTATCGATTTTGTTATTACTCATCTTGCCACATTAATATTTTTGTTATATTACCTGTTGTATTAAATGCATTAGATAGATTCCTTACTATTGCATTATTTCTTTGAAATGACCCCAAAAAATTTTAAGTGTCCTTTCTTTGAGAATTCACAATGAAAGATGAAAATATTAATGATCTAAAACTTAGTTTTGTGTGACCTATCACTGTGTTTATGTGCATGCAACCCTTAGTCAACGTAATTACCCCTAGAAGATTCTATGAAGAAAATTATTTCCCTAGGGATATCCTCATGCAATATTGGGTGTATCAATATGCGATCCATAATGATATATTTGGGACTGCATGGTAGTAGACACCTTCCTAATAGGACCACCTAGGTGTCCTTATCCTACCTAAGTGTTCAACATCCATAAAACCCCAGCATAGGCTAGGATAGTCAACTTGTGCTTCTTCAAGCTTGGGTTGGCTAAGTTAATTACTTATGTTATCAATTTTATTCAAATAAGAATTTATTCTAAGTTACGTTCATAACTTTTATTCTATCTAATTCAAGAAATAGTAGTGGTTTGAATAGATTTTAGGATTTGGACTACACCTATGCACTTTTATGATATAATTAAATGTTTATGTACTACCCCTAATTTTTAGATCATTGTACCATGATATATGGTTACAAGGTCACCATACCTCATGCCTTCACTTATAAAATAATTGTCATTTTAACTAATTAATTTATAATTATTCTCAAGACAATGTTGTTTATAAGCAGATATGATACTTTCAGCTTATAATGGCATCATGTTCTAACTAGACCATCCCATAAATAGTCTTCTAGAGATTTATATTTCTCTAGTATTATTTATGTATCATTTAGTCCTAATCATAAGACTAATAATTTATGCCACTTTATTTAAAATCATAAATATATAACACATTAACTTCTAAAATTTGTTCCTTTATGAATGTTAATAATAATTATACTTTAACAATCATTGTCTTGTCATAAATAAAATACTAACAAACCTCTAATTAACTTAAGCATGATTTATTATTTCATTAGCTTGTTGAAAATGTGTATTCAATGAAGACAACCTCTATGCCATTGTATCACATTATGCGTATGGATACTCATTTTTCATATATGCCTTAATAATGAAAGAAAAGAGTATGAACTAAAGTTGGAAAAGTAGCTATTAATAGCCTTATGACTATTTAATTTCAAATGAGGATTTTAGATGGCCTTCCTACAGTGAATAAATTAAAATAACTATTTTAAGCAAGTTAACATTGAAAGAGTAATGAGATAATCAGGTCATTGTGATTAAAGAATAGAAATATTGTTTGTAACTATCTTGTTTCAGATTTATTAATAACTAGGAAATTAGATAAAGTTCTAAAAATAAAATATAATAAATCTGACTTATAATTCATTGAGTAAAGATTATAAAAAAATTAGTAATAATCTTTTTATATCTATCAATTCGAATTTCCTTTTGTTTCAAATTATAATAGCTTTAATCATATGGATGAATTGAAACATAATATGGTAAGCAATAAGTTCTTTCCAAACTATTTACTCATTTCATTGCCTTAGGCAATAGAAAAGCTTTCAAGTTTATATCATTAGTTATGAAAATAAAGGATCAGTTGCCTAAATAAAATATGCAAGCCAAGTATGATGGTGAAAAAACTTGTACAAGAATTAGAATAACCATTTGAAGTTAGAATTAAATACAATATTATCTTTAAAATAAATGCACTTGTAGGTTATTTTCTAAAATAAAAAAGTAAATGTAATGAAATTACTGTTGACCCAATTTTGCTCCTCAGGCAAAATCCCGGTCACCTCTTACACCTGCTTCG
The DNA here is from genome assembly GCA_037957365.1 of Torreya grandis. NCBI lineage: Eukaryota > Viridiplantae > Streptophyta > Pinopsida > Cupressales > Taxaceae > Torreya > Torreya grandis. Next base: position 1,072,088 of record JARHVA010002596.1, on the reverse strand, counting down.
CACGGCTAGTCATTTCAGGTTGCAAGGTCCACTTTCAGGTTTCGACAGTTTCTGTTTCAGAGCATTGGTTCATCGGCCTAGTTCGTTGGCGTTCACAGTGGTGAAAGACAGAATCTCTGAACGTTCACACAAGGAGAGAAGAAGAGAAAAAATAGAGCGTTTCAACACTTAGGCAAAAAAGAGGGCAGACAAAATGCAGAGGGCGGCAAATTCGCCACCCACTACAAGGGCGGGTAAAATGAGCCCACCTACAAACATGCAGAGGGCGGCAAATTCACCGCCCACAACACAAAGAAAAAGAAAGACGTTGGTCGACGTCGGCAATACTGCCGTCGTCGGCATCCTACATAGGCTGACGTCGGCAGAACCACCGCCGTCGGCAGCACAACGGCAGGCGCAAAAGTTGAAAAATCCCGCCCTCAGGCAGTGAAATGGAAAACCCCACCCCATGACAGGCAAGGAAAAAAGTCCGCCCTATGGCGGCGAATTGAAAAAGTCCGCCCTATGGCGGCAAATTGTAAAAGTCCACCCTATGGCGGCGAATTGTAAAAGCCTACCTTAGGGCGGCGAAAATGAAATCCCCGCGCGCAATACTACCGATGTCGGCACATTACACGAACCGACATCGGCGACATTGCCGCCGTCGACAACTTATCAGCCGATGTCGGTAGAAATCCTACATGAAGTCCATGCAAAGGGCGACAAATTCACCGCCCACAACAGATGGCGGCAAAATTCACTTGCAGTGCATGAGAAAAAGCCCGCCCAGTCGCCAGAGGAGAAGACCAACACGCAAAACGAGGCAACAAGCATGGTCTTGGCAGACTTGTGATGTCATCAATAGTGTTTTCACGCTTTCCAATGAAACTTTTCTTGGCTCTTCTGCTATAAATACAGGGACTTAGTCATTTTTTGGGGATCTTCCTGACTTTTGTAAAGAGCACTGCTCTGCATTTTCCCCACCTGAATCAATAAAAATATAGTTTTTACCTCTTTTTTGGATGGATACTCTGTGTATGTTCTATATGTTTAATCTGTGTTCAGTCATTTCCTTTTAAATGCTCTCACAGGTTTTAAAATACTAATGTATCAGCTATCTACAGAATGTCAGTTTGCAGCTTACAGGTGAAGAGTTCCATCTAGGGTGCAGAAACAGAGGAGGTCACTTACAGTATGCATTCCACAGCATCTTGGTGAGTCCCTGTTTCCTATATCTTTCACTAGAACCTCCCTGTCATCCCAGCAACCTAGTCTTTTCTGCTAAGTTTCAGTGTATGTATGTTGCATTTCTCTGATTCTGAGAGTGGATCTGGAAGGTCAACCCTTGTTTTGGTGTATCACCTCTTTTAGAGTAGGTTGTTTGTTTTCTTGCACTTCCTTCCCTTTTCATCCCCCCAAGTATACCTATATACCTATATTTTTTGCGTCACCTGAAGCAAACAAGATACATCAGAGGGAACTAGCCCATACCTAGAGACTCTCCTCTCCTGCTTCGCCGTCCCACAGGCGAGAGAGGAGCTTCCATGTTGCGGGGAGAGGGCAGGAATCTATTTTCCTGCCGCTGGGTGCACTTTCCAGTGTCAACAGTTTTGGCACGCCCGGTGGGACTGTATTTTTCAACGCAGTAGTTTTTCAGGATTGATGCTGGTCCTGCTATTGTGATATTATCAAAGATTTTCAGCATTTGGCAACTCCACTGGTAAGATCTCAGTGTTTCATTTTAAGACCAGTCACTTAAACTTCTATGCCAAAGGTTACCACAAGGTCAGCTTCAAGAAGGGTCCCCTTTGAGTTCATTAAACTACCTTTAAACTCTACTAAAAGGCTCAGGTTTGAAAGAACTCGCCCTTATCCACTAGTAAATCTTCCTAGACTTGTTGCTAGGAACACCAACCCAGCTCAGCCACAAATACAACCTGTCCCAGCCATGGCATTGCCTTTTGCAGCTTTTCGTGGTGAAAGCCCTTTAAATCTCCCACGTTATGATCCGATCCCAAGAACAGCTCTAAAAAATATGCCTTCTTTTGATGGAGTGGGACCTATTACAGTTGTTGAGCATATCAAAAATATTGCCAACCTTTGCAATATTCACAATATAACAGAAGAAAATATTGCCATCAAACTGTTAGCCTTGTCTTTGAAAGCGAAAGCTCTCGACTGGTACGGCACCTTGCCTGTGAATTCCATACATTCTTGGAACGAATTGGGCACTCGTTTAACTGATCGTTTTGGGGAAAAAAGTGATGGCCTCTCTCTTGCTGAGCAGCTAACAACTATAAAGAGAACTCCACACGAGTATATGCAGGACTTCAACACACGGTTTCAAAAGACTTGGGATAGAATTCCTGTCCTGGTAAGACCTACTCCCAGCTACGCTTTCTTGTACTATCTAAAAGCATTAAATAGTGACATTACGATGATGATCCAATCTATGGGGGGACACATACTGCCATCTGCGTATGACATAGCCATTGCGGCCGAAAATTGCTTAATTCAAGCCAAGAAAATCACCCCTAGGCCTCATATGCCACTTTTCCCAGAACTGCTACCCCCAATTCAGGCAGTCGCTCCCACAATTGCCCCCTACCCGTCATTGAGAAACCAGCTGCTTTTCCATCCAATGAATTAAATGAAGTTAAGGGCCTGTTGTAGAGCATGTCAAATGAACTCGTTGCCCTTAAAAGACAACAAGCTCAAAGCCACAAGCCAAACTAGGGTTATCAGAATTATGGCCATGCCCCTAGACCCCCCTTTCCAAACTATAACCAAGGTCAGGGGCAGCTCACTACAACCAAGCCTTATCAAAATTATAACTCAGGTCCTTCTTCGTCATCTAAAGCCATGGTGCCTACTCAGAACAATCTAGTGCAGGAGCAGCCAAGTTGTTCAACCATGAGACAAGGTCAAGAGCATGCCGTCCACACAAATGATATGATCAATTTTTTCTAGAATTCAAAAAATTAGGTCGCTAATTTTTCCAATTTTTTCGAGTTTCTAGCTCAGCCCAGCGCGAGTAACAATCAAACTCAACCGGATTCTACTCTGATAAATCACGAAGAACGTGAGCTCTGTGCAATTAATCATGGAGGTGCTACAGACAGTCAGGTCGATTGCATTGCAGCCAACACGAGATTTAAAAGAAGAGCAATTGGAGAAGCGCAGGCTTCCCCTCAGGCAGCAACTAATCCTCCATCACACCCATTTCAAAGGGCCCCAATTTCCAGACAACCGTTTGTACCCCCAGCTCCTCAGTCTACAGCTCCGGCCGGGATCAGCGCAAAGGAGAGCACGAAGGGAATCAGCGCCCAAGTTAATATAGTTGATCAAATGAAGAAATTGCATGTGAACATTTCCCTATGGGATTCATTGTCTCTTCCAGGACAAAAGGAGGTATTGAAGAAAGAATTGCATGAGCTAGATCGCCAGGCCGCTCCGACGGACACTAGTAACGTTCTAATGATGAATGGGCAGCCTCCCGCTTCTAGTCAGGTAAAGAAAGAAGAAAAGACTCCCCCTTTTTATGTATCTTTGATCATAGGGGATTTCTTAGTACACAATTGCATAATTGATAGCGGGGCCAGCACCTCAGTAATGCCTAAATGCATTGCTGATAAGATGGGGTTAAAGTACGAAGCAATGAACAAAGGAGTCTTACAACTAGATGGAACGCCTGCAAAGACAGTTGGAATCTTGAAAGGATTAATTTTAACATTGCATGCCTGCCCGACATTCTCAATCCCCCAAGATATAGTGGTAGCGGACGTTCCTCCATATTTTGCAATCTATTTGTCAAGGGACTTTACGTCCAAGATAGGGGGCTATCTAGCAGCAAATTGGTCATATCTGGTTTTCAGAACCAAATACGAGACCAAAGTGAAAATTGAATCCGAGCCACTCTACAAGGATCACCTAGAGCCCTATTCACCCAAGGCAGCGAATGTCAGTTATACTATCATTAATCCAGAAGACTCTCAGACGGACAAATATTCATCTTCTGCTCTTGAAGGAGTCGCAGATCTACTCTTGGATGAGTGGGGAAGTGATAACTTCGAGCACGATCCTTATAAGTTTATTAAGGAGGCAGACCTTGGAGTCTATTGCTTGCATGAAGAGAGTGTCGTCATGCCCAATATAATGAAAGAGAACAAAGAAGATCTTGGCCTGTGGCAGCTACACTTCGACGGTTCCAGAAGCAAACTGGGAGCTGGTGGTGGGGCAATGTTAGTCTCCCCTTCTAAAGAAATGTACTTTTCAGCTTTTTATTTTCAATTCTCTTGCACATGTAACGTTGCAAAATATGAGTCTTTGATTCATGGACTTGAGTGGGCAAGAAAGAGAGGGATCAAAAAATTGCAAATCCTGGGGGACAGTGAACTAATAGTGAACCAAATAAGAGGCCTAAACCTGACCAAGAACTCCTTACTGAAGTCTTACAAGCACAGAGTCTGGGACTTGATGGAGGATTTCCTTGCTTTTAACATTACCTCTATCCCCAGGGAACAGAATAAGCAGGCTGACAGGTTGGCAGCCATTGGTGCCCAATTTGATGTTTCAAAAGAGATAAGCAGGGGTTGTGGTTCACGCCATTTAAAAGTGGTGGTCCGGCCTTTAATTCCAGATAATGTTACAAATTGGTAAGTCTTCGAAAGCGACCTGCAGATAGCTCTTTTCCTACAGGAAGAAGCTGAGTTTGCGGCCTACAATCAGTCAAAATTGCAGTAGCAATATGGAAATCAGATTGTTCAATTGAAGAACAATAAACTCCCTAAGGGTCTGGTCACACTTGAAAGTATTTTCAACGGAGAGGACCAACTAAGGGATGACAAAGCATGCATCACTACCAAAGAGGAAAATTATGAAAAAGTTGAAATCTTCAAGGACAAATTGCTAGCGCTTGGTAAGGTCTGCACATTTCAAGAAAGACAAACTTTCATTTTGATGTGTCAGGAGTTCGCTGACATCTTCGCCTGGAACTATAGCGACTTGAAAGGCTTCGATCCAAGGCTTGCCCAGCACACTATTGAATTAGATGAAGGCGCAAAACCAGTCACACAAAAGTAGAGACCTGTTAACCCGATGGTCGAGCTCCTTATGCAGAAAGAATTGGCCAAGCTGATTGAGTCCGGCATTATATTTTCGATCAAACATTCCTCATGGTTAGCTAATTTGGTTCTAGTTAGAAATAAAAATAGGGAGATCAGGTTGTGCGTCGACTTCAGAGACCTTAATAAAGTATCTTTAAAAGATCATTATCCCCTTCCAAACATGGAGCAAATCCTCCAAAAGGTAACTGGTTCTGAACGTTTCTCCCTCCTGGATGGCTATTCGGGGTATAATCAGATTCTGGTGCGAGACTCTGACCAATACAAAATAGCCTTCACCACTAAATGGGGAATGTTCGCCTACCAGAAGATGCCTTTCAGGCTATCCAATGCTGGTGCTACTTTCTAGCGAGCCATGGACATGGCTTTCAGTGGTTTGATAAATAAGAACGTGCTGGTGTACCTCGATGATATAACGGTTTTTTCCAAAGAGACAGGACAGCATATGAAGCACCTCAGGCATATTTTTGAGAGGTGCAGGGAATTTGGCATCTCCCTGAATCCAAAGAAATGTGTATTTGTGGTTCATGAGGGGAAACTTCTTGGCCACATTGTGTCTAAGGAAGGTTTGTCTATTGACCCCGAGAGAGTTCGCTCCATCTCGAAGATGTCCCTACCAAAGCACAAGAAAGGCCTTCAGAGTTTCTTCGGCCAAATAAATTTCATTCGGAGGTTCATTCTGAATTTTGCTAAAATAGTTAAACCCCTAACCTCCTTGCTAAAGAAGGGTGAAGAATTCAAATGGACAACGCCAAGAAAGGACAGCTATGAAGCTATCAAATAGGCTTTGACCCAGGCTCCTGCTCTAATCAGCCCCGACTTCAATAAAGACCTCAATCTCTACACCTTCAGCAACAGAGAAGTAATATCTGCCATGCTTACCCAAGCAAACAGTGATGACCTCGAGCAACCACTCGCCTTCTTCAGCCAAGGGTTAGAGGACTTCGAAACTAGGTACACCTATGTAGAGAAACAAGTCCTGGTAGTAGTGTGCAGCTTGAAGAAATTTAGATATATGTTGTCGAACAGCAAGATCCATCTCATGGTTCCACATCCTGGCGTCAAAGATTTCTTGACCAATCGAGACTTAAACGAGAAAAGAGTGGGATGGATCACCAAGGTAATGGAGTACGACATAGACATCAAAATCACCAAGTTGGTAAGAGGAAGGGGCCTGTGTGAACAGCTAGCCGTAGATTTGAGACAAAAGGATGAAGACAGCTTGCTGATCCATGATGTAACCACTGCAGAAGAACCAGCTGTCGTAAGAGATTGGACACTGGACATGAGGCATTTCCTTCTTACGGGCGAATGTCCACAGGGTCTCAGTAGGGCCGAAAGAAGGTATTTTAAACTTCAGTCCCTTCCCTATGTTTTGATTGACGAAGTATTATTTAGGAAGGATCTCTCTGGGGTTCTCCTGAGATGCATTGACTCCGGTCAGACTGACAAGGTATTGGCTGAGTTTCACGATGGGCCAGTAGGCGGCCATTTCGCCCCTAAGACCACAACAGCAAAAATAATGAGAGCTAGCTATTTCTGGCCCACTCTCTTCAAGGATACCCATGCCTGGGTAAGAAGGTGTCAAAAGTGTGCACTCTTTGACGAAAAGCAGCGATTGGCTGCCATGCCCCTACAGCCCATTCAATTTGAACAACCATTCATGCAGTGGGGCCTGGATTTCATAGGGATGATCAATCCTCCCTCTAGCGCCGGACACAAGTGGGTCCTGACTGCTACGGATTATTTCACCAGGTGGGTGGAAGCCATTGCTTTGAAGGAAGCGAATGAAAGCGTAGTTCTAGATTTTTATGAGGACTTAGTGACACATTTTGGGTCCCAACCACTATAATCTCATATAACGCCTTGGATTTTTTGGGAACCAAAACTAGTGAATGGGCGCTAAGGTATGGTATATACCTCAGCACTTCGTCAAATTACTACCCGCAGGGGAATGGACTGGCTGAGTCCACTAACAAAAATTTGAACAAGATTATGAGGACCATGGAAGAAAATCAGAGAACTTGGCATGCCAAGTTGAAAACAGCTCTATGGGCCAATCGAATCACTCTGAAAAGATCAATCAGAAATTATCCATATACGCTTGTGTACGAAAGGGAAGCAAGGCTTCCTATCTCACTCAAATTGCCAGCACTGGACCTCGCACATCAGCTGCAGCTAGAAGAAGGAAACAACATGGAGGTCAGATTGTGTGAACTAATGGAGCTCCAGGAGGTAAGGAATCAGGCCATGGTCTCTATGATCAGTCGCCAGCATCAGGTGAAAAGATATTTCGACAAAAAGTCTTCGACAAAAAGTTTCATCGAAGGAGACATTGTCCTAAAATGGGACGAAGATAGAGCTAAGCCCAGAAAGCATGCAAAATTTGATGCCCTCTGGAGCGGTCCTTACATGATTACTCAGTGCAAGCAGCATAGCGCGTTCCAACTCTCCAAGTTGGATGGCGAAGAATTGCATATCCCAGTCAACGGGATACATCTGAAGCATTGCCACTAAATTTTGGTTTGGCTGTACATAGTTTCCCTTGTTTTCTTCTCTGTTTTCCCTAGGTGCAGTTGCACGGGTAGTTGTTTTTAGCTTTGTGTGTTTCCTTTTGTTTGGGGGTAAATTCTATGTATTTTGATTATGGGATTATCAAAGTTGTTGTGAACTCACTTCAAAGTCACCATCCGACTCCGCACCCAATGGATATGCAAGGCAACTGGGTTCTAAGCATAGCAGGCACGCTTCCCCCGTGAGTTGCCAATTTGTTGACCCAATTTTGCTCCTCAGGCAAAATCCCGGTCACCTCCTACACCTGCTTCGCACAGCCAGTCATTTCAGGTTGCAAGGTCCACTTTCAAGTTTCGACAGTTTTCGTTTCAGAGCATTGGTTCATCGGCCTAGTTCGTTGGCATTCACGGTGGTGAAAGACAGAATCTCTGAACGTTCATGCAAGGAGAGAAGAAGAGAAAAAATAGAGCGTTTCAACACTTAGGCAAAAAAGAGGGCAGACAAAATGCAGAGGGCAGTAAATTCGCCGCCCACTACAAGGGCGGATAAAATGAGCCCACCTACAAACATGCAGAGGGCGGCAAATTCGCCGCCCACAACACAAAGAAAAAGAAAGATGTCGGCCGACGTCGGCAATACTACCATCATCGGCATCCTACATAGGCCGACGTCGGCAAAACTGCCGTCATCGGCAGCACAACGGCAGGCGCAAAAGTTGGAAAATCCCACCCTCAGGCAGTGAAATGGAAAACCCCGCCCCATGACGGGCAAGGAAAAAAGTCCGCCCTATGGCGGCGAATTGAAAAAGTCCGCCCTATGGCGGCAAATTGTAAAAGTCCACCCTATGGCGGCGAATTGTAAAAGCCTGCCTTAAGGCGGTGAAAATGAAATCCCCGCGCGCAATACTGTCGACGTCGGCACATTACACGAATCGACGTCGGTGAGATTGCCACCGTCGGCAACTTATCAGCTAACGTCGGCAAAAATCCTACATGAAGTCCATGCAAAGGGCGGCAAATTCGCTGCCCACAACAGATGGCGGCAAAATTCACTTACAGTGCACGAGAAAAAGCCTGCCCAGCCGCCAGAGGAGAAGACCAGCACGCAAAATGAGGCAACAAGCATGGTCTTGGCAGACTTGTGATGTCATCAATAGTGCTTTCACGCTTTCCAATGAAACTTCTCTTGGCTCTTCTGCTATAAATATAGGGACTTAGTCATTTTCTGGGGATCTTCCTGACTTTTGTAAAGAGCACTGCTCTGCATTTTCCCCACCTGAATCAATAAAAATATAGTTTTTACCTCTTTCTTGGATGGATACTCTGTGTATGTTCTGTATGTTTAATCTGTGTTCAGTCATTTCCTTTTAAATGCTCTCACAGGTTTTAAAATACTAATGTATCAGCTATCTACAGAATGTCAGTTTGCAGCTTACAGGTGAAGAGTTCCATCTAGGGTACAGAAACAGAGGAGGTCACTTACAGTATGCATTCCACAGCATCTTGGTGAGTCCCTGTTTCCTATATCTTTCACTAAAACCTCCCTGTCATCCCAGTAAGCTGGTCTTTTCTACCAAGTTTCAGTGTATGTATGTTGCATTTCTCTGATTCTGAGAGTGGATCTGGAAGGTCAACCCTTGTTTTGGTGTATCACCTCTTTTAGAGTAGGCTGTTTGTTTTCTTGCACTTCCTTCCCTTTTCATCCCCCCAGTATACCTATATACCTATATTTTTTGCATCACCTGAAGCAAACAAGATACATCAGAGGGAACTAGCCCATACCTAGAGACTCTCCTCTCCTGCTTCGCCGTCCCACAGGCGAGAGAGGAGTTTCCATGTTGCGGGGAGAGGGCAGGAATCTATTTTCCTGCCGCTGGGTGCGCTTTCCAACGTCAACAATTACTTCAAAAATAAAGTATAATAGCATAATTAGATCCAAATATGACTAAAATATATTAGAATATATGATAATAGATAAGCCACTTCGAGGGGGCAACCTCCACAAACTTCAATAAGAGCAGAATTCACAATATGATGATAAACAATTACCCACTACCTCCTATATATAGTCTATCTAGGCCATGGTTACTCCATAGGCCAACATACTAACCAAATGAATGCATAGAGAAATGTGATATAGCATCAAAGAGGGATAAGTAAGCCACAATTCAGCTATTCCTATCATCATACATGTGATAGGTTAGGGGCGTATCATGCCCTTCCCCTTCAAACCAACATTGTCCTCAATGTTGAACAACTCTAGATGTTGTTGTAGAAAATCTTCACCTTCCCAAGTTGCATCTTCACTGCTCAGGTTCTTCCACTTGATCAAATATTCCCTAATCTCTCTGGTTCTCAACCTCTTAGTACATGTTTGGAGGATCTTCTCTGGTTATAAAATGACTCATCCCTCTTCATCTAGTTCTAGGAGCTCTATCTGGGCTGAAACTATCTATCCAATGACCTTATTTAAATACGAAACATGAATATTGGGTGTATGTGAGATGAATGAGGTAACTCGAGCTTGTAAGCCACACTTTCAATTTTTTGCAGAACCTGATAAGGGCCATAATACTTAGGAGCAAGTTTGTTGTCTTTTTTTTGTTGCTTTAAGGACATTTGCTTATAAGGCTGCAAACATACAAATACCTAGTCACCCACCTCAAAATTTTGCTCACTACGGTGTTAATCTGCTTGTTGCTTCATCATGTTTTGTGCCAAGGCCAAATTCTCTCTCAAACTAGCCAAAACCTCTTGTTGATGTTGAATGTGCTCCTCCACATCTCGAACCTTGGTTTTCAACTTTAATGAATAAGTGATGGAAGGTGGATGGTAACCATATAGTGCTAGAAATGGAGACATTTTAGAAGAGGTATGGAAAGATGTGTTATACCACCATTCTACAAGTGGTAGCCATTTAACCCAATGTTCCTATTTATCTGATGCAAAACAATAAAGATACCCCTCTAAACATTTGTTAACCACTTCTATTTGTCTGTTAGATTGGGGGTGGTAAGATGAGCTATGAGCTAGCTGAGTACCCAAATAAGAAAATAGTTCAATCCAAAAATTACTAGTGAAAATAGGATCATGATCACTTACAATTATTTTTGGGTTTCCATGTAATTTTAGAATTGCTTCCAGAAAAATAGATGGTACTATACTAATTGAAAATGGGTGTGAGAGAGCATAAAAATGGGCATATTTTATAAGCCTATCTACAATGACCAAGATAACATTCTTTCCTTCAGAACAAGGTAACCCTGTGATGAAATCCATGGAAACCTCCTCCCACCTTTGACTAGGAATTGATAATGGTTGTAACAGACCTGGGGTCTTAACTATCTCACCTTTATTTTGTTGGCATATCAAAAATTCTGCCACAAACTTTTATACATCTCCCTTGAGTCCTTCCCAAAATAATTCTTTCTTAATTCTATGATATTTTTTTAAGAACCCTGAGTGTCCCCTAATTGGAGATGCATGCAACTCCACAAGAATCTTATACTTAAGCTCTGAATTTTTGCACAAGTATAACCTACCCTTATACCATAGGACATTACCTTTTCATTCAAAATTTTTAGAGGATAAAGTACCTTGTTGGAGATTCTGAATTAAAACTTGTGTATCCTTGTCTTGCTCCCATTCTAACCTGGCTTCATCCACCCAATTTGCTTTCAACATGGACATTACATAAAGTAATGCTTTTGTGGATGTATCTCATCTGGATAGTGCATCTGCTACTACATTATCTTTACCCTTCTTATAGATGATTTCAAAATCATAACCCAACATTTTGGTTACCCACTTTTGTTGTTCCTCAGATGATAATCTTTGCTCCAAAAAGTATTTGAGACTATAATGATCCATTTTCACCTTAAAGTGTCTATCGATCAAATAGGGCCTCCATTGTTTAACTGCATAAAGAATAGCCATCATTTCTTTCTCATAGATAGGTTTTTGTAGATTCTTACCTTTGAATTGATGACTCTCAAATGCAATGGGTCTTCCTTCCTGCATTAGTACCACTCCCAATCCAGATCCAGAAGCATCACATTCAACAGTGAATGTCTTTAAGAAGTCTAAAGTAGCCAAAATTAGAGTGGTGCACATAGCTACTTTTAGTTTCTCAAATGTTGCGGTGGCGGCATCATTCTAATAGAATGCATTCTTCTTTAGCAATGTAGTGAGTAGAGTTGCTATGCTACCATAACCTTTCACAAATATTTGGTAGTAACTTGTTAGTCTTAGGAACCCTTTGAGGTTTTTGAGAGTTTTTGGCATGGGCCATTCCATCATAGGTTTGATCTTCTAGGGATCAACTTTGACACCTTCATGGGAAACAATGTGACCTAAGTACTCTACCTCCTGTACTCCAAAAGCACATTTGGATGGATTTGCATAAATTTGATGCTTCTCCAAAACTATCAACACCTATTTTACATGTTGCAGATGTGCATCCCATGTCTGACTATAAATCAATATGTCATCAAAGAAAACCAGCACAAACTTCCTTAAAAAAGGCCTAAAAATTATGTTCATCAAGCTCTAAAAAGTAGATGGTGTATTTGTAAGACCAAAGGGCATTACCAAAACCTCATAATGGCCCTCATGTATTCTAAAGTAGTTTTATGAACATCTTCATCCTTGATTCTAATTTGATGGTACCCCAAGTGAAGATCCAATTTTGTGAAATAATTAGCACCATGTAACTCATCAAGTAAATCATCAATTATTGGAATAGGAAAATTATCTTTGATGGAGTACTTGTTGAGTTCCCTATAATCTGGGCACATCCTTCATGTGTCATCCTTCTTCTGCACCATGACCATTGGTGATGAATATGTACTTTGGCTATGCTTGATGATCCCTGCCTCTAGCATCTCATGGACCATCTTTTTGATTTCACTCTTTTGTGCATATGGATATCTATATGGTCTAATATTTGGTGGTGGACTCCTTGGAAGTAGTTGAATGGCATGATCATGTTCTCTTTTTGGTGGTAGTCCTTTTGGCATGGCCCCAAAAATAGATGGGTGGTCATCAAGAATCATCTGTAGATCAAGATGTGTAGATGCCTGTGTTGGTTGAACTTCTATGGAACATAATCATGCAATAATTCCCTCTTCCCCATTTTTTAGCATCTTGGTCATCTGATGTGAACAATCAATTATGGATATTTTGCCTATAATCCACTTAGTTCAATTTTCCTACCTTCAGAATGAAAGTGCATGAATAGTTCCTAGAAGTTCATCTCAATGGTACCCAAGGTTGTGAGCCATTGGACTCCCAAAACAATGTCTGTGTTACCCATGGGAATAGAAAACACAAGAGAATCAAGATTGTGCTCACCCATAGCAAGCTTAATACTATGGCATTTTTCTGAATAATTAATTGTGCCACCATCAACAATCATGACCTAAAATTATGGTGCTGGGTAGATGAAATAGTTTAATCGAGTGGCCAACTTATGGTTGATGAAGTTATGTGTGCTCCCTAAATCAATCAAAACTGTAACCTTCTATTTCTTGAGGAAACCTACCACCTTAAGAGTTTGTTGAGCGTTAATACCTACAAATGCATGACAAGAGATTGAAGTTTGGGAATTTTTAGGTACCTCCTCTATCTCTTCCTCATCATCATTGGAGGCATCATCTTCTTCTTCACCTTCATTATATCCCTCAATTTATAATAACTTCTTCTCAACACATCTATGTCCTTTGCTCCACTTGTTTTCACAACTGAAACATAATCCTTTTGCACGCTTCTCTTCAAATTATTGTGGGTTCAATTTGGTAGGTGGAGGAATGTTGGTGTCGATATGCTATGATATTTGAAGCGAGTGAATGGATGCTTCTTATTGGCTATGATTTTTTCCTCAGTTTTGCATGCCATGATAATAAAATCAAAAATCTTAAGTGGATTAAACATGCGTACCTCATGTTGAATGTGGTCCTTAAGTCCACCTAAAAATAAGTCATTCAAGTTCTCCTCAGATATTATCTCCACACGTAAGGATAGGTTCTAAAAATGATGAATATAATCCTTGATAGAGCCAGTTTATCATAATTTTTCTAGTTGGCTAAATTAATTCTCTGTCACACTGTTTCCATAGTGTAATTGTAGCTCCTCTATAAAAACTGACCAGGTGACACTGAGAGTCATCTTTTTCCTTTGAGCACACAACCATCGATACCAAATGAATTGATCAAGTTCAAGATATAAGGATACCATGGTAACCTTTTCTCCACTTGGGATCTAATTTAGATCAAAAAAATATTCACTTGGTTGATCCAATTGAGTGGATATTTTCCATCAAATTTGTGCATATCCACCTTTGGTAATAGGTTCCTTTGTGGCAATGTAGTTAGATTTGAAGTAGACTGGTTGGGAGAACCACCCTATTGGGGATGTGAAATAGCATTAGCTAGATGATTTGACTAATTATTTTTCAAATCCACCATGATATCTACCAAACTATCTTGTATGGATTTCATATTAGATTGTATGCCTTGCACCTCACTTTGAATGCCTTGCACACTATAGTCAAGTTGGCTCACTTTATGATCTATGTCAGAGAACCCTGGTACAAAGGGTCTAGTACATCCCCCTTATGACTCCATCTCTTCCTTTTTATTATTTTTACCTAGAGTTTTAGCACCCTTTCCTCAACCTTGAGTTTGTGGACCTACCATAAAAGGGCTTTACGATGGCGACCCTAGTTGACACTTTTGACCCCACTTTGACCAAGTGATTTTGGAATTATGTCAGCCTCAAATTAGAACATATAAAGAACATGCCCTAGCCAAATTTTTCTAATATTTTCAAAAATTTAAATAACTTTGAAAAATTCTTTGAATTGCACACTATAGAGCAATTTTATTAAAAACCCTAAAATGGAGATAACTTTTGTAAAATAGATACAAATGATCTGAAATTTTAATGAAAGATTTATTTAATTATTCCACACCTCCAGTAAAAAAAATTAGAGAAATTCGTAAACTTTTTTTATATATATCCAAATTTAAAAAATTAGGGTTTCACCCACAAGATTGCCCAAATCGTAGCTCTGATACCACTTGTAATGAAATTACTTCAAAAATAAAGTAGAATATTAGAATTAGATACAAATATGATTGAAATATATCAGAATATATGATAGTAGATAAGCCACTTTGAGGGGGCAACCTCCACAAGCTTCAATAAGAGCATAATTAACAATATGATGATAAACAATTACCCACTACCTCCTATATATAGTCTATCTAGGCCTTAGTTACTCCATAGGTAGACCTACTAACCAAATGAATGCATAGAGAAATGTGATATATCATCAAAGAGGGATAAGTAAACCACAAGTCGGCTATTCTTATCCTCATACATGCTATAGGTTAGGGGCGTAGCAGTAAATTGAACTATTTGAATTACAACAATATAAATGAAAGTTATAAACAATTATACCATGGTAAGGAGTGTAGTGCCAAATAATGACATTTTAGGCCAAAATAGTCATGCTTATTATCAAGGTACATATTTTACTCATTTAGTAAATTTAATTGTAACATATAAAAGGTTAATTGATTTAATGCACTCTAAGTGTCAAGTTCTCATATAATAGAGATGGTACAAGATTAAATAAGCATTTATACTAAGTAAAATGAACATCTAGGTTCAGCGTCTAATAAACATATTCATAGTTGATAGTCTCTAAAATTTATAACACAATCCAATGAATTTAAACATAATGCTATAGCTAAAATAAAATTTATAATGTGTAGAGAAAATAAAATATGAGATTATTATATCAATACAACTAAAATTTAGAATTATTGAAACTAATTTCATATGATACAACTTAATGAAAGAGACATAATCTTACAACAATAGTAAATGATTCCAACCAGACTATTAAATAAGTTATTTTACAAAGCATGTTGCATCACCATATCAATAATGGATTAATATCATGAAGTATCATAGTGAATCATAAACCAACTAAATAAACATGTGTCTTCCTCACACAAACCATCCTATCTTAACCCATCCTATGAGCCCCCCAATTGGTGGCCATTACCACCCCCAACCATCGGCTGGGAGGTGGGGTCCGGATATTAGGACTTTGAGAATGTAGGCAAGGACAATAATGGAAGGATCCATTTAACTTGCAATAGTTATAACAATGAAATTTTCACATTGAAAATTCAAATACAAACATTTATTAAGTAACCTTGGCAACATGGTATTCATGTGAAGGATTTTAGAAGTCAACTATTGATTCAATTGACCTCATGTTTCCTTCATCATATGTTCTAAGTAACCAAAATAAATAAAACAATAAAACCCTTGTTCAAATAAGATGCAGTCATAAAATGAGAAATAAAACATTATCCATCACTGAGATTTTAAATGCCTCACATATTTATTACCAACTAACTAAAATTGGTTATTTTAATCACTTGCAACAGTGTGCCCTTGTGACTAAATTTCTAGATTTGGTCATTAAAGGGCTAGTTCAAATTTCATATCAAGCAAAGCATAAAATTTGACAAGTTCAACAATTACTAGGAAATAATTTCTCATTTCTAGGTATGCTAATAAAATAATTTTGTATTAAGTCTAATAATTATATATTTAGCCAAGACATGGATTTCTAAAAACCCTAATCACTAATGTAGCAAGTTATGCATCAAGAACCCACAAAAAATTATGCACAAAATTTTACCAGGATAACAATCCTTCAAAATTGACTTTCAAAACCAAAAAAATCTGGGTAGTAGATAAAACCCATGAAATGGCTAAACCAAAAGACCAAAATTTTTGTCAAGGGTCAAACCAGGTCTCCCTTTTTCCATTAGGGTGAAAAAATAGACTGGAATAATATTTAACCATTATGTCATTATTTTCATGTATGGATTTGACTAAAAACCAATAATTTTTACAAACTATAGAAATATGAAACTAGATTTTTAGCAACCATTAAGGGAGTGGTGGATTTTAATCAACATAAATCTGTTTCAAATACTTGTAGGTTCATCAGGAAGTCGTACAACTTCCTTATGAATGTACATGTAAAATTTATTTATTTTACTTGCCCTCAAATCTAGAAATAAACAAAAACTCTCTGAAAGAAAATAAAAGATGCAGGACAAACTTGTTTTATATCAAACTAATGGAGGAGAAAATAGAAAAAAATTGTGCTTACTTAATTTTCCATGCCCTCCTTATCTATCCATGGCCTAATCAGGTAGATTCTCTCTCCCTAGCAATAAATTCATGCCCCAAATTTCCATTATGTTGTCAATATGACTTAGGGTTTCATCTCTTCCTCAACCCTTCTCTATGCCTCTCTCCCTCTCTTTCCTTATCCCAACTACCCTTTTTTACTTATATCAATTGTCTTTATTCCTTATCCCTCCACTTCCAAAATATACCACTAGCCTAGATCACTTCACATGTATATACATTCATAAATGGCATTAGTAGTACCTGTAATATATAATTGTTTGTAAATTTGAACTGAATAGCATTATGTAGAAAATTGAATATTAAGACCAAATAAGTCATATACAAATAAAATCTAGCTATAATATTTTATTAGTATCTAAAAACATTAAAATAGTTCCAAATAGTGTTGAACAATGTAAAAGTATGTTGAAACTAGGCATAACAATGTGAAAGTGAAATATGCAAGCAGGTTATAACATTATTCCCTTTGTATTTCTTGTTCTTAACCCAAAATTATTCACCATAAGGTGCATTTTTACATTTTCATTAACTAAACAAATAGTTGGCATCATTTTGTATAGATTTTTTTCTCAAATACATAGTCCCATACACATTGAGCATGGTGTAGAACTGATCTTCTTGAAATTCTACCTTCCATAGGTTCTATTATTTTCTCATCTATTTTAATCAAAAACCTTGGTGTTTATTGCATTATCCTTGGAGGTGTGGACTCAGGAGCTACTTTTTTATTAAATTGGATGGTGTTATCACTTCAATAATAGAAGTGATGTTAGAGTGTTGGTTAATATTAGACCCTGCATGCGAAGTTAATTCTTATTCATTAGGGAGACATGAATTGGAGTCATTACGTGATGTTGATTATTATCATGCTCAAAAACTTCATTATAGATGAATATTTTATTATATTGTGCTTCTCCATGTATTTCATCACTCAATGCAAATTCATTAGTTCAATGTTCTACATTTTGAATTTTATCCTTCAATAAAGATTGATTAAGTTTTTTTATCTCATTTGAAGACATATCTAAATTAAATTCTCTAGAATTGGACATGTTATTTTCATTTGAAATATTACTTGGTGTGGAGGAAGTACCTTCACCTTGTCTAGAAGCTCTTATAGATTCTCTCCTATTTGTTTGTCTTTTTATTTATTTTTCTTTATTGACTTCAATTTATTCATTTGTTAGCTCTTTAATTGGTCTTTTATGATGATGACCTAATCCCATTATTTATCTTTAAACAAATAAGTTCAAGTCTAAAATAAAAATTAAATAATTTATAGTAATTGAGATAAAGTAAATAGATAATTTCAATAATGTGTAGTGTCAGTAGTAAAAATCAGTTTCAAGTTTATAAAATACAAAACTAATGAGTAAATTATGTAGGTAAACAAGTAAAATTCATGAACTACAAAGGGCATATGCCCTTTTGAAAAGTATACATGCCTTGTTTTACTAGTTTCAAATGGGAATTTACATTTATTGAGCATGTTTGGGTTTCTAAAGGGTGTACATCCTTTGAAAATGGCATATGCCCTTTTAATATTTCTATTTTTTGTCTTTTCTGCTCTCTCAAAAAATGGTTCAATTTTAGGCTTGGGGGGTCCGAACCTGACCTAAAACTTGTCATGCAATAACCAACATGATTTTTAGGATATTTGTGATTGTTTTCCATCTTTGCCGACACATCTGATTAAACAAATTTTATTATTTTTTAAAAATATATAATTTTGTAGAGAGAAAAATGTAGTTTTTAAATATATAATTTTTTATAATTTTAAACTATTGTTTTTAATTATTACTTAATTTCTACATAGCATACCTCATTATGGAATAAATACATATTTTTATAATTACCTTTATAACTTTTTGATTATTTATTGAAAGTTTATAAAACTTATATCTCACTAATCTACATCATTGTTTATGTTTTAAAAAAATACTTTCATGAAGTTAAGGTCAACACTTGAAATTCTAATTTTTTAGTTTTCTTGACTTGTAAATTATATATATATATTAAAAAATTAATAAAAAAAATTTCACCAATCTTTGACATTTCATCTATCTATATATGAAATTCCATACAACAATTCATTTGTTTACTCAAAAAAAGTGTGTCCATACACATACAGTCTCTTTATCTTTTCATAAAAAAGTGTTAATCCATTGTCATAAATACATCAATTTTGCATATTTTTATCATTTGGATATTGAAAAAAATTATATATTTAGAAACTAAATTCAAAATGTCACAATTCATATTCTTACGTTATTATCAAAAAAAATTCCAAGTGTCTCTAAAATTATTTCCAAGTTCAATTATTGTTATTTTTATAAAAAAGTGGAACTTTAAGCCCCTCCTTTTGTCCTCCATTATCCTGCATCTACTTTGTTCACACAAAGTCAAAATAGATTAAAGTCACTATTTAGTTATTTTAACAAGGAAAACAGAGTTGATTAGTTTTGAAGTTTTTCCTTTAAATATTTTAAAGTCCAAAACCTTATAACTTGTAAAGATTTTAAAGTCCAAACCCTCATAATCTATAACCTTAAAGATATGATAAGATAAGATATTAATGTCCACAAAATGTCAAAAATTATGAATGGGATTGAAAGAGTATAATGTAAAGCAAAGAGTGGGAAGTATGAGTACAATTCCATCAAACCCATAGATTAAAAATAGCATAATCTACTTTTCAAAAAAACTCTATAGATTATTACTCCACCTTACTTGTATGGATCATTATTAATACATTTTTAGAATCATTCTTAATACATCTTCAGAATTATTTTTAATACAACTTAAGAATCACTTTAAATATGTTTATGAATGTATGAAATGATTTAGATGAAATTTAGATGGAAAAATCAAATTTTATAAACATTTTGAAATGCTAAATTGGATCCTAAATACCTAACTATGTATAAAAATATATAAAATAGTTGTTTGTACTATGTAAAATATGAAATATTTTACAATTGTGTTTTTTTAATATGGATAAATATATATTTTTTAAATTGTAATAGAAATACCTATAACATTTAACTAGGCCAAATAATAGATTGAAAAAAAAAACTAATCTAAATTATCAATTTAAAGAGTAGAGAAAAGATGTGACATGCAAGGTTTGATAATAGTCTTTAAGAATTGATAGTGTAAATGTAAATTTAGATGTGACCCAAAGCTAACCCAAAAAAATTGTACCAAATAGATAAGTTTATCTAGGGCCATCAAGATCTACTAGCACTATTAGGTTTCACTAGGACCATTAAATCTAAGTTGATGATTGTGTTTCCATGGTTCTAGTCTTCAAAACCCTCATTCAAATTTATACATTTTTTATTCTTATCACCTGCAAAAAAAAAATTATCCTTCATGCCCTCACTGGGAAATAATACATGTAAACCATAAGGAATTTACAAAATATGTTTTGGGGCCTATGGTAAACCAAATAAGAGTGGAACTATCTTCGTGATATTTTCTAGATCCATAGACAATATTAATATGGAAAACAACAAACCTCAATGATTTTTAAAACATGAAACCTTTGTTTGGTGATGTATCTAAACATAATTTGCTTCATTGAATGCTATAATAAACACTTGATCTTCTCTATAATTCTTGGAATTTCTCAATATATTCATGTAATTAAAATGAATTCTCTAGATTTATTCCCATGAGATCTCAAATGGAATAGAATGTCTATATATTTATAGTAAATTTGGATTCATATTAGGATATATACATGTAATTAAAATGAATTCTCTAGATTTCTTCCCATGAGATTTCAAATGGAATAGAATGTCTATGTATTTATAGAAAATTTGGATTCATATTAGGACTTTATTGGTACCCAAATAGACCTCCAACAATCAAAAAGTAAAAAAGGCAAGAACATCAAATGAATATACTTAAGCCAAAACAGACCATCAAAACACACACCAAGATTATATGTGTGACCCTAACATTCACAATAAATGTACAGGTGCTTCATAAAAAGGGTTAGAATGAATGGAACCCAAAGGAGAGTGAAAAAGAGAGTTGGAAAGGCTTGATAGAAGGGTCAGGGACTATTATAAGTCAAAAACACACACCAATAACGGTTAGTTTTGACAAATAATTAAAAAGTACACAAACATGTTAAAATCATGCAATTTAACAACAAATAAATGCCTAGGGCCATTTTCATGGGTCTATAATTCTTGATGTTGAACCAAATCCTCAACATCATATCAATTAGAAGGTCTCATGTTTGTTGAAATGCTTAGCAGAACATCTCAAGAAAAAACACTGAAATAATTATGATTTTTTTATGGGATTAAATCTTAATGTAGACCAAAACTGCAAGTTAATCCCAAATGATAAATTGGATTATCATATTGAATTTAAAGAAATGAAACAAAATTGTAAAAAAGCATCTATAATAATACCAACAAATTATGGTAAGGTGGCCTTTCTTTCCTTAGATTCTAGTGGACTTAATGCAGAGATTCTAGATGATAGTTTTTTAGAGGATTAGTTGGCTTCTCGAAGGTACCATTTCTCTACTAGTTCCATAGGTAGGAATCCTAAGGCTAACTTAGGCGTATCAACTAAAAATAGAGGACAAAGATCTAAGGCAGAAAGGTTGAGACAGAAAGCTAAATAATTAATTAGAGATGGGTGTCGACAGAGGTTAAAGGATTTACCTTCCACTCAGATTCTAGTGAGGTGGCATTTCTTCCCTTAGATATTAATGGACTTAATTCAGGGAACTCAGGTGGCTTCTCCAAGGTCCCATTTCCCTACTAGCTCTCAAAGGTGGGAATCTTGAGGCTAACTTAGGCATGTCAAATAAACATAGAGGACAAATATTTAAGGCAAAAAGGTTGAGACGGGAATCTAAAATATTAATTAGAGATGGGTGTCAAATGAGGTTGGAGGATTTCCCTTCCAAGAGAAGGATGATCTCCACCTACGAGTGATTCTTTTCTTCTATGTTTTATGGTTTCATCACCTTTCTATCGAGGGATGTGTTGTCATATGTTGTTTGGATGGAATACCCTTGCTTCGTTGTAATTTTGTTGACTCTTTGTTAACTGGTCTCAACTTTTTTGTTGACTAAGTCTTATTTTGTCTTTTCTAGTTGTGTTTTTCACCCTTGTTTCTCTCCTAGTTGACCTTCTGTTATATTTTACGTTTGAGTGTTTTTATGCCAGGTTGGTGTTGTTGGGGATTGGGTCCCTTATTATGTCCCAACATAGGTTTGAAGCTCTAACTTCTATAAAATCTCCTTTGATGATTAATAGCTCCCCTCAAAAATATTTACCCTTATCAACAAAAAATAATAATAACAATAACATCTATAAATGCCTAAAGTATTCATTGATATTACAAATAAATGTAGTGAGAATTCACTAATCATGTTCAAAATCATTTATTCAAATAAAAATTAAAATGGAATTATAAATTTGAAACCAATAAGCAATATACCAATTATTATCTAGATAATTTGATGTTTATAAAACAAATTGATAACCAAAATCATAGATTTTCTAAAATGCGGATATCAAGGAATCAATGTATATTATAAGTTGTTTATATTACTTATGCTCAAATATTGTAATGTGTTTTGGAAATCTATGTAAAAAATGGTCAACCAAAAAAAATCTATGTAAAAATTGAGAAAAAATTTCTAGCAAATTTAAATGAATACATATATGTTTAGAATAAACACAATATAAATTAGAAACAAATCCAAAATATGGTTCAATGGGTAAGAAGGAAAAGTAACATATAGGTAAAAGTAAAGATTGACCTAATGAAGTAATAAGTATTCAATATGATGAAATACTAAGTATTTATAGTGATTATATTTTGCACATTTTTTCATCGTAATATGTAATAAGTAAAATGAGCACTCAAAAATAAAAGTAAAGATTGACCTAATGAAATAATGAGTATTCACTATAATGAAATACTAAGTATTTATAGTTATTATATTTTTGCATATTTTGTGATAGCAATATGTAATGATACTTTTCTCATAGAGGGAATGAACTCACAAAATATATTATGTAAATAATATGTAGTGATACTTTTTTCATATTGGGACTGAACTTACAAAATATATCATGTAACAATATATTTTGTAATAAGTATAATGAAATTGTGTTTTCATAGAAGGTAAGAGAAGTTAAAAATCATTCATACTGAATTCTACTTTGTTAGTTAGGTACCATAAAATAAGATAAAATTATGATATTGATGTACTTTATAGGTCAAATCAACCTCTGAGATTGAAAAGGTACAATGTTAATTAAAGAATAAGTAGTGCAAAAATAATTTGAATAAGCTTAAACACTAAAAAAAACATGAAACTAAGAAAATATATTAAAACAAATCATTTTCTAGATTCCTCACTCATCTTGCCATATCTACAACCCTATTATACAATTACTTCCTACTCAAAACTAAATAATAAACAAAGTAAAAATTAAAAAGAAGTAATTATTTGGGTGCATATCATGGTAGAAGTAAAGTCTTTGGCCAAATGTTGTCGAAGATCAAATATATCTCGAAAGAAGAGAGCCAATGTTTCTAATCCTTGTAAGCCATGAAGGTTTGGAGAGAATTATATGAATTTTTTAACAAAAAAAAAGTCGTCCCCTGATCTCATAGTAAGAACATTTAAATATAAAATGATCCTTAGTCATAAGTTGTAAAATAAAAATCTGACAAGTACAATGTCCTTGAAGAATATGATATTTTAATAATTCATTAGTTACATATTCTACATTTTAAATTTCATCATTCAACAAGGATTGATTAAGTCCTCTTATCTCATTTGAAGACATATCTAAATTATATTCTATAGAATTGGGCATATTATTTTCATTTGAAATATTACCGGGTGTGGGGAAGTACCTTACCTTGTCTAAAAGTTCTTATGGATTCTCTCTTATCTATTTGTCTTTTTATTTCTTTTTATTTCTTGCCTACAATTAATTCATTTTTTGTCTCTTTAATTGGTCTTTTACAGCAATGACTTGAGCCCATTATTTATATTTACACAAATAATCCAAGTCTAAAATAAAAATTAAAGAATGTGTCGTAACTGAGAAAAAGTAAATGGAGAGTTTGCAAAATTTGTAGTGTCAGGAGTAAAAATTAGTGCCCAATTTCTAAAATACAAAATTAATGAGTAAATTTTGTAGGCAAACAAGTAAAATTCATGAACTACAAAGGACGTGTGTCCTTTTGAAAAGTATACATGCCCTATTTTAGAGTAGTTTCAAAAGAGTCTTTATATTTATTGAGCATGTTTGGGCTTTCAAAGGGTGTACACCCTTTGAAAATGGCATACACCTTTTCAATATTTCTATCTTTTGAATTTTTTGCTCTCTCCAAAAATGGTTTGAGTTTAGGCTTGGGGAGTATGAACCTAGCCTAAAACCTGTCATGGAGCAGCCCATATGATTTTTAGAAAATTTATGAGTCTTTTTTATCTTTGTTGACACATCTAATAAAGTAGATTTTATTCTTTTTTTAAGAATATATAGGTTTATAGAGGGGAAAATGTAGTTTTTAATTTTTTTTTTTAAATTATTGTTTTTAATTATTACTTAATTTCTACATAACATACCTCATTATGGATTATATACATATCATTATAAATACCATTATAATTTTTTCACTGTTCATCCAAAGTTTATAAAACTTATCTCTCACCAATCTACATCATTAGTTATGCTTTAAAAAATGCTTTAATGAAGTTAAGGTAAAAAAAATGTGTTCATACACTTGCAGTTCTAATTTTTTAGTTATCTTGATTTATAAAATTATTTAATATATATATATATATATATATATATATATATATATATATATATGAATTGATTGTTATATGAAATTTCATATATGGATAAATGAAATGTCAAACATTGGTGAGAATATTTTTTATTAATTTTGTAATATATATATATATATATATGAATGAATTGTTATATGAAATTTCATATATGGATAAATGAAATGTCAAACATTGGTGAGAATATTTTTTATTAATTTTGTAATATGGATAAATGAAATGTCAAACATTGGTGAGAATATTTTTTATTAATTTTGTAATATATATATATATATATATATATATATATATATATATATATATATTACAAAATTAATAAAAAATATTCTCACCAATGTTTGACATTTCATTTATCCATATATGAAATTTCATATAACAATTCATTCATTTACTCTAAAAATGTGTGTTCGTATACATATAGTCTCTTTATCTTTTCACAAAAGAGTGTTAATCCATTGTCACAAATACATCAATTTCACACATTTTTATCATTTACGTATTGAAAAAAATTATATAATTGAAAATTACATTCAAAATATCGTTATTCATATTCTTACATTATTCTCAAATTGTTTTTCCAAGTATCTCTAAAATTCTTTCTAAATTCAATTATTGTTATTTTTAGAAAAATGTGACACTTTAAACCCCTCTTTTTGTCCCCCATTATCCTGCATCTACATTGTTCACACAAGGTCGAAATAGATTAAATTCATTGTTTAATTATTTTAAGAAGGAAAATAGAGTTGGTTGTTTCAAAGTTTCTACTTTAAATATTTTAAAGTCCAAAACCTCATAACTTGTAAAGATTTTAAAGTCCAAACCCTCATAATTTGAGACCTAAAGATACGATGAGATAAGATACTAATGTCTAAAAAAGGCCACAAATTATGAATGGGATTGAAAGAGTATAATGGAAAGCAAAGAGCGAGAAGTATAAGTACAATTCCAACAAACCCATAAATTAAAAATATCATAATCTATTTTTTAGAAAAGCTCTATAGATTATTATTCCACCTTACTTGTATAGATCATTCTAAATATGTTTTCAAAATCATTCTTAATACATCTTCAAACTCATTCTTAATACAACTTAAGAATCGCTTTAAATATGTTTATGAATGTATGAAATAATTTAGATGAAAGTTAGATAGAAAAATCAAATTTTATAAACATTGTGAAATACTAATTTGGATAACTTAGGCATATTTCTACTAGCTCCAGAGGTGGGAATCCTAAGACTAACTTAGGCATATTGGCTGAACGTTAAGGACAAAGATCTAAGGCAGAAAGGTTGAGACAGAAAGCTAAAGAATTAATTAGAGATGGGTGTCAATGGAGGTTGGAGGATTTGCCTTCCACTCAGATTTTGGTGAGGTGGCCTTTCTTCCCTTAGATATTAATGGACTTAATGCAGGGCCTATGAATGACAATTTTTTGGAGGATCAATTAGCTTCTCCAAGGTCCCATTTCTCTAGTAGTTCCAAAAGTGGGAATCCTAAGGCTAACTTAGGCATGTCAAATAAACATAGAGGACAAATATTTGAGGTGGAAAGGTTGAGATAGGAAGCTAAAGGATTAATTGGAGACATGTGTCAGAGGAGATTGGAACATTTCCCTTCTAGGAGAAGGATGATCTCCACTTGTGGGTGATTCTTTTATTCTATGTTTCATGGTTTCATCACCTTTTTATTGAGGGATGTGTTGTCCTATGTTGTTTGGAGGGAGTACCCTTGCTTCGTTGCACTTTTGTTGACTCTTTGTTAACTGGTCTCAACTTTTTTGTTGACTAAGTCTTATTTTGTCTTTTTCAGTTATGTATTTTTTACCTTTGTTTCTCTCTTGGTTGGTATTGTATTATATTTTGTGTTTGAGTGTTTCTATGTCAGATTAGTGTTGTTAGAGATTTAGGCCCATGTTGCGTCCCAACACTAGTTTGAAGCTCTAACTTCTATAAAAACTTCTTTGATGATTCATAGCTCCCCTCAAAAATATTTACCCTTATAAAAAAATAATAATAATAATAACAACAAAATCTATAAATGCTTAAAGGTATTCATTGATATTACAAATAAATGTACTGAGAATTCACTATTCACGTTGAAAAATATTAATTTAAATTAAAAATTGAAATGAAATTATAAATTTGAAACCACTAAGTAATATACCAATTATTCTCTAGATAATTTGATGTTTATAAAACAAATTGATAACCAAGGTCATAGATTTTCTAAAATGTGAATATTAAGAAATCAATGTATATTATAAGTTGTTGATCTTATTTATTCTCAAATATTGTAATGTGTTTTGCAATTCTATATAAAATGAGAAAGAAAAAATGAAGGATCAGTATATGATAAATTGCTGATCTTATGTATGCTCAAATATTATAATGTGTTTTGGAAATCTATGTAAAAAATGAGAAAAATAATTTTAAAAATTTAAATCAATACATATATGTTTACAATAAATGCATAATAAATTAGAAACAAATCCAAAATATGGTTTCATGGGTAAGAAGGAAAGGTAACATAAAGATAAAATTTATTACTACAAGTACATTGAGTACTCGAAAATAAAAATAAAGATTGACCTAATGAAATAATAAATATTCACTATAATGAAATACTAAGTATATATTATAGTGATTATATTTTTGTACATTTTGTGATAGCAATATGTAGTGATACTTTTCTCATAGTGGAATGAACTTACAAGATATATCATCTAAATAATATGTAGAGATACTTTTTTCCACAATGAGAATGAATTTACAAAATATATTATGTCACAATATATTTTGTAATAAGCATAATGAAATTGTGTTTTTATAAAAGGTATGAGAAGTTAAAAATCATTCATATCAACTTCTATCTTATTAATTAGGTACCTTAAAATAAAATAAAAAAATGATATTGATATATTTGATGGATTTAAATCAATTTATAAGATTGAAAAGGTACAATGTTAATTAAAGATTAAGTAGTGTCAGAGCAATTCCAACAAACCTAGTAACCGATAAAATATATGAAAACAAATTATATTCTAAGTTCCTCCAACAAACCTAAAAACTAAAAAAATAAGTAACCGATAAAATATATGAAAACAAATTATATTCTAAGTTCCTCACTAATCTCGACATATATATAATCTTATTTATAGTTGTTTCCTATTTAAAATTGAAAAATAAACAAAGTAAAAATTAAAAAGAAGCAATTCTTGGGTGTATATAATTGTAAAAATAAAACCTGTGGCCAAATGTTGACAAAAATTAAACATGTCTCATAAAAAAACCAAACAACATTAAAGATTTAAAGAGATAATAAAAACAACATTTAAATATAAAATAATTCTTAATTATAATTTATTTATTTTTTAAAAACACATACCATATCCTTGAAAAATATGATATTTTATCTTAATATAGATATAAAAATGATGTAAACAAACTCTAGATTATAGTTATAAAACCATCATGTTGAAACCGAATGTAACCTAAAAATTAAATGACCTCATTCCCAAGATAGGGTTACCCTCATAATTTGTAGGGTTACCCGTTTTCCAATTAAATAAAAAGTATCAAAATTTTATTCCACTACCAACTCTTAATCAACAAGCTTATTCAACAAAAAGCACGAATTTCAGTGTTAATATAATTAATCATGATTAAATTGTTGAACTCTCTTGGTAATGGCAATTGCAGGTTTTGTTTACCACTTTCACATTCGCATTTGAAGCACTTACTCAGAGAATTACAGACTCTGCTGCTGTGATGTGTACGTTTTGGAGTGCCATTGCATTGTGGGTATGGATTTTATATTTTTACTGGTTGGCGATGTTACGACAGAAAAAACGTTTGAAGGCGGGGTAGAGAAAGGAGTTTCCAATGAAGATTTTTTTGCAAGATGATTAGAACAACGCAATTGCAAAGAATCTGGTTTTCTCTGATCAAATATCTCTTTCAATTATCTAAATAATTTCAGACGTCCTGAATCCGAATTATTTCAGAACGTCTTCTGGATCATTTTAAATATATTTTAAGAATCATCCTAAAAATGTTTATAACTGTATGAAATGATTTAAATGAAATTTAGATGGACAGATCAAACTTTAAAATTCTGACACTTATCTATAAAAATTTCCCAAAATGATTGTTTGTATTATCTAAAATATTAGAAAATTTTACAATTGTGTTTTTGTAATATTGATAAATGAATAGTATGTGCAAAAGTAATAATTAAAAGTTGTTCTAAAATGTAAGTTATGTTAGAAGGGATGTAATCCACTCTTTTGGTAAAGTAGAGTTTTGTAAAGTGAAAGAGTGTAAATCAGCACTCATATTTCGGTTGAAATATTTAACTGTTGATTATGTTTCACTTTTTGTGCACGAAGCGTTAAGCAACAATAATTTAAAATTTGTAGTAGAGGTGATGGTGAAAAAATGAGGAGGTGTGTTTCTTCACACACCGTGGCAATGTACTGTGTAGGGAGGAGACGTTATGTTTCACAATGAACTTGAGCAATGAAAATTTGGTAAGGAAGGGCAAGGCTACACAAAACATGAAAGCAGTAAAAGATTTCAAGATGAGTTGGGCAGTGATGGGGAGAGGCAATGACAACATATTTCAAGTGATGGAATTGAAGAATCCTAGGCAGAAACTGATATGGGGCCTAAGAGGAGACACGGTAGACAACCTACTTAAACAGATTTAAGAGGGTTATGAACAGAAGCACATTTATAAATGATAAAGAATACGAAAGTGCAATGTGTTCAAAGAACAAGGAAATCATGAAACAGTTGGCAACAAATGTAGAACTGTAATAGCAAATTTGTATTATGCTAAATTATGTACAATATCTATCACAACAAATGTCTAGTTTCCATGTACTTCTTAATTCATTCTTCTATGTCTCTATCTTTACAAAGAATAGAAGTGTACATTATTATACAAAGAAGGAAGATGAAGTGTTATAACAACTAGTAACAACTGCTTCATAACCAAAGAGTGTGGATGATATCACTAACTACAATTGTAAACAAGCTAAGTTCTATAGTTCTGACACCGTAAGAGTTGTGTGGTAATGCAAAAGTACAATTAGATCGAATAAATTGGCACCTAGGCATAAAACCTACTACCGATGTTGATGATGTCAAGTAGAGTTGGATGTGCAACAATAATAATTTTTAGTAAGATCTAGTGGTCCAGACCCTCCTAATTTATTCCCTCCTCCTTGAAGAGAGTCCCCATTGCATGCAATTTCAGAAGAAGGTGTGCAAACAAATTGGCCCTTAGGAAGGCATTTGACCTGCTTTGATGATCTCGAAGAGAGGGATCTCTTGTCAACATGCATGTTTGACCCAAGTGTCAATGATTTGATCCAATTCTAATGAAATTTTTTAATCTAGATTGATCTATATCTCCTAAAGAGTCTATGCAGTATCTAAAGCATCAAATAGGTGTGTAAAGTAATGGTGCAAGAGTTTCGAGATGAAGATTGGATGCAACCCAAGCTACGAAGGAAGATTAAGCTCAAAATATTTATCTCCTACTTGTTTTGGGATGCCATAAGGCCTGTACTTGAATGGAAGAAGATTACGGTAAGGTCTTGTCACTCTTTCCTTCTGCAGGTGTAGCCATACTAGATCAGCAACCTAGAAGGTGTGTGGTGTTCGATATTTATCACAGTGTTGCTAGTATTTTGCATTACCCTGTTGCAGAATGGTTTGCACTTGTCGTTGAATGTGTTGAATGTACTCGATGAATTGAACAATTTTTTAAAATTATTTTTGAGTTGAAGAAGTTTCTACTATTGAGGATGGAATAAGATAAGCTACGCCAATGGGTGCCAAAGGTTGAAAACCCAAATAGACTTGAAAAGAGCTATATACAGTAGAGTTGTGCAAAGCTCTATTGTAGTTGTGTTGAATGAAAGGAAGACTTTAATCCCAAGTGCATTTGTTCTTATAAGTATACACTCTCAGAAGGTGCACTATCACTCCATTTCCTACTTTTATTTTTCCATAGTCTATGGATGAAAGGTAGTGGATTTATTCAAATTTGTGTCTAGCATAGACCAAAGTGCTTTCTAGAAATTGTTCAAGAACCTTGTATCCCTATCAGACAAGATAGTTTTTTGGATTCCAAAGTGGATCCAAACATGATGAAATTATAATTGAGTTGTTTTTAGAGCCGATATTGCTTTCTTACAGGGTTTGAGAATCACTCTCTTTGGGAATCTATCAATTACTACATAAATGCAATCATTACCATGCTTGGTAGTAGGGTACTCTGATAGAAATTTCATGAAAATGAATTCTCATAGTCTCATTAGAACCGATAGAGGTGTGTATAACCTTGTTTCTTGTTTACTAGCTTGGCAATTGCACATGTGGTATAGGACTTGATATATTTGGATACATCAAACCTGAGATGTGGACAAAAGAAATACTTCTACAACAATGCAAGAGTATTTTCAACTCCAAAATGTACAACAACCTTGATAAAATGATCCTCCCACATTAGTTTGTCTCTCTACCTCATGAAAAATGAACAAGTGCCCAAGATGATATAGAAGTCCATTCTGCAAGTACATATACGGAGCCAAATTACCATAGAGCAAAATTTGATAGATATATGTAAAACTCATGTTAGACGGATACAATTTTGATCATGTGTTGGCTTCATTTTCATATGCATCAAGTATGCAAATGAGAGCTTGAAATTATCAATGGCTCAGACAGTCTGTGACTAGATTGACACTTCCATGTTTATGCTTGATGTTCAGATGGAACTATTGAAGATAAGAATACCATTTTTTATGTCACTCTTGTTGAAAATTATTTTGAGTATACAAGAGCTGAATCAGTTTATGATATGCATGGATCACAATATCCTTGCCTAAAATATAATGATTCTAATGCTTACATGTCTAAATAATAGCATAAATTTCATGATCATATGCTGGGTAGTTTCTTACCAGTGCAGTGAATGTGTTCCTATGTTAATCATCTAGATGACCATGTTGAGTGAGGATTATTCTAATTCCAAAGTAAGAGGCATCTCTCTCAAGCTCAAATTGTTGTTAAAGGTCTAATAAAGCAAGTACTGGTGTGAAATAGAGTTTGCATTTCAATTCCTCAAGTGTTTTATGTTGTGTGGCTTCCTAGATGAACTTTGTTTTAGTGCCACCTTTGGTAATTATTATAGCTCAAAATTTCACCCTATGGTGATTCAATCCCTCTCAACTTGATCTATGCAATGAGATTGACTCTAGGTTGTGGGTGACCTCTAGGTGAGTCAAACCTCTAGATTTTGGGCTAGTTCCCAAAATACAACACCTAGACTAATAGTACACCACTTACTTCAACATGAAGAAAGGAAAGAAGAGTAATAATCCAACCAAAAAAATTAGAGGTGATACACCAAACATGGAATCCATAGCTTGTTGAAGATGAACTATGAAATATCAACTTACAATCTGATTATGCTACTCTAAACAACCCCTATCACACTAGTGTTTAAATATGAAGGTTTAGATGATTGCATGAGTAATAGGATGATTAATCAAGAGTTGATAATGGCAACACTAATTATCTATCAATTCTCTAAACAATAAAACAAAATAGAACACTTAATATGACCTATGAAAGGCATCAAACTTCCATAAACATGAAACAGGAAGGACAAATGCAAAGGATATGACTATCACTAAACACTAATCAATACAACATCCTCAAAATCATTCTTTTCAAGATAGAAGTAGAACATCCAACTTGAATTCAATTCAATAGGCAAGTACAAGTCTCAATTTTGGCAGGGCTTCACCTTAAAAAAATGTGTGGATCCTTTTCAAAGCCAAAAATGGTTGTTTAAATAGAACAATGGTGAAGAGAGATAGAGGCATAGTAGAGAAGGAGTGACAAGCGTAAAGAATCAGAGAACCAATTAAAAATAAAGAAAAATTTATAAAATAGTATATCAGATCTGCCATGCCATGTGTTGAACCCTTGAAGATGCTCCATCCTTCCAAGTGGCATAGGACTTACAACTTGGCTTGACACCTTGACTAGCATCTTAGAAACTACCCTTATTTTCATGAAAGGAGTGATAAATAGACCTTTAAACCATGAATTTACATTAAAATAATCTGAAATAACTCATTGAACATCTTCCATTCCTTAGAAAACTCCTCTGATCTGCCATTCCATCAATTATATGCATAGGTGTCTTGTAACTCTCCATTTTCCATGCCTAGATTGGTCCAAGTGGCCTAAAAATCAAGTGAATCTTATTCAACTCATCCAAAATATATGAATAGTCTTAAAATATGTTATTATGTATAAAAAAACCATTTTGGTTCTTGGACAAACTCCCAAGAACTTGTTTTGCTCCTTGAGTCTTCAATAGCCCTAATTTCCTTGTAGCCTTTTTTCCTGTAAATCTCCTTGTGTGGGAGTTATACAAATGATAATGATAAAATAATAGAATATTATAGGTCCCTTTATTTCCTTATATCTCAATGTAAAATTTCATCTTCAAACTCTGAATAGAAACCCTTTTTTTTGCCTTTCTCTCTCTTGAATTAGGCCTCGATTAAGCCTCCTTGTTTTGGACCCTGTTTTCTTGCTCCATAATTCTTACACACATGTGAAATAACCAAAAAGCATGTTATTAACTTTCATAATTCCATAAATAACCTCCATGTCAATTTTGGGGTCCTTAGACCTTGTGGAGGTATGCAAACCAAGAAATGGCCTTACATCCTAGTTTTATTTTGAGCCTGTTTGAGACTGCCTTGAAAAATGGACATTTTTGGATCATTTATAAAATATCTTATGAATTTTTTTTCACTTTTATGGCTATTAAAATTCCCAAATTACCTCATCCCATGATTTTAAAGCTCTCCCCTTCTTAGAGCACCTACAAAACACAAAAAACATGCAAAAATAGGGTATTTTCGGTAGTCCATATAGTAGTATATATAAGTGAAGTACATGGTCAGAACATAATTGGATTTATTAATAACATCCAAGAGGTTTCAAGATAAAATTTTGGCATTTTATGTGCATTTGATCTCTTTTTCCCATGACTGGTCACTATCAAGGCTTAAGAGAGGTTTCAGACATGTCTGGGATATTATCAATTGTTCATAAAGAACAAATCATTAAATGATCTCCTTCAAATTGGGAAAACTTATTATTATATCCCTTCAACTATTCCAAAAGGCTCATATTCCCATTCAAAGTGTAAGCAATGGTATGAGCATCTAAAGTTGTTTTTTGAATGGCTTTCTTAGCATTCTTGGGCTTAGAGAGAGCTCTACTTTGAGTTATGGCTCTTGAAACTCATTCCCACTAATGTGATAGGTGACCTATATAAAAACCCTCTCCATTATTTCACATTATTTATAATTTCCCATTACCCCTTTATATGCAATTGGTACATTGATCAGGCTATTTGGGGTTTAAAACCTACCTTGCTCTTGTTAGCCCTCAAGGGCTTTTGGATGGAAACCTGAGTGTGTTTCCACCTAAGAATTGTATGTAAACCTATTATATGCTTATTCATTCCCTAAAATTCCCTCAATGAGGTCTGTAATTCTTTCTTTGTTCTTTGAGACCAAGTGGATGCCTAAGTCTCTTGATTGCCCCTTGCCCAAGGAGTGGGCAAGGTCTAAGACAAAACAATGAGCACTTACACTATTTATATGACCTAAAGGAGACCATGAAGGTATTTTTAAATTAATTATTACCTTTTATACCAATTTTCAGATCATGATTAGGCCCATAGAGCCCTGAAATGTCAATTTCCCTTAAGACTGGGTATAGCCTGCTAGTGACTGCAGGGTTTTAGACTTAAACTAGGTTTTGAACCTTTTCTTCATATTAACCTTATGTCTAGGGATTATATATGATATCCATGATACTATATAACTTTTAAAACTTCCATTTATCCATCTCAAGCCTATTCATAGTCCTCATTCTCCAATCCAAGCAAAACCTCATCTTAAAAAGCAAGCAGACCTGTTTAGAGTGTTGACTGTGTGTGAAGAGTTTACCTTGAAACCACAGACTCCCTCAATTTTTTTTGTCTTAAAACTAATTTATAACCTTTGGTATATAGTATTTAGGCTTCAAATCTCTTTATATACTCTTTGTCTCCTTACTCAGGCCAAAAACTAGTTGAGCTCTTACAGCCTGGAGATCACCATGTGAATGTCACTTGGTTGTGTTTTTGTATATTAAGACCTCATCATTCTCACATCAAGCTCTATCAATGATCCATGAACCTATTTTCAGCCTTGTATTAGGCTCAAAGTACCTTTCAAACCTTTGTCTCATTACTTAGGCTTGATGTTGGACCAACTACCTGATTAGCCACTTACATGTTTGCACTTAGGGTATTGATTATGTTCTTTATTTTTAGCCCTCCTGGTCTATCTTACTAACCTCTATTGCTTTGAATTCAGTCAAAGTCTCATTTAGTCTCTTAGCATACCTTTCAATCACCTTTTCCTCTAAATTTAGGCTTGAAACTAAGTTTGCTTCATTAGGTATGCCTATAGGTGGCCTCTAAGTTATCTCAAACAGGCCTATAGATGTTTGTAGGGTCTTGATCTATTATGAAGTTTTCCTTTGGGGCCAAATTTTTTTTCAGAGAGGTTAAGGTAAACCTTCCTTATTAGTAACTCTCTTTGAATCCATGTGACTAAGAATCCTCATCTAGACCTCAGAGGCTACCCTATTTTGGTGATGTAAGAAGACTTCCAACTTATGTTGAGTTCCATACTTGAAAAATGTGAGTGGTTTCTAATCCACTTCTCCATTGAGTCTTTAAGGTTTGCTCATGTTTTAAGCTTGATGCATCTGCATTCTACTAACCTAAGGCTTGTTCACTCCATTAGCCACTTGTAGGTGATTGTTAGAATCATCTTGGTTGTTATAGTGTTTTTTAGGTCTTAACCTTAGGTCATTACTAGCCTCCAAATGCTCTTGAACTAGGTTCATGAACCTAGTCATCATCTCAACTGGGTTCAAGCACCCTTCATACCTTTGTCCATTCATTCAAGTTTGAAACCGAGTTAGCCCTTCAAATAGGCATGTAGGTGTGTTTAAGGTATATGACTACATCTTGTATGTTTGAGACCTTGCTCTCACATCATCAACCTCTCAACACTCTTGAATATGTCTGAGGTCTCCAATTAAGTCTAATAACCCTTCAAACATGTTTCAACACCTCTGCTAACATTTCAAACCATTTCTCCTTGCATATTTTGTACAGGGTATTATAGATTTGTAGTTAGATTGTCAACTCAGTATTTGACCCTCACTTGACTACCCAAGTAGCTTCTTACTCTCTTCAACGAGTTATATTACTTGCAATGGGGTTGACATCTCCATGTTTGAGGCATTCTAGTGATGGTTTGTCATTGATTTGATCCAAAATGTGGACCTATAGGCTTGGGGCCTGTAGGTCACTCATGACTATTTAAGGCTACTCAAGCCCTCCTTGAGCTCTTGAGTTTTGAGGTTTTCACCCTATCAAACCATTACACACTTCTTTTATCATTCCTCAATGTATCACAGAGCATGTGATAAACATGATGCCATCCCCTTCAACTTCAGGTTATTATATGGATTGTGTATAGATTGTGGAGTCTTGAACATTGAAAATGGAGTCTCCTAATGATGTGTCATGATATTGATGAGATTTATGAGTTTTAATGAGGTTTAATTTAACTCTCCATTTTATCCAGACATTCTCAACATGGATTTGGGTCCCTGAACACATATTGATAAACTTGCAGGCCTGTAAGTGTTTTAGGCACTTCATGAGCTTGCTCAAGATGAAAATTTGGATCATGTTCCCCATTATTCAACAAACCACTAGATAAAAAGTGTCTCTCTTGATGGACAATGATGTTACTTATTTCTATTCAAACCAAAATGAAGTTCAAACCTGAAAAGATCATCCAAATATTGTCCAAGTCTCTCAAGAAGTAATTCACTTGGAGATTATGGAGAAAGAGATCCACTTCTATAAAAACACATGAATTCCATGGATTTTAAGGATCTTCCATGATTAATATAGTGTTATAAACATATAAGAGTGACCACCATGAATAAAAAACCACAACTGTAGTAGGATTAACTGGAATAACCTGTATACCAAGATCTTCTTCCCTCAAGTGAAAGTACTTCATGGAAATGATTAAACTGATAAAACCACCATGAAAATGAGATCCAAGACCTCTAAAAACCACCCTCAAAATAATTCTTCTCCATTGATTTTTGAGCTGGAGAAACAGGTGCAAGAACAGACCCCTCTCAGATGGATAGGCCATAGTGACTTGTTGTCACTTTTAGTAATTTCTCATAGAAAATAGGACATCATTATGAAAACCAATTCCCCTAATTTAAATCTCATTAGGACCCATAAAAATGGCCAAAATTTCAGCTCCTAGCTCTCTCTCTCCTAGTCATACCATCCACTTCAATTTTACCTTTCTAAGCTTCTGAAGGTAGCAATGGAGGAGAAAAGGTGTCTGGAGTATCA
Organism: Torreya grandis; assembly: GCA_037957365.1. Lineage (NCBI taxonomy): Eukaryota > Viridiplantae > Streptophyta > Pinopsida > Cupressales > Taxaceae > Torreya > Torreya grandis. The sequence goes on along the minus strand of JARHVA010002596.1, from coordinate 1,034,824 downwards.
GTTCAACTTGAAACTTGGTTAAAATATGTTAAATTATGTTATGTATACTAATATACACTTCCAAACTATTTCCAACTGATAATTGATCCTCCAAGGCTATACAAGTGCCCAAAAGTTCTTGAAAATGTCATTTTTCCTGTTTGGGAGGTTAAAACTACAAGTTTGTCAGTACCTGACTGACACTAAACATTCTCTGACCTCTCTATAACACCAAGGTCACTTATAATCTTCTTTAAATTTCCTCTAATTAAATTTAAATGTCCCATTCCTCTATATGGGCCAAAAGGTGGCCAAAATGACATTTTTTGCATTTTAGAGTTAAATAAATGTTAGAGCATGATAGGATGACATTAATGAAATTAAAATAAACTTTTTTAATTACTTGGAACTATATTAAACCTTTGACCAAGTTTTACTCAACAATAACTTATAATTGACATGTTGGACTAGACAAGTGTTCAAAGACTAAAACTTGGACAAGGCTAAGGAAGGGAAAACATGACCATATGGGACTCTCTAGGACCATTGTATACCATGAAAAATCCATATGAATACCCTATGAAAATTTTAATTTAGAGGGGTTGACCTATTTTGCTTGGGTCCAAAATTTGGTCAACAATTTGGCGATTCACAAGGGTAGCCTGCCTGCAATGTTAATGGATCAGTGGCCTTATTCTTCCATTAGGAAATGGGGTCAATCTAAAATTAAAACTTGGCACCTACCTTGTAAATAAAAATAAACTGGATGACAATGAGATAAACACCACACCAAACATGTGTCTAAAGACACTTGGAGGAAAGAAACACACAAGGAAAGCAAAATAAATACATGTGCATAAAGCACTTAGGGAACTCAAAAATTGCTCTAATATGTATAAAGATAGAACTAGCCTCAATAACATGGATTCAAGTGTATCCCATTGACTAAGATACTCAATTCTTCTCCATTGAGTCTTTCCAATTGAAATTCATTGTGCTCCTTGCAAGCAATGATGACATAAGGTCCACTCTACAATGCATCAAACTTAGTATGCTTACCCAGTTTGGCTCTATCAGCATCCCACTTCAAGACTAGATCCCCTTCTTGATGTAGTCTTGATATGGCTCTCTTGTCAAAGTTATTCTTCATTTATGCTTGGTGGCTTTCCAAGGTGAGCATAGCTCGATTTCTTGTCTCTTCAAGGGCCATTAGTTCTTCTCATCTTATCTCCATAGGATCATTCTCCATCCTCTCAAACCTATGTGCCAATTCAAGGGGTGGTAATTTAAGTGAAATAGGAAACCTATATTTTTTTCCCATGGACACGCATATAAGGATAATTTCTAATGGCAACCTTGGGAGTGATCCTATTAGCCCAAAGGGTTGTCTTCAACTTAGTATGCCAAGCTCTTTGATTGTCCTCTGTAGTTCTCTTCACAATTTTGATTAAATTCTTGTTAGTGGACTTAGCTATCCCATTGCCTTGAGGGTATTAATTTGAAAAGGTGCTCAAATAGACTCCATATTGTAGAGCCCATTCCATTGTTCTCACTCCACTGAAATCCATGGCATTATCAAAAATTATAGTTGCAGGCACTCCAAAACTTGTTTATATGCTCTCATAAAAGTCAAGAATTGAAGTTTCATTAGCCTCCTTGAGAACCACTACCTCTACCCACCTTGTGAAATAGTCTATGGTTGTAAGGACCCATTTGTGACCACTACTAGATGGAGGATTAATCATGCCAATGAAATCAAGCCCCCCATTGCATGAATGGTTGTTCAACCTGAATTGGATGAAAATGAAGGGTTGTAAGTCTTTGTTTGCCTACAAAAAGTGCACACCTTTGACACAATCTAACCCAAGCATATGCATCCTTGAATAGGTTAGGCCAATAGTAACCAGCCCTCATTATTTTATAGTTATAGTTCTAAGTGCAAAGTGACCTTGTACTGGTCCATCATGGAATTGTTCAAGAAGTTTGTCACCCTGATATGTTTTCACACACCTAAGTAGCACCCCATTAATATCTTTCCTAAAGAGGAATCCATCCATAAGGACATAAGGTATTGATTGTAATCTAAAGTATCTCTTTTTTGCTTGATCTAAACCTCTAGGACACTCACCTGTTTGAAGGAATTTCACCATTTATTGTCTCCAACTTGGAGAAGATAAAGTTGTAGTTGTACTAGGATCTTCTTGCAATGCCAAAACCAATTTTTTTTATTCATTTAATTCTGATGATAGGTGTTCACACAGCCCTCTTCCTCTTACAAGCTCGATGGCCTTGATCTATATTCCTTCACTTTGGTTATCCACCCAGCTCTCTTTTCATTCAAATATTTTTTCAAGAGGAAGTATCTTATGCTTGGGTGAGACACCATCACATGAATCTTGTTATTGGACACCATATGTCTAAAGTTCTTGAGACTTCTTATCACAGCCAACGCTTGCTTCTCAACATAGGTATACCTTTATTCATAGTCTTGCAGTCCTTGACTAAAAAAAGTTATGGTTTGCTCAACTCCTTCAACATTTTATTGCATCAACATGGAAGAGATTATATCAGTATTAGCAAAAGCATACAATAAAAAATCCTTAGAGAAATTAGGATTGGTTAGTGTAGGTGCTTGATCAATGGCTTGTTTAATGGCCTCAAAATTGGTCTTCCCTTCTTTGGTCCATTGGAAAGCTTGGTTTTTCTTTAACATGAAATTTATTGGCTTCACAAGAGTGGCAAATCCAATTATGAACCTTCTCAAAAAGTTAATCTTCCCAAGAAAACTTTGTAAATATTTCTTATGATTAGGTAGTGACAAAGCTAGAATGGCTTCAACCCTATCAAGATCAATGGAAAGTCCATCCCTATAAATAATGTGTCCAAGTAACTTACCTTCATGAACATCAAAAACATACTTTTTTGGGTTGATAGACACCCCATATTTCCTACATGTTTCAAAAATCTTCCTTAGATGCTTCAAATGATCACTTGCATTCTTGGAAGAAAGTGTTATGTCATCAAGATATATCAATACTATGACATTTATCAAACCTTGAAAATCCATGTTCATGGCCATTTTTAATGTAGCACCTGTGTTGGACATCCAAAATGGCATTCTCTTGAAGGCATATGTCCCCCACTTTTTATTAAAGAATATCTTGTATTGATCTTCCTTTTTGACCAACACTTGGTTATACCCCGAATAGCCATCCAAGAGTGAAAAATATTGAGAACCAGCCACCACTTAAAGTATTTGTTCCATTGAAGATAGAGGATAGTGATCCTTCAATGAGAATCTATTCAAGTCTCTAAATTCCACACACAACCTAATTTCACCACTCTTCTTTCTCAAAAGTACAAGATTGGCAACCCATAAAGAATGTTTGATAGGAAAGATAATCTTTGACTCAATCAACTTGGTGAGTTCCTTTCTCATGAGAATCTCCACCTTAGGATTAATTGGTCTTTGACTTTGCCTCATAGGTTTAGTATTGGAATCAAGTTCTATAAAGTGTTGTGTTAATAAAGGATCAAACCCTTTGAGTTCACTATACTCCCAAGCGAAGACATTTGCAAATTCTCTACATAACTCAATGAATGATGCCTTTTCTTCTTGTTTACATATCTTCCCAAGCTTGAGTAACTTGTTTTTGACGATGGATATTCCCTTATGATATTACTTTGTGGATATGCTTACTTTGTCTTTCCTCATTTGATCACTTTCATTGAATATACTTTCAAGAGTCACCAACCCCTGAGGCAGCTTGTTAGATCTTAGTTATATAATTTGTTCCCCATACTGATGTTTCAACTTGGCTTGATTTTTGGAAGAGAACTTAGCCTTATGTTTTAAGAAACATGCTATTTGTTTGTCACTTTCAAACACTTTCCAATTTACATCATTATCTAGTATGGAAGGCCTTATAACTACCATGATGTCTGACTATTTTGGACTCTTGACATCATTTGGAATATCAAATTGTGATCCAACTGAAGCCAACCTATCAGCATGTTGATTTGCCTCTCTTACGACTGAATTGATGTCAAAGGCTTCAAAATATTCAATAAGGTCCCATACTCTATGTTTATAAGACTTCAACAAGGTTTTTTTTAATGCACTCTTACCTCTTACTTGATGCACAACTAGTGTTAGGATTGTGGAGCTAAAAGCTTCACTGATGCAGATACAGAGGAGGTTGCAGGAGAGTTGCTGAGTGCCAGAGACACCGGCGTCGGTCAGGCCAACCGACGTCGGCAGGAAAGGGCAGGAAAGACAACCGGCGTCGGTCAGAGATCGGCCGGCGTCGGCGACCCCCAGGTGGACAGGGACCGGCGTCGGTCGCCTGTGTAGTTCGACTGCGAGCTATCTACGGGCAGTTAGCTAACGAACCAAGTGTTTGCATGAAGAGATCTAATTTTAGACTGAGAGCTGCGGATCTAATTATTGTAATTAGATGTCTAATTATTGTTTGGATGAGATCTATATAATAGACTCATGGTTGTATTGGAAAAGTGTGCTAGGGAGTAAGAGAGCATAATTATAAGCTCCTTCTGTGTGTGAGGTAGAGCAATGGTGCGTTCCTCCTAGTGCCACAGTACCAGGTGTGTTGGTGTTGGATTGGAGAGCCAGCTGGGTTCTTCAGGAGTGTAGGATCTTGGTCACAGTTGCATGGCCTATATAGGAGATCTACATGATAAGTAAGATCGTTGATCTGCAGGTGTATGTGTATGCAAGGTCGAGGTTCACAGGTGAATAGAACCATTGTTTGATTTGCAGGTGTGCAAGGTCATACAGACAGCAACACAACAGGGAGCAGTATCAGGCAGGATCTACTTGGAGTACAGGTGTGTACTCGGATAGAGCAAGAGAGGAAGGCAAGGGAGTTCCTTCCATAAGTATGGTCTGTTGAAGTGCAGGTTATTGCAGGTTCATGGGAGATCTACTTGAAGTACCTTGAGTACTTGTGGAGCACGTGGAGTGCTTGTGGAGTGCGTGGAGCACTTGTGTTATGCGTGGAGCATGAGAGGTGAACACCAACTCTGTATTTGAGTTGGGTGTTGGGACCTGTGAGAGGGAGAGCTTTGGGGAGAAGAATTACTGTTCACTTGAGGTGTGGGAAACCTCTGTAAGGTGGTGGAGAAGATGTGGCATATTCTCTATTGTATTCTTTTCTGTATAAAGTGTTAATACAAGTTGTGTATTGTCTCTCATATGCTGTGTTATTCTGAATTCTAGTTACTTGGTGAATCTGGTTATTTCCGCATATTAAGTTGCTTGAAGTTTGGTAATCAATTGTATGTTTCCGGTTTTGCATCCTGACAAGTGGTATCAGAGCATGTTTGTTGTTCTAGATTCCTGACAACTAGTTCACTATCTCCAATGGCTTTAACTTGATTTATACCTCTCTTTCTTGCCCATTGAAGCCCATGAATGAGAGCCTCATATTCTGCTACATTTCAAGAACAACTGAATTGGAACCTAATATCTGAGTAGTACCTTTCATTTGATGGAGAAATAAGCATCATACCATCACCTACACCATTCTTACTCCTTGAGCCATCAAAGAACAATTTCCAAAAACCATCACCATCATCACTAGGCTTTGAAAGAGAAGGTATGGTTGTACCTTCCTCATGTAAATAATAGACCCCAATATCATATTCTTAAACTCCTCTATATGTATCAAACTCATGTTTTTTTTCCTCCCACTCATCTAGAAAAATATTAGGTATGTCATCTAAAGGTGCAACTGGTTCTTGATCATTAGCTTGATCTCCCTCATCAATAATAGTGCAAGTCATATTAGATAAATTTTCTACATAAGGATCCACATGAAACTTGGATAAAGGTTTAGATTTGATAGTCACCTTAGCACCATATCTAGTCCTAAATGCCATATAGGACCATTCTAAAGTTAAGTACCCCCAATCTTGGTGGTGAAATATCTTGACAAGCAAAGATCAAAGTGAGGTGGCACATCAACAACCACTACATCTTTGGAAATAGAGAAATTAGGACAAGCATGAAGATTCAATTACAAACCTTTGATCATGCCAATTATTTTGGAAAATGATCCATCAAGTTGTAATACTCCCTTTGAATTTGGTTCATACTTCAATTTTAGCTTATATGCCACTTTTTTAGCATGACTGAGCTACTTGCTTCACTATCAATTAGACAATTATGAACCAATGAATCTCCAATGATAATAGAGAGGTATAATAGAGGAAGTTTATCCTTTCCTTCAATTTTGATTGGCTACCCATCCTTGGTCTTCACTTCATTGGTCAAAAATTCCCCTCTTTCACTAGGCTTCCTAGATGATGCATTGAGCTTGGAGAGCACATTTTGGAGCAAGCTTCTTTGACCAGGTATGGATAGTGTTTCCCAAATTGGAATGCTTACATGAACTTTCTTTATTTTCTCCACAATATTTATAGGAGAGCGTCCAACTTTTTGAGCCAAAACACTACCACTAATTTGTGTCACTTGATGTATAGGAGTAGTTATAGAAGAAGCTTTAACATTCTAAGTTTTTTTATTTATCTAATTTATAGAGGCTACATTTTATGTACATGATCCTTGGTATGCTTGAGATCTTACATTTGGACCACTATTTGTTCCTTGAACTTCCTCAACCTCTCTCTTCTTTGACCTTGTATTGGTAGCTATAGAACTTGGATCAACATTAAGATTTCTTTGGAACTTGATAGCACATGAGTCCTCTTGATAGTAGTTCATTATGGCAGCATTTGATTGAGTGTCCCCTTCACTAGTCTCTCCTCCATTAGGCATATATTCTTGAGTCATGGAAAGCATTATTCCCCATTAAGTCATATAAGCTTGATTGAATGATTCATTTGCATAAGTGGAAGGGTCATGAGGTTGTTTCCATGAAGGTTTCTCTCCACTATCTTTTACAAGATTATTTTGAATAGGTACAAGTGCTTTGGAAGTAGAAGGAGCATTGTGATTTTGTCCTTTAGGTTGTCTTACTTGAGTTAGTTGCCCTTGTCCTTGGCATTGACCTTGAAAAGGTTTTTTAGGAGCTTGATAGGATTGGTAAAGCTAGAAATGGCCTTGATAAGACCTCCATTATTGTTGTTTTTGTTTCCTCTTAAGATCTTATATTTATTCTCTAAGATTATTAATTGCATATTCTTATTTTTGCTTATTTGTTTGACTAGGGACAGCTTGTTTGTGCTTGGGTGTGGGAATACGAGTAATGGTGGGCATGGGAGCTTGCACATCAGAAAACAAAGGCATGGGAGGTCTAGGATCAAATTGTCTAGCTTGGATCAAGTTGTTCTCAACTAGTATGGCAATGTCATAGGCAGTTGGTAGAGTATTCCCACCCATTGATTGAATCATAACACCAACCAATATCACTATTCAAGGCCTTGAGATAGTAGAGAAAAGCATTGTTTGGGGTGGGTCTTACTAGGATTAGGATTCTATCCCATTTTTTTTGAAACATAGCATTGAAATATTGCATGGATTCATGAGGGCTCTCTTTATGGTAGTAAATTTTTTGGCCAAGGACAAATGGTCACTTTTGTCTTCAAACCTCTTGTTCAATTTGTCTCCCAGATCATCCCATGAGTCAATTAAATTGGGGCCTAATGTCCTACACCATTCCAAATATTTGCATTTAAAATTTATTTCCAACAACCTGATTACTACATTCTCTTGTGTGATGTTTTGAATGCTAAAAAAGTTGGTCGTGTCTCTAATATGTTCAATGGGGGTAAGTGAAGTCTCTCCATTGAATTAAGGCACACTTTTGAGGGCAGCCATTGGAATATCATCATATTATTGAAGGTTCAAAGGAGAATCACCATTGAAGGTAATAAAGGGAAGATTTATAGCCATGTTATCATCCTTAAGAAAGCTTGGATAATCTAGAATAAAGATCCTCCTTCTAGGTGACTTAGTGTATGAGAGAGTTAGAAGAAATCTCTTTCTCTTGTATGAACAGAAAGGCAATTCAAGGAATTCAAAGGGGATACATTTTGTTTTTGATCTTTTGGTCACCTTTGGCATGAAATTAGGCTCATTAGTCAATAACCATGATTTCAAAACCTTTTGGAGTCGTCATATGTTGCATGAAGAAGGCTACTACTACTGCAATAATGTCAATACCAACATCTATCTTGGATAGCCTCTTGTATTTTGGGTCCCACCAAGCATGCCAAAACTATTATAGCTCAAAATTACACCCTATAAGAGGGTGATTAAAGCCCTCTCAACTTGATCTATGTAATGGTATTGACTCTAAGTTGTGGGTGACGTCTAGGTGAGTCAAACCTCTAGATTTTGGGCTAGCTCCCAGAATACAACACCTAGACTAATACTACACCACTTGCTTCAACATGGAAAAGGGAAAGAAGAGTAATAATCTAAAAAAATAACTTAGAGGTGATGCACCAAATAATAAATCCATAGCTTTTTGAAAATGAACTATGAAATATCAACTTACAATCTAATTATGCTACTCTAAACAGACCCTATCACACTAGTGTTTCAATATGAAGGTTTAGATGATTGAATGAGTAATAGGATGATTACTCAAGAGGTGATAATGGAAACACTAATGATCTATAAAATATAAAAATAATAAAACAAGATAGAACACTTCATATGACCTGTGAAACGAAGCAAACTTGTATAAGGCATGAAATATGAAGGACAAATGCAAAGGATATGACTATCACTAAATATTCATCAAATCAACATCCTCAAAATCACTCTTTGTAAGATAGAAGTAGAAAATATGACTTGAATTCACTTCAATACAAAATTACAAGTCTCAATTTTGGCAAGGCTGCACCATAAAAAAATGTGTGGATCCTTTTCAAAGCCAAAATGGTTGCTTAAATAGAATAATGGTGAAGAGAGAGAGGGGGGGCGTAGTAGAGAAGGAGTGACAAATGTCAAGCATGAGAGAACTAGTTACAAAGAAAGATAGAGTTATGAAATAATCTATCAGATCTACCATGCCATGTTTTAACCTCCTGAAGATGCTCGATCCTTCCAAGTGGTGTAGGAGTTACAACTTGGCTTGACACCTTGACTAGCATCTTAGAAACTACCCTTCTTTGCATGAAAGGAGTGAAAAATGGACATTCCAACCATGAATTCACCCTAAAATGATCTGAAACAAATCATTTAATATCTTACATCCCTTAATAAACTCCTCTAACTTGTCATTCCATCAATTATATGCATAGGTGTCTTGTAACTCTCCATTTCCCATGCCTAGATTGGTCCAAGTGGCCTAAAACTCAAGTGCAAAATATCAAACTCATCCAAACCAAATTAATGGTCTTTAAATATGTTTCTAGGTATGAAAAAACAATTTTGGTTCTTAGACCAACTCCCAAGAACTCATTTTTCTCCTTAAGTCTTCAATACCCCTAATTTCCTTGTAGCCTTTTTCCTATAAATATCCTTATGTGGGAGTTGTACGAATGATATTGACAAAATAATTTCATATTGTAGGACCCTATATGTCCTATATCCATTTCAATTTCATCTTCAAACTTTGAGTGGAAACCCATTTTTCTACATTTCTCTCCCTTGAATTAGGCCTTCTTGCTTTAGACCCTGTTTTCTTTCTCTAGACTTATACCACACATTTTAAATCACCTAAAATCATGTGATTCACTTTCCTTATTCCATCACCAACTTCCATGTCAATTTTGGGGTCTTGAGACCTTGTGGAGGTATGCAAACTAAGAAATGGCCTTACCTCCTAGTCTCATTTTGACCCTATTTGAGACTACCTTGAAAAATGGACTTGGTTGGATCATTTCCAGAATATCATATGAAATTTTTTGTACTTTAATTTCTATGATAATTCCTAAATTACCTCATCCTATGATTTGGGAGCTTTCCCCTTCTCAGAACACCTGCAAAACACAAAAAAAATGCAAAAATAGGGTATTTTAGGTAGTCTGTATAAATAAAGTACATGGACAGAACCTCCTTGGAGTCCTCAACAAAATCCAAGAGGTTTTAGGATCAAATTGTGGAATTTATGTGCATTTTATATCTTTTTCCTGTGACTAGTCACTGTTAGGGTTTAAGAGAGATTTTAGACCTGTATGGGGTCTTAACAATTCTTCATAAAGAAAAAATCATTAAATGACCTCCTTACACTTGTAAAACCTTCTTATTATACCCCTTCAACTATTAAAAAAGTATCATACTCCCAAAAAAAGTGTGATAAATAGTATGAGCATCTTAAGTTGTTCTTCAAATGGCTTGCTTAGCATTCTTGGGCTTAAAGAGAGCTCTACTTTGATTTATGGGTCTTGAAACTCATTCCCACTACTATGAGAGGCTCAAACACCTTTATAAAAACCATCTCCATTATTTCACATTCTTTTTAAGCTCCCATCACCCCTTTATATGCAATTGGTACACTAATCAAGCTATTTGGGGTTTAAGACCTACCTTGCTTTTGTTATCCCTCAAGGGCTTTTGAATGGAAACCTGAGTGTGTTACCACCTCAAAAGTGTATGTAAAAATTTGATATTATTATTAATTCCCTAAATTTCCCTCAAATATGCATATAATTCTTGTTTTTCTCTTTCAAAAGCCCTTACCAAATGGATGCCTAAGTCTCTTGACTGCCCCTTACCCAAGGAGTGGGCAAGGTCTAAGACAAAATAATGAGTAATTACACTATTTTTATGACCTAAAGGATACCATGGAATTATTTTTAAATTAATTATGACCATTTATACCAATTTTAAGATCATTATCAAGCCCATAGATCCCTCAAATGTCAATTTCCCTCAAGACTGGGTATAGCCTGCTAGTGACTGCAAGGTTTTAGACTTAGACTAGGTTTTTATTATTTTATTCATATTTACCTTAGGTATAGGGATTAGATATGATATAAATTTTACTTAATTCCTTTCACAAATTCCCTTTATCCATCTCAGACCTATTCATAATCCTCATTCTCCAATCCAAGCAAAAACTCATCTTAAAAAGCAAGCAAGCTTGTTTAGAGTTTTAACTGTGTGTGGATAGTTTACCTTGAAACCACTGAATCCCTCAATTTATTTTGGTTTTAAATATCATTTATAAAAAAATTTATATAGGATTTATACTTTACATCTCTTTACATACTCTTTGTCTCCTTACTCAGGCCCAAGACTAGTTGAGCTCTTGCATCCTGAAGATGACTATGTGAAGGTCACTTGGATATGTTTTTTATACTTTAAGACCTCATAGTTCACAAATAAATATCTCTTAGTGATCCATTAACCTATTTTAAGTCTTTTATTAGGCTCAAATTTCCTTTCAAACCTTTATCTTATTACTCAGGCTTGATGTTGGACCAACTACGTGATTAGCCACCTATGTTTTTGCACTTAGGGTATTGACTGTGTTCTTTGTTTTTATCCCTCCTCTTTTATATTAATAGAATCCATGGCTTTGAATTTATTTTAAGTCTCATTTAGGCTCTTATTATACCTTTCAATCACCTCTGCCTCTCACTTTAGGCCTGAAACTAAGTTTGCTTCATAGGTATGCCTGTAGGTGGCCTCTAAGTTATCTCAAACAGGGTTGTAAATGTTTGTAGTGTTTTGATCTCATATGAATTATTTTAATTTTTTTTATTATTTATAGAATTTATATATCATTATTTTTTCCATTATCACCTCTTGATTAATCATCCTATATGCATGCAATCATCTAAACTTTCATATTGAAACACTAGTGTGATAGGGACTATTTGGAGTAGCATAATCAGATTGTAAGTTGATATTTCATAGTGCGTCTTCAAAGAGATATGAATTTCACGTTTGGTGCATCACCTTCAATTTTTTTGGTTTGATTATTACTCTTCTTTCCCTTTTCCATGTTGAAGCAAGTGGTGTAGTATTAGTCGAGGTGTTGTATTTTGGGAGCTAGCCCAAAATCTAGAGGTTTGACTCACTTAGAGATCACCCACAACCTAGAGTCAATCCCATTGCATAGATCAAGTTTAGAGGGATTTAATAACCATCTCATAGGGTGTAATTTTGAGCTATAATAGTAACTTGTTTCATATGACAAGTCATATGAGAAAAACCAAGTAAAAATATATTGTAGAAATTTGCCAATCCAAAGAAGCTAAAAAAAATTGTGAGATTATTTGGTTGTGGCCATTCTTGGATGACTTGAATCTTGGTTGATCCCACATTCACTTATTATGCCTATACTATGTATCCCATATATTATATCTCATGCATAGATAATGAAAAAAATTCCATAATTGCATACAGTTTGTGTTTCCTCAAAGTGCTAAGCACTTGCTCTGTATGGCACAAATGTTCATCCCATGTTTTGTTGAATATCCAGGATGTCATCAAGATAGACTAAAACAAATGAAGTAGTGAATGGATTAATAATGCCATTCATCATTCGCATGAATGTATTTGTTGCATTGGTCAAACTGAAGGGTATGACAAACCATTCAAACAAACCTTCTTTGGCCTTGAAGGTTGTCTTCCATATATCTGTAGGTTCAACATGAATCTAATGATACCTAGACTTAAGATTGATTTTAATGAAGTGTTTTTAATTGTAGATCTGGTCCAATAGGTCCTCAACCCTTGTAAGAGGATAGCAGTTCTTCACTATGATATTGTTGAGAACTTTGTAATCAATACAAACCTCCATGTGTCACCTTTCTTTGGCACAAGCATAATTGGGTTACCGCAAGGCAATGAGTTGGCCATAATATGTCCTATTTCCATGATTTCATGAGTCACCCACTTTATTTATTCATTCTCCATAAATTATATATGGTATAAAGAGGCATTAGGTAGAGGTAGTCTAGGGATCAAATAGATAGTGTGTTGCATCGCATAGTGTGTAGGCATTTCCTTTGGTAGCTAAAAAATGTCCTTATATTCTTCCAACTTGTAGTTCAACTCTGAGGTTTTTTTTGTTATTGATAGAGTAACTACAATATGGATTGGTGTCATAGGGACTTTCTTATGTTCAGATCTTACCATCAAAATCACAAAAAAATTACTAGATGTGACTAGCTTCGTACATTGCTTGGCACTAATGAGTGATAGCTTAGGGACTACTTCTGGTATACGGTATCTTATCACCAACATCTACTAATACATTTATAGGATTTGACTTATAAACTACATGTCAATGGTAAATATATGGTTGACCAAGTATAAAATTACATACCTATAATCGATCAACGTCTCAAAGGACCGTACCTTGAAAAGGCTTGATATTATACACCAATTGACATTAATGAGTGATGTTTTTCTCAAATCCTGCATTGAACCATCCAATAGAGTATGGTTGAAGATGAGGCATCGGTGACAGGTTTAATCTACATATTGATTCAAGAGAAATCAAGTTATTCTGACTTTCATTGTCAATAATGAAGCATATTGGTTGAGCATTGATCTACATCTGAGAATAGAAAAATATTTCTACTTCCTCTATTTCTTTAGGGGTAGTAGAGATGTTTTTGGTACACACCATGGTGTTAGCCTTAGAATCCATGATCTGCTTAATTTTCTCCAATAATGTTAAGTTTGTACCTGTAGCTTCAAGTTTTGTAAGTAGAGTTGTCCTATCACAACATTCTTCATTAGAATGCTTGTTGGAGTTGTGAATTGAACACCACTCTCTAGTCGTAGACTACTTATTATGTGGAGGTGTTTAGTGTTATTCCCTAATTTTGAATTTTGTTTGGAAGATTTAGATTGTTTTAAATGGTCTAAGACTTAAAAGCTTGTCTTAGTCTTGGGCTTGGCCTTTACTTCAAACTTGCAATAAAATCTGTAGACATATCCGATTGAATAGATCTATAATAAATCCATTTCTGACTGGATATGTGGTCTCAAGCATGACCTGTATTTCAAAACATGGTTTTGATATGAATCCTAAATCCCAAGTTTTGACACCAATGTATGAAAAGCATTTGTGTATTACTACAAATGTTGTTACTTTGGCAAAACTAAGAGAACTTGATGTACTTACCATAATAATTTCAAATAAGATAATAGGTTTATTTAGGTGCTTGTACGAAACCATTCCATGTGTTTACAAATGTGTCTAAATTGACTTCATCTTCATGATTATCATGTGAAGTGTGGTAGTTTTTCAACCATTTATTTATTGATAAAGAAACTTTCAGAAGAGAGAATATAATATTTTCTTGTCAGAGAAATGATTAATTTTGTAATATGAACAAATAAAGTTAATCCAAGTATTCAGTACATTGGCATTTATTTTGTGTCCATACATAGGGATGTCTAGATTGACTTGTACCTTATATAGAGTTTGACCAAATGGTCGATGAGAATGAGAGGTGTTGGAAGGGGTTTGTTGATTTAAAATTAACGCAAAGTAATCAATGATATTTTCTCATTCACTTGCATGACATTCTTCCAAATATTATTGTTTTCTTTGTAATGCATCCTCTATCATGTTTTGGAATATTTATAAAGTTGGTGTCATCGAATATTTGTCTCTCATTTTAGGATGTGATGGAAGGTACGATTAAGGGTCACAAGTCTCAATCCCTACCTTAGTATAACCAAACCTCATATAAGTGCACATACAAATAGAAACAAGATTTAAAAACACCACGATGCCACTCAAAAATGATATGAAGTGTGTAATCTTTGATACCACTGATTCAAGACTCAAAAGGAGACCCATGGATAACCTATCTAAATGTATTTAAGAGGGTTATGAATGGAAGAAAATTTATGAATGACAAAGGATATGAAAGTTAAATGTGTTCAAATAACAAGGAAATTAGTAAAGAGATGAAAACTAATGTATAATTGTAATAGAAAAGTTGTATTATGCTAAGTTATGTATAATATTTGTGATAATAGATGTCTAGTGTCTATGTACTTCCTAATTTAATTCTTCCATGTCTCTATCTTTACAAAAAATGGAAGTATAAATTATTATACAAAGAATGAATAGGAAGCGTTGGTTGAACCATTATAATAGTTGGTAACAACGGCTTCATAACTGAAGAGTGTGGTGATCTCACTAAATGTCATTACTGATGAGCTATGTTCTATAGTTCTAACATTGCATGAATTATGTGGTAACATATAAGTTCAATTGGATCAAACAAAATGGCACATATACATGGAACCTACTACTGGTGTTGTTGATGTTAGCATAGAGTTGAATGTGCAACAACTAAATTTTCAGTAAGATCTAGTGGCCTAGATCCTCCTGGATCACATACACATGCATCAATGACATGTTGCATGTCTATTTTAACTATATAAAACCAAATTAGATGACTTTAAGACCACTTAGACAAAAAATGGAAAGGCTTCCTCAATGAATTATGCCTCCTATATTATATCTAATGGATTGATGCAATATATCATATGCAAATAGATATTGATACATATATTTCCAAAAAAATTCCATCATCATTCTTAGTAATACTAATATAAGTCATTGCTTCATAACAATAGTGAGCATTTCCCTTTATTCGGTGAATGGAGGAAAGGCAAAATTATCACCAAGACCATAAGCGCTGCCAATTTTGGTTAATCTATTGGACCCAGGTATGAATCGCCACCAATCTCTATGTACTCTCTCCAAATACTATGGCAGTCTAATGTATCTCAAATTAAGCACCACCTCGGTGGTTATATCTTCTTCTATGGAGACTGCAACTGCCATACTTAAGGCTTTTGAATCTAATTTTTGTAACGAACTGCAAAATGGTGACACTATAACAAATATAATCTTGTACAATAAAAGATATTAATTGGTCCTCCAAATGGACTATGTTTTAAAATTAATACATTTTCCCTCTCTTAAACCCAAATGTTTGGAGGAGTGGTTGAAATCTAGAGAAGAATAAATGGCATTGTTGTTTTCTTCCCTCTTCAAACAACAAGGAAAAGGTACAACTACATGACATGTATTTCACATTTACTATTACTCCTATGTTTCAATGAGACATAAAGGTGAAAAAGTACTTCGGGAGGGATATAAAAAACACAGTTTATCTACTCCCATGAGATAACAGTGTTTGAAACATACATATGGGAATCATGATTAAACTTTATATTGGTTGTAAATGTAACAGAAGAGGATTGACAAAACAAAAAATTCATATCCCTTCCAATGTACTTTGTACCTTTATGTCTCATTGGAACATAGGAGATAATAGTAAATATGAAATATGTCATCTAGATATATAATAAAAAACACATTTTTTCTACTACCATGAGATAATAGTGTTTGAAACACATGTATGTAAATCTTGATGAAACTTTATTTATTGGTTATAAAAGTAATGGAAGATAATTTACATTGAGTTTTCTTCCTCTTTTTTTCTAGTTTGTACATATTTACTATCCTTCATTTTTTAGTAGTAGTCAAAGTAAAATGTAGGGGAGATATGTAGGTCATATAACAAGCGTAATCAATATTGTAATGATGGTCAAGCCTTGACAATTGATACCATCGAGTTCAATTGTTGATTTATTGAGTGTCATTCCTTGTGATTTATGTATGGTTAGCACCCATGTCATTCTGAACAACATTTGTCAATGTTTCCCTCACGTAATTAGAGGAATTGGCACATGTGTTGGATTACTAATATCCAACAGAGGCAAAGTATTGTATGAAGGCAATAACCACATGCATGGATAAATCATGGGGTTTTGTACCTAGATTGTAGACAATGTGAACATTTTTTTGATAGTTTCATTAAAATGGGTTGTTAAAAAAAGTGAATGGTTCATCTTCTACCCCGAGGGATGGTTCCCCCTCTTGCAAGGGTGTTAATTAGATTTGCATATGTGTTGCATGCTAAAAAGTTTGTTGGCATGACATGCACTTTGAGGTATTCATATAATGGATGTGCAATTATGGATATGTTGTGGCATGGAGAAATTTTGTGCAATTCTTCACATGGTGGCTACGGAGTTTTAGATGTGTTATGGCATGGCACAAGTCTCCACATCGTGGTTGCGCAATTCAGTGTATAGGATGCATATTATGCTAGGAGATACGTGACATGATTTGTCCTTAATAATGTGGCATGGAAGTGTGTAGGACCATGAAGAACCCCTAGTAGATACTGCATATGGTTTGGTTCATGCATGGGTGTTACAATCTGACTTCATAGACTGAATTGTGCCACTGTAGGAGTGTGTGTGGTACCTATTAGGGATGGACTAAAGATCTTGGATGGTTTGAGGTATGTCATAAGGTCTCCAAATTTTGCTTGTATCATCTAGGATGGTCTACAACATGGTACAAGGTCGTAGGACTATTCCACATCATGGTTACATAGTTTTGGAGGCTATGCAACTTGGTGCATTATGATGCAATGTCTCCATAAGGAGACTACTTAGTATGGATGTTATACAGTATTACGCAATATGGCATGATATGGCATAAGGAAACTTTGTAGATATAGATGGTCTACAACATGACACAAGGTGGCACAAGGTGCTACATGATTGCTACACACTTGTGTTGTACATCAAGATATATATGTTGCATGATAGGTGTGAAGTGTTGTGTGCTCATACAAAGGAGAAGTGCACTGGTCACAAAATCGGACATAGATCACCATGACATCTATTTCCAGATTGCCAAAAAATCAATGTACTTTTTTAAAACCTCGCTTTGTCAATTATTACTTTGGAATTAGAATATTAATTAGGCATTTTTTTTTGTTTTACATCCAAAGATTGAATGCATGGTTTTGGTATATGTATTGTATTTTTATGTAAAACATCTTGCCCATTAAGCAATTTGGTGAACCCACAGTCTCTTACACTTCAGCGAGGGTTTAAATGCTGCTACATTTTGTGATGGATTTGATTTTAATAGGGTTAACTATTTGGCATGTACCTTTAGGGTTTCACAAAACCTTGATTTTTTGTACCTTCTCCCCTAGGGTTATATCTTATTTTGTATTGATTAAATCTGAATTGTATGATTTCTTAGGGTTAGTTCTCTTGCATGCTCTTAAATTCAATAGCCTTAGCTTCCTTGTAGTTTGTGTCTGAGCATAAACTTGTGTGCTTCAATAAATATTTTATTCCTCTAGAATGCTTGCAAATACTTAATTGTTTCATATGAATGATAGCTAGATATTGTATATCCAAATGAAATATAATGTTTGTATCTGGTTAAAAAATAAATTATAATGTAGAAAAAATTAGAGAGAAGAGAATGTGACAGTTTCAGGGACAACAAAAAGGTCTGAAACTATCAAAAGTCAAAAAAACATGTGAATAATGCCTAATTTAAATAAATATTTGACAAGTACACAAACATCCTAAAATCATACAATTTATTTACTATTTAATGACTAGGGTCCATTTTCAAAGTAATTTTAAAATTAACAAAGTTTGTTAGTCTTATAAATTTAACTCTACTTTTCATAATGTGAGAGGAACTAAATAATTACCTTCTAAAGCATCGTTGATAATAATCATCGAGTAGAAAAAAGAAAAGTATATAACCAATGTCAAATCACAAGTAAAATATTATAAGAAAAATTCAAATGTAAAAATAATTTATATGCAATATCTTATTGTTATATAAATTTTTAATGATAAAATTTATATGTTACACCAAACATAAATAAAAACATATTTATTTAACTTAAATCCTAGTTAAGAAATAGGGCATCCATGTTCCATGCTTTCTTTCATTATCAAAGAAATAAATTTACACCATCAAAATGGCTAGCATGCACTAACTAATTACATGAAAATAATTTTCTTTCATATAAAAAATATTGATTTATTATTATAATTTATTTTGTCATAAATGAGTAAAACAAAAAGAAAAGGCTTAGAGAATAAACAAAGATTAAAATCTATATATAATTAAATTTATTCAATTATTGATTTCCTTTAAATTATATGATTTGGTGACAACTATCATGAATCATGTATCCTTCTCCTCCCTCGTTTATTTACAATCCAAATTCTTATAGTAATCCACGGTGTAACCAACACTATGTTAGAGTCCATATGGAAGAGATTGATCTGCTACATGTTACTGGAAGATGATTCAACAAGTTTTAAAGTCAATTTACTTTGTGAAATCTAAACTCGTGATATAGATGTTAAAAAGGATTTATCTTAACCAACACTCACAAATTGGTGGGGTCCACACTCTCAACCAATCACATAAATTCATACTAAAAAGTGCTAAATATTAAAAAAAATGATTGGTTGCCCAACTAAAGTTAACCAATTTATGAGTGTTAGTTAAGTTTGTTTGTTAAAAAATATTTTGATCTACAAATTTAAAGTTAAATGATTTTTTTATCTATGTTATGATGCCCATACAATACATTCGAATTGGGAGAAGCTAAAATTCAAATGCATTCACCTAAAGCATGAAAACATTCTGAAAAATAGTGGAGGTGACATACAATTAATTAAACTAATCAATTAATTTAAAAAATAGAGAAAGGAGGTGACATGTATGGTTTTAAAAATTCCAAAAGTGGTCTCGATTGTTGCCGTACAACACAACAGTGGTCAAGTAAGTTATCAATGCATTGGCCCTTCTCTCATTTGTTTTCCATGTTTCATTTTGCCTAATTGTCAGTTTCCTTACTTCGATGTGGTTGTCTTGCATGCCAATGGGTCCTAATTTGAATTCAATAAGTCTATCTATACACAAGCACCCTAATACATTATACATAACAGACCTTGATCATATCTTACGCTTACAAGGATGACATAGATATCAGTTGTATTGATTTCCTTTCCTACATACTTTTACCAAAAGAACACCTAAGCAAAAGAGCATATAATGTTATTTTACAAACCTGCGTCTTCACATGTTTGCTTCTTGACATGCATGAGTGTTGAGTGCCAGTTTGTAAGTGTTTTGTAAAGGGCAAGATGGGGACTAACTGAGGCATTCCCCTCTCCAAAACATTATATTTCATGTTCTCTAAGTGTGGACTTGAGCCCTTGCGAAGGAGAGAAGATTCTAACATCAGTGCACATCAATTTGCTTATCTAAGAGACGTTTCTAGGCTTTTGCTATTGGTGAAGGGTTTCATGAAGTTTCAATCGGCAGGGATCTACTCAACGGTTTTTGGAGCAAGTTTATTGCTTTCGGGACAACTGTGACTCTTGAAATACTCCATTTTTGGTCTTGTCACTTTCAAACCATACGAAATTGGTTGTTGTCTCAAATCACTACCTATTTTCTAGATTTCCTTTTGCATTATTATAGATCCCTCTTCTTTGCATTTTCAACGTCATCAAAATCAGGTATTTATCTATCCATTTCTCTTGTCAATTTCTCATTCAAGGTAATTTCATTCATCTCCTCTTTTAATATACTTAGGAAGATCTTTATTTCATATATTTACTATATTTATACTTGATTTACCTTTGCCCCGTCATTTTATGTGATGGTTGTAGTGTTTTGAACACTTGTGCACCCTCCCTATAAAACATGGACTCCCTGTAATTGCTCCATGCAAGGTGGCCAAGAAATAATCCAAAAAAATAGTGTAACACCTCTTAGAACTATGCATCCTTATCTTACAGGACCAATCACAAACTGGTGCGAACATTTTATTATGAACATTGGTATAGGGTTAGATCTCAGGCTTATTGTTTTGAAACCAAACCCAAAAAATGCTAAACAAATGGCACAAGTATGAGGTGAACCTACAAGGATTTGAACCTTCTTTTGAAATTGATTAGGTTTGTCAATGGATGGACTTATCAATTTACTAAGCATATCTAAATTTAACCACAAGGGTGGTAAATGGGTTTCATATACCATTTCTTATATGAGGTCATTCTCTTGACCATCATTATCCAATCTGAGAAAAAAAGGTCAACTTACAGATTCTCTCATGAGCCCATGTATTATATATGATCATTGGAATAGGGAGGTTACCCTTCAGGAATCCTTTTGTCTACTATGATTTTATATGTAGAAACCACTTTTGGTTTGATGGAGTGCTTGTTGCATATCTACTTGAAAGATCTGCTATGTCTATCAAGGTGGTTCCTTTGGCATCCATCAAAATCACCAACATGCAAGAAAAATTATCCTTCATAATTACCACGAGTTTATCTTTGGTGCTGCACTTAACAACAGATCTACTTGTTGGATCATAATTAAGGGCACAAAGCTTGATAAAATTGGTGTAAAGGAAAACGTTATGTACAATCACTTTGCCCACCGTATCACTCATGACTTACCTGCACCAAAGTCAACTCCACATTTGTGACTTATAAAAAGAAGTGTTTCTAAAATCCCCAGTAGTGACTTTCCGGTGTTGGAGATCATGCATATGATGGTATTCTTTAGTATAACCAAAAGTTTTATTTAAACCCACAAATGAGAAACGGGTGTTCATATGGATTTTGGAGGCAATTTTTGTTTCCTTAGAACCACTACCCCTCCTAGTACCACCACTAGGATGATGAATTTGAAAATGAACTTGTTTTCCTAGACCAGTACCGCTTACCAATACCACTACCAAACATATTGAATTCAAAAAAAAGCAAAAAATTAAGGTTCACAGCAAGGATTTTGCTTATTAAGAAAAAACCCACTTATTATCAAAAGAGGTGAGCTAAAAGTCTGATGGTGTGAAGAGTAAGCATTGACCTTGAGTTCAAACTTTGAAGGGCATTCTAGCAATATTGCATGAAAATGAGAAAGCAATGAGCACAAGTGGAAACACAAACACCAATACCTCAAGAAACCAATATTTCAATTGCAGAATGAAAAAAAACAAATGCTATAACAATGGCCGCCATAGGTAATAAATAGCATACAATAGCAATTAACTATGTTACCAATATTCATTTTTGGTATATGTGGCAGTCTTTAAATTATTATTTACACAACTAACAAAATTATAAATTGGAAACCTATACATAGACAGTTCCAATTGCTACAAAATCATGTAATATCATTACATCAAGACCGTCGATCTAAACCGATTGGACAACATGTTTACTTTCCAAAATTCATCGGTAAAGTTTGAGTCTCACTTTTTCAAGAAAAAATGGACTTTTCATCAATCATACACTGATCAAATGACAAACACAAACTTCACAAATGAGTTCACCCAAGTTTGGTTTTTTTAAATCACGGTTCCTCTTCATTTATGTAGTTAAATAGTTAATGTTTTTTTTTCTTATAATGCCCCTCATTGTCATTGATGTAGTTAAATGATAAATGTCCTGCCTCATCACTTTTATCTCATACCATGTTGGGGATCGAAATTAAGGTGAGATTTGACATACGGTTTGTCCTTTTTAATGGTTTTGAACATATATTGTCTTATAAACTTAGTTGTCTAGGTTCATTTTCAGCAACCTTCAAATCAGTTATAACATTTTAGTAGTGTCAAGCTATAAGGTATATACATTATATTCATAGTGATGCGGATGCAAAGCCCAATTTTCATTACCCTGAATTTGTAACATATTGTATCTATATTAATGACCTTGTTCCATTTCCATATGCAAAAACAATAAACTCACAAACTTAACCAATGCGTTCCAAAATTCACCCAAGTCGTATGATCTATTTAAATCAACGGTTTCTCTTCATTGTAGCTAAATAGTTGTTTTTCTTCTCCAATGTCCAGCATCATCATTAATGTAGTTAAATAATTAAAAATCCCACATCATCACTTTTATCTCATAGCATGTCAGGAATCAAGCTCAGATATGAGATTTGATGTCCATTCTATCTATCAAGGTAAATTATTTTTTACAGAACTAACATAATTATTAGTTGGAATGTGTACATGGGCTACGACAAAAGACTAATTAAATGTAATGAATTATGTGAATGAAGAAAACAATGCAAACACAATTTACATAATGCATCCCATTCAATGAGTTCCAAAAAACAGAAATATCTTGGCACAAAGAGGAGTTTGCTTAATACCCTGCTCCAACTGACATTGATCAGAAGTACGTTGAATGGAAACGTCAGATTGGGTTTGTAGGGCTTGCTCTAGCCCCCATCATTCCAACTACTGCAAAATCTCAGAAAAGCACTTATTTGTAAACGTAGTTTTTGATATGTAGTAGACTAGTGGGACAGTTTCAAGCCCTTGACATCCCAATTGGATACGCTAAATTTGGTTCTGGTAATAAATTGTCAAGAGTACTAGATTTTTCTTTAAATATCTCATCATACCATAGATAAGAGTTGCTTAAATGACCAGTCTAATTGCCGAATATTGTTACTGTGAACAATGAGAAATAGTGACTATATTGCAGATCACCCGAAAAATATATTGACTCAGCTTTATGAATTGACGAAATCTTAAGACACAACAGCAAAAGATTCACCAAATAATTCATATATTAACAACAATAATTCTTCAATTATTTATAATTGCTTTAAGGCAATGGAAAAATGCAGTGTACCCGGGGAATGTGTTTCAACAGCAACACAAACCCATTGATACTATTGATAAGCTTTTGCTTGAAGAGCTGGTATGTCAACAAACGGAGGGAGAGGGGTTCCAAAGGACTTCTATCCTCCAAAGCGTTGGAAATTTCAATCAGAAGGAGGTGCGACCCAGTCTGATGCTGCCACAGATCATCCCATTCATCATCCACAGCCAAGACCCCTCCTCCCAATTGGCTTGAAAAGGAGATCCTGTGTGGGCCAGCCCAAAGCCAGCCCAAGTAATGAAGCAGGAGATAGTGGAGATTTTGGCAAATGGCCTTTTCTTTGTGATACAAGGCAGTTTGCAGATTGGAATATAGCCCCTCGTGTTTACTCTTATCATTTTCAGATCTCTCTCCATGACTGTTGATAAATCTTGGACAAAGTCTTCTTGTTAATTGCAGTAGAAAAGCGAGTGGAATGACATATTAGTCTGTTGCAATATGTAATTGTTGTATGCAGTTCCTTTTAAGTTTTAGTTGTATTTTCTGCCTTTCCGTTAATACAGACTTGGTTTCTCCCCTTTGATGAACTTGAGCTGCTTTTAATCTCTAAAGATATTCTCCTCTTGGATTGTAAGAAGCTTTGTTTACAGAGTCTATTCCTCTTTCTCTGCTTTTGGCTTGAAGTTGCTTTTGTAATATTTCTCAATATAAGAACAAAGGTTTAATTTTACCCAAAAAAAAAATGCAATTAAATTAATCTCAATCCAAAACATAAAAATCAAGAGCTCGTTTCAATATATCAAGACATTCATGAGCTTATCTTTTTCCTGGCAGCATTGTGTATAGCCATAGTTCATTTGAAACTCCCAAAATTTAATGAACAGGCATTCCAACCAATTCTAAAATCAACAAACAGAAAAGAAGGAATACAAATATATTAAAGAGCTCTGAATAAGGTTACTTATATTCATTAGATAGTTTGCACCATGGCCCCAGGCAACTTACAAATGCCATGCAGCAAATATGTGTTTATAACATTTTCTTGGAGTTTTTCTTACGAGGATCTCAAAGGTAGAGTGCAATCAATGGTGATGACTTCCAGGGTTATTGCTGAGCAAACTATAGGCAATTTACAATTATTCAGAGTTTAATACATGCACCATTTGACTACTTGCACAGTTTACCATGTCCTGGAACCCAGGCAAACATGGTGAACCAGCATTGGTCGCATGCCCAAGCTTTTAACATTTTGATGCTTTCCTTTCAAGCGAGTCTTTCCAATGAAGTACACAATCATGAATCGTTCAGGTAAAAAATACGTCCAATTATTCCTACATATATGAAATTGTGTGAATTTAATACAACCAACCAACTCAGACAAAAACTATGGTTACAAGCAGACTAGAATGTCATTATTAGTATTTATTGCCCATGATGCCTGCTGTTGAACCTTAAAAGCCACATACATTGTAGAATTTTGGATTTTACGCCAAATCCATACATTTTTCTTAGGTTTGCATAAAAATGATAATCTTTTTACCCCTCAAGGAAAAAACATTATAAAAAATGCCTCAACCATAAACTTGGGCCTCAATGTTCTCTCCCAATGTTGTAAACATAAGTTAGGATTTGTTTTACAAGCACAACCAATGAATGGTTGCACGAAATTGTAGCTAATACTATCTGCATAGCTAGCATTTTTTGTATCAAAGTTCACGGTGAATTTGAAACTAGAACCCCTCACAAAATGACTAAAATTTGAATACTTCCTTGCAGAGTCTCAGGAAGATAATCTTTGGCATAACAAGTTACGCACAAAGGCATACAGCAAACCAGAAAACCTGTATTTGTTAAAGCTATAAGTATTAGTGAAACGCATTCTACTAGAATTAAAGCTATACTCTTCCAGATCTTTCATTCTATGAATGATAATTTTGGCTTAACCGATTATTTGGCTAGCAGTCCTTGTCTTGCTAATTATTTTGCTGACATTACTTGTCTCAGTTTTGCCTGTAAAACCAGATTTACTTGATCTGCTGTATTTTTTTTTTCCGAAGCAACCTGAACATCAAACATCAAATAATCAGCCTCTATGGCTATATCCATATACTATCATGGGGTGGTACTATATAATACTATGGCATCAGTTATTTTGTTGTTGAAAAAGGCTACCACAAATCTGATGAAATTGCTTTCATAAATATGGATATCATTAAGCATTTATGGCCTGGAAAAGCCCAGGTGGTAAACATTTGATAAATAAGCATCAGCTTCTCTCTTAAAATTCTGAAACAATGATCTGCTTGTTACAGTAAATATATTATAAGTTGATATTGCATGATCGCCAAAACACACATAATGCTTTAACCAAACTGGGTATGTACTAAACATTAGAATGCAAAAAGTATAAGCATTGGGTAACCGTACCTCAACAAGTTTATCATGATTCGCCTTGAGGAAGTTTATTTTTCGCTCACAGTATTCTTTTCCTTCTGGCATGCTTTTCTGATCCAAAACATCAGGATCCTCCAATGAGAAAAATGCAATGAAACATCTTTTAACAAAATTCATCATAAAAGGGGGAAAATATGAATTAAGGCCTTCAATGTCTTGACTATGACTGAAATTTCTTATGTCAATCCCTGAAAGAACAAGGGCTACAAAGTGGCTATTCCTGCCATAGATATGTTGCGATATAACAGTCTGCTTTACAAAAAGAGCTTTAGTTCATTAAAAGAATTGCTTAACCTTTCTAATTTTTTTATAGAGAAACAAAAAATTCAAAATCTATGAATTGCATGTCACAATTAACGTCTTCTTATTCATGCAATATGGCAACATTCACCTTTATTATTCATTCTGTGTCGTTGCAACAATCTCCTTTATTAACTAGTTGTCAAAATTAGAAGACGAGTGTTATTACGTGGTACATTGGGTCCATGCAAACTCGAGAATAAATGTCAATATCAAGAACAATTTTGAAAGTCTTTGATTTTGCTATATAAGTAAAAAATTAAGAAAATTATGGGAAATTGAAATGACAAGGACCCAGCCACTCAAAAGCATCGCTAGAAAAAAGCCATGTAATAGTCTTTTATTTTCCTAATAGGAAAGTGTAAGTTGGAAATCCCATGAGGCTAACAGGAAATTTGACAATGCAATATAATAACCTTAGGCCATTAATAAGTGTCAAAGGTTAATCATGAAATTTCACTGTAAATGTAAAAGCAAATACTAAGAGAGAAGAAGAAAAGTTCAGCAGCATCATGTGACCATGGTGCTAGAATTGAGGGTCAACCAAGACCTTTAACAGGGCAGTAACCGAAATGTCTTTCCATCAAAATGTTTGGATCTATAAATGCATTCAAATAATTTACTAGATAGAGGCAACTAATAAGAACAATGTCATTTTGTATGTCAACAAGTTTAATATAAATAATAATACGTAAAAAATTCATAACCTCCAATCAACTTAATGGAAATATGAGTTTCAGAGGAAGTGAGCAGCATCTCTGCAAAGCAGATCAATCTGATTTTGTTTGTTTTCTATGTTCAATTTTGGAGGATTGTGCAAGAGATAATTGCAGTGTTACCCAGGGACACGTCCATCCCATTTTTTCCCCATTTCGGACATTTAGGAGATGTGCAGACGGGGAGAAAACCTCCACTTTAACACCGGAAAATGACTTCCCTGAATTTTAGACATCCCAGGGAACGTCCCTCAGCCCCGGAAGACAAAACAGGGGATGTCCAGACATCCTGGAAGATCAACATACCAGAAAAACATATTATTAAAAAAAGGCTTAATATTAAAAAAAAGTAATCAGGACATCCTTCAACTATCCCAGGAACGTCCAGACATCCCAGGACATCAACAAATGTAAAAAAACATGTAACATTAAAAATAAGATATTAACCTGAACCTCAAAAGGAGGCAAACCAAGGAACCCACCGTCATTGTTTATGTGTTTATTGCTTAGTTTGTAACTTTATAAGTTCATACTTGTAAGTTGAAGTTGAGCCGTTGAAAGCTGAACTGTTGATGATGGACTGTCATTGTAACTTCAGCGAATCAGCACTTTGTAATCAATTTTAAATATTAATGGCTCGTGAATAATATGCAATATCATTCAATATTGGATCATGGATGTATCATGTTATTTCAGTTTAATTTCAGCTTATTTCAATTTGTTTATAGTATTATTTTACATTATTTAATTTTCAAATAATATTTTTATATGTATTTTTAGTAGCAAGTCTTCTACACCACCCACAACAAATTAATAAAAATAATATTTTAAAGCCCTAAAGTATTGGATAGGTGGTTTAATTTTTATCAAACAGTTTGGTTGTTGCTCAGCTGTCTCTCATTTATTGCCAATATAACAAATTAACATTATATGCAAAGCACAGGAAAAAGTGTGATTGGACAAATATATACATACCATTGTAGCCTCACAACCAAGAATCTCATGCAGGAGTTTTAATTCGATAGCCATAAAACCATAATTATGATTTTTTTACTGTAGAATAAATTTTTTTTAAGACTGTCAACGGTCTGCCTGCACTGCCCACAGTTCCAAGTTCCAACCATGGAATATGCTGGCATGATAGAGTAGTGGGTGTCTCTCATGTGGATTGTAAAAAGAAATATAAATTTACAAAGCACATAGAAAAATTACCCTTCTTTCTTTTAACCTAATTGTTGCTTTCCTAAAAGTCTTAAACCACAAAATCCTTAAAGAAAAGGATGAACAGACCCAAAATCTGATCATTGCAAGCTTATACTAGACTATCGACTATATATTCTAGTCCATCACGTGTGTCCTTTGGAGCCCACAGTGAAATTATGTAAACTACAATTTAATGCAAAGAAAGCATGTAAGTTATTGGCAAAGAAGAGTTTCTTCAGGAAACTTTGGCCCCTTATGCGCTCCACCTGCCATAACTTTCCCAGCCCACAGAATGCAGAAGTGCTTTAACACACCTGAAATTGGGCACATGATGTGCATCTTTTTCTTTTCCCTTCAATGACTTGTAATCGCAAAAGACAGATTAAATTACTGTTCTTAGTAATGCATAACAAGCAGATATAAGAATAGTAACGAGGTTCAAAATGTTTGGTGGGTTCAAGAAGGTGAAAGGTTTGCTAATGTTCGGAAAGATTCGAATCTATAACGTACAAAATTATGCTTAATCCTAGAAATAGAATATGCAAATTATCATACAGAAAATAATTCAATGCCCAATGTTCAGACTATTTCAAAATTTGGTACATCATATTTGGTCTTACTCTTGAATCTCAATGGTCTAGGCTATTGGACCACGAGGCTTTAAATTTATAATTTAAATATCTTCAAAACAAAAAAAAATTACATGATCATTAACACAATTAGGGCCAACATTTTGATCCAATGCATCTGTACTTCCATTACAATATTCATACTGTCCATAGTTTTCAAAGCGTGCAGGATGAAAATGGGAACTAGATTTGAAGTGACAAAAATGAGGGTTTATATCACTGTCAATTCGGTCCTATAGATTCGACTCTTTTACTAAATTCAAGATTCCGTGAAAATCCATGACGTTCAGTTGTTACTATGTATATAAGCCTCTAATATTGGTTTTAAGAGACTCGAGCTATTTGAACAATGGTCAAATTTGACGGTCAACTCTGCCCGTCAAGTAAAAAAATTATAACAGATATCCACTCAGCATTGCCCTTCAAATGCTAGGAAGGTTCATCATTAAAGAAAGAGACATCGAAGATTAAATATATATATTTAGTATAATCCTCA
This sequence comes from Torreya grandis, assembly GCA_037957365.1. NCBI lineage: Eukaryota > Viridiplantae > Streptophyta > Pinopsida > Cupressales > Taxaceae > Torreya > Torreya grandis. Next base: position 1,005,640 of record JARHVA010002596.1, on the reverse strand, counting down.
AGAATTTTTTATGGTCTGCCCAAAATTTCACCTCACATCTGATAGTCTTCATAAAAAATCGATTCTATTTTAGGGTTAGAAAATGTAAATTATATCATATGGCCATCAAATTTAACCCCTGAAATTTCCCATCTATTGATTGTGCAAGGTAAAAATCTCTTTTTACATTCTGCCCAACTCACCTGAACCATCTCTTGTTATATAAGTCCTTAAATTCCACAGCCTACAGTTAATGAAACTGAATTCATTTACTTTCTTCACAAATATCAAACAATATAAAGAAAGATTTCCAAAACATTTGTTACAACTGCAGCCTGCAGTTTTCAGTGGTATAAACATTTTCCCACAATCCATAATGTATTTCTCATGTATACAATACAGTCATCTAGATTCCCTACCGTGACAGTCAGTTGCAACTACTTAATAATTTAATACATCTACAAAAAGTAACATCTACTTGCATGCATTTGTAAATACAATGACAATCTATGTTGTTTCTCATCATTCATTGTACACCTAAACAGCCCAATGTAAATGAAAGTGAAGAACAAGTATTCTGAACTTTACAAACAAATCATTGTTCAGGTCAGCTTAGAATAAAAGTCTTGAAGATATCAGGATGGAAGCCTGAAGATGTCTGATAGTTTTAAATGATATGTTTAATTAAAATGTGACGTACTTGGAGAAAATCAAATCAAATGTTTCTCATTTTTAAATGGGGCTGTTGACTGAAACCTTTTTGTACAACAAAATCTCTTGCATTAAATTATTTTTGGACATCAAGAACAGATGTAAGCTTTTGAAATATTCATTTTATTAAAACCAAAAATTAATGACAGGAATAAGAACTAAATTAGTCCCATCGAAATTCAATCACCAATGATCAATGATATAAATAGCTGTTTTAGGATTTTATATTTTGAAATCAACAACTGTGATTATTCAAACATTAGTGTTGCAAATCTAGAAAAAAATAATCTCCTGTCATTGATGGGTTTGTGACCTGTTAACTGGAAAAGCAAAAGCTATATTTTCCTGCCGATAGTAAATGAAGAATAAGAAAAGATGACCATCAAGAGATGATGTTCGTCAGAAGATTCTTTTAATTAGATTAAGATTGTCAATGAGAGACACAATTACATATTGTCCCACATCATCCCTCTGCTAAATTGCAGAAGTCAAGATTGAAAATGCACCACCAAAATGAGACGAGGCTACCCAGACTGAATTTCAAATCAATGCAAAATAACTCCTTTCTGATATGAGATGCTTGCATTGGCAAAAACTTCAAAATCATAAATGCAGTGGTCACACAAATCCATCCACGCTAGTACAGTCATGTCGTAAAATGATATGAGTATATATTCAAGTAAACAACCGCCTATTCCAAGATGAAGATCATTCTTTCTACTTCCAAAAAGACACTGTACACAAAATATATCTACATATATCAGTTAGAGCAGCCGTACCCCATGGAACTAATACAAAAATTCAGATGTCAGTGTTTTGAATATAGAGACAGAAACTAAGGTTTTAGTCTTCAACTTTTGGGTTCTCCAAAACCCATAAATCCATAGTTAAGTACACATAAAGACTGTCTAAGTTCAGCTACAAACTGCGCAGGAACTGGAACCAGGTGCAGAAAGCAGGCTAACGTGGGGGACAATTACAAGGGCTGCCACAGGAGAACCCAAATTACACACCTGTATTTCAATATCATAGATGACAAAAAAGGGAAAAAAACACAAACCATAACCTTAATATATTTAATGTCTAACAAACCTAAAACTCGCCAAGGTGCCTAAAATCTTAAAGATTCATTAGCTAAAATAAAACATGCAGAAAGAAAAAGCAACAGCGAAAACACAGCTAAAAAGAAGAAAGGAAGTAGAAATCAAATCAAAAGAAATGATGAAAAGCAGTAGGCAAAAAATGGAAGACAGTAAGAGTTTATCAGTAGTAAGAAAATACACAAATGTTTTCAATTTTGACAGTACAAAAAGTGTGTACCTTTCAAGAAAAAAGAAACCATTAAGGGTCAAAATGTAACACTAAATATGGCTTCCAAAAAGAGCTATCCGCCATGAACATGTTACAAAGAAGAATAGGGAAATTAGTGGTAACTGGTAAGGATGAATTATCTTTAACATGTACATTTGTGTAAATATCAAACCTTTCGAAGGCAACAAAGGAAGATGAAATAATTTTTTAAATACCATTAGGAAGGAAGAGATATTTCAATTGATAAAACAAAGAACACAGAGTTGACAAGTGAACCAGTGTAGGGTAGAAGCTCTCTACAGCATAGAATTATAATACGTTCTTACAAAGAATCTGAAACACTTGCCATGCAAAAACACAGATCATCCAAGCAGCTTCTCCTACGGTGACTTGCCATGTGCCATAAATATAATCTCAAGTGGTAGACATTACACATTGGTCTGCTACATAACAAGAACAAAAACCATGCTAACTTCACTATAGCAGGTTTTTCTTCGCATGCAAGATCCCCTTCACAGTGACCCATTCTTCATATTTAAACCAAGGGCATTTTGCCATCAGTTATCACTCATCAACTTAGAAAGTGAAGACGATAGGATATGCCAAACATCACACAGTCATGATAATAAAGTACCTGTTGAAACAGTGATATTATTAGAAAAAATGGTTGTCATAATGGTTGAAACAGGCTCAAAAGATTCATGGAATTGTTATCTCACTCACTTATGTACTTGTTGATCAGTTCACTACTTCTAAGTTTTAGCATTCACCTATTATGATTGATTAGCTAGAAAGTGCAATCATGCAAGATAATCTTATTGGGTGTATTGCTATATATACCCCAAAGATTCTGTTATAGCTGTCAGATCAGAATGATTGTGGTTATTTCAATTTCAAGTTGTTGTTTAAGCACACTATCAAGAAGGGAAATTGTTTGTGTGGCCCAAGTTGAGACCATTGTTTTCACGACCTCATTAATTTCATGGACTTGTTGATTCACTCACTGATGGACGTGTCACTTTGTGATTGAGGTGCTTATGTAGTCTGTTTCATTACTCTTTTGAATTGTTTCTATTTAATCTTTTAAATATTTGATTGTTACTGACGAAATGGATTTGATGTATCCTTTTTGGACTGTATAAAAAACCTGTCAAAGAAACTAATTAAGTTCAAATCTGTAAGGCATAACATTTAATTTTCAAGGTAGGAATGGTGGTAAAGAAATTAAAAGAGAAAGGATCAGGTGGACAGCTCTTGTAGCAACTATCATGAAACCAAATTTTAATGGTGCTTCCCATAGGAACCAGGGTCCCACAGGAACCAGAGGTATTCTGAGGAACTCGTTGGGCTCGTGTATTCATGTTTTCTCTCTCAATCAAAGAATTGACATAAACAGGTGGAATCAAGCACACTTTTGCAGAGCTGAGACTGTAAAGATCTTCGGACGCTAAGTAATCGGCAGTTGAAGGCAATTCGCAAGTAACCGGTGGAGCTAAGACTAAGGGCTACTTTTGACTAGATCATCAACACAATTTTAGAAGAGAGCCACACCTTGCCCTCGCTATTTGATGCCATCACCTGGTCTCATACCTATCACAAAGGTAACAGAGCTGCCGACTTTATCGTGAATCATGGTATATCTGAACCTGGATACATCCAACATGCATTACCATCAACATGGCCCAGACCTTGAAGATCTCATCACGGGGAAAGCAAGAGATATTTGAATTTAACATAGAAGATTTCATCATGGCCAATGCAAAGGAGACTTGAATTTACCATTGAAGATCTCATCATGGTCGATGTAGTGTGGCTTTGAAATCACCATTTTTAGCTGTCATCAACACAACAATATGATTTGATAGGGCTCTGACTGGGACGTGAGTTTTCACACGCTTTACTCACGAGTAAGTGCCAAGTTGCCAATTCATTGAGTAAGTTACACGATCTAAGGCTCTATTATTAATCCCTATTCCCAGTGGCTATGCAACTTTTCCTCGTTTTCTCTGACTTTCTTTCTTGTGAAGCAGTCTTTGCTCTGTTACTACCTTTTACCCTGCTGTTTGCCCTACTCTTCCCTACTTAGCTCATGGGTCTCGGCTTAAATTCGCAGTTACAACAAAAACCTAAAAGAGGCATTCAACATCTTTGATGCCAATGCACTAAGGTTTGTGTATGTGATCCTTGGTTATGAAGGCATGGGTTTTCACCATTCTTGCAACAAGTTATAGGAGAGTTTTTGTAGGAACCTTAATAGTCTACCAAGATCCCTCAGTTTATGACAACCTTTGCCATGTTTTCATTCATGAACACTCTAGAGCAATAGCTAAACTTGAAATTGAGTATGTATTGAAAAGAAAATCTGGAGACCTGTTGCACTGGACTACTATGCTTTTGTGTAGAATCACTTGCACTTGTTATCTCCAAATGTTCCTCTCCCTCCCTTGCATGTTGAAGCTCCACCTGCACCTCCTAAGGACAATGTTAACCCACTATCTAGTCTGCCAGACCACAAACAAGGGAGGTACAATTCCCAAGAGCGATTTATTAACGAGGCATGCAAGCAGTTGCTTCTCTGCAGAGTGCAAACATGCATGTGGCTCTAGCCATGGTGTCAGTGATTGGTGTGGAAACAACTCTGCTCAAGCTCAAGTTGATCGATTGTGTGATGATTTTGCTAGTGGCAAGAGTGTTGGCGGCAGTTGAGATGAATGAAACTTTTTAGGATGACGGGGCTCGAAAAGCTCTCCCAGCAACATCCTTGGTAGTAGTGCTCGTAGTGGTGGGTGATGCTCATAGTGGTGGTGCAGCTAGCTCTAGTAGAACCTCACTCGAGATGTGACCGTAGTGGTGTTTGGTAGCTTAAGGTCAAAGTTGCTCTTTTTAGTCTTCTTTGGGTCTATTGGCTTATTGTTGTTGATGGTCATTGCTTACTATTAACTTAGTTTCCAGTTGATGGTAATAGGGTTAATATTGATCATTATTGTGGTGGCAGTGGTGATATCAACTTATCCAGTGCTCTGTATAGGAGTTGGTATTTGGAATCTCTGAATTTAGTTGCTTTGTATCTCTATACAAGAGATTGGATGTTTGTGCTTGTCAATTATATCGGTCTTATGCTTTTTCCATTTTAATAAGGGCAGTTGTTTTCATGCATGGTTGGATTCAAACACTTAACATATGTACCCATGATCTTTTGTTTAATGGAATGGCAAGGTGCAAGTTGTATGAAGCACCCACTAGCTCCATGTTGAGCAATGAAGCATAGGCAATGGAGACATCCAAGTCAGCAGTTTGTAAGTCAACATCCCAATACTTAGTTGCCCCTTGCTTCTACTCATCTTGCTTGTGTGTGAGGACACAGGTTGAAATGCACATAGACCAAATCCTACACCTTTTTCACTGCCAACTTGTTGCGCTTAATTGAATGGATAAAGGTGTATGTACCCCAATTTCGCTAAAGTTAAAGAGGAACTCACAACCTATTAAGGCAAGCCGCAAAGTCAATTAAAATAAATAAAAGTTGAAAGTTAAAATAAAACGTCAAAAAGAAGGGTAGAGAGTTGTTAAAAAAAAACTTGTGATAAAAAAAATTATTGCAAGTGTCTGAAGGCAAGCAGATGCTTGCCCATGGAGGTACCACCACATATAAGTGTCCTTGTACTTGTCACACAAAGTGCCAATGGAGTGACCAGTGGAGGTTATTAATGCCCAAACTCTCCTATAACTGTGTCCTCTACTTCTGGGCCGAGGAAGAGTCTACAGAATGTCGCCTTGTATCCCCACTAACCTCAATATCCTTATATGGTGAGACCCTCCTGGGCAAATAAAGGAACTCTGCACTATAGCATTTGGGAGTCAAGGCAAAAGCAGGAAAGATGCAATGGGGTGGTCATTATGTTCCACCTTTCAATGAAATACAACTGTACTTCCTTGAAAAACCTCTCTATGGGATCTTGCTCTTTGGCATTTATGATGGACTTAATCTTCTCAATCATTGTGTCGATTTCATCATAAATCTCACCCAAACATGGATGATCCATATCCACAAATCTCAACATACTCACAATGGGCTTGGTAAAACTAAGCAAATACACACGTTCTCACCACACACATCAAGAATCAACCATTTCACGTTTGTGGCTCTCTTAGTGTTTGATTGCCTCCATACACCCCAAAGGTGGTTGATAACCTTGATGCTTAATACCTCACATATCTTGAAAAGAAGTGTCAAGATGAGTGTGTGAGAGGCCAACCGAGTCTCAATAACCTAATACGAAATTAAAACATAAAATTTATAAAAAAGTGTTCAAAAATAAAAATCCTATTATTACGAATTTACAAAATTAAATTAAAATTATACATGATTCATGAATGATTAAAAAAAGTTACCTTAAAATCTACAACTTTGAGAAGAACCTAAAGATGCCTTGGGACATGTGATGGTTGTTTATGAACATTTGGATCTCGCTCACCTCCTCATAGACTTGTTTGATCTAGTCAATTTTGGTGCCCAATTTTCACATCATAAGGTTGAAGAAATGAATGGCACAAGATGTCAAATATATGTGCCCAAACTTTGCCTCAACCAACATCCCCGCACCTTTGCAATTTTTTGCATTGTTCATTATAACTTTGACAATGTTTTGAGGCCCCACCATCTCAATGGACTCTATCAGGATGTCAACAATGAATCGTGTATCCTTCACTTGCCCCTCACAATCAACGGCCCTCAAAAACATTGCCCCTATATAGTATACTGCGATCACATTAATCAATGACATATTTGCCATATTTTTCCATCCATCGGTAATGACGGACACCCATATTTCGATCCACAAATTCCTTAAAGGCTGCAATGCATCTTTAACATGTTTTCTTTCTTTTGCCAACAAAGTGGTGCACAACTTTTCATACCCTAGACTAGTAAACCCTTTAGGGGCTTCATTGGTATATTTCCCCATATCCCACCAGTATGGTGATATAACAACATTATATGGCAGCCCACATGCGTAAACACAACACGCAATGTTTTGCTCTATTATGTCCCTGGGTTCATTCTGGAATGCCCTTTCCAATGGGCCTACATCTTTTGTTCTCTTGCAACTAAGAGGTGAATACTCTTTCTCTACGGCAGCGACGGATGTAGAAAGAAATGGGTGTGATGGGCTCACAACATTAGCAAGAGATGGAACAACGAGTAGCTCAGTAGATATAGATCCTTTCTTTCCTAAAGAATGCTTTGATCTTAGGGCAATAGAGACATCTGTTGCTTCTTGCTCTCTAATGTATGCAAGGATCTTTGCAAGAGGCAAACCCTTTCCTAGCTTGCCATTTATGTTTGGCCTACCACAAGCTTTGATTCCAACGCGAAGAATCACACACTAATGGGCTTTCACCGACTATACGAACTCTTATATTTAACCTTACACTCTGAGCAAACCCAAATGTAACACCCTCCACCTGGTACATGTTTTAACATCATCACAATGCTTCCAAAGTGGCAAGAAATGATCAGTTTTGAAGGTTGTCCCTTGACCCACCAAACTAGCACTTGCAGAGTGCGACATTCTAGCAAATCCCTATAGCCCCTAGTTTAAAAAATTATAATATTGTTATTAAAATTTAAGACATTTGGTATTTTTTGAAAGAATGTTGAAAAATATAACCCAAAAAAAAAAAAAAAAACTAGTTACAAACATTTTAAAGTTTGTAACTAAAAAAAACTACAGAACTTACCTTAAATCAACAATCCTCTTCGTTGCAAGCTCCTTAAACTCCTTCGTGCCAAATGGGTAGTTGTAATGGCGTAGGATTAGCAAAAGGAAAGAGCTTCAGTACTAAGCAAGTGAAAAAGTGAAGGTGAGAGAGCAAATGTGCAATGAGAGGTAAAAATGCAATGAAAGGTAAATGTGGTGGTGGTGTTGTTTTATTTTGATAAAATGAGTATAAAAGCTGCTTTTAGGATTTCCCCTATACTTTATTTTATTTTTAATGTTTTTGGAAATCCATATTTGACTTTTAGTAAAGTGAAAGTAAAAAAAAAAAGTCCTGGGCCACAGATCTTGCTCGGATACGACCAGGATCTTGCAGAACTGCGGATTCTTCTGGATACATCAAATCCATAGTCCTCCCGCACGATCCTACACGTATCCGGCTCCGAAACATTTTGTTTCAGGATCTTGGGGTCTGGGGTGAAGGATCTGATAACAGACAATAACGAGTAACAAGAACTGATAATCACAAATTGTGTGTGTGACCATATGGAAAGCCTCTAATGATTATATAGATATATCCCGACTCTAATCATATGGAAAGACTATTTTTTCTCTGAAATAATGGTCAAAAGTATTTATGTTCACATTAAAAGAGGATAATATATCATGAATCAGACCAAAAGAAGGGAAAATATTGGTCTGATCAAAATTTCACCAACCCCAAGAACTAGAACAAAGATTCCTGCCCACTATCCTGTAATCTAAGAAACATACAACATATGATTCAAGACTATGTACATAAACCATGAAGAACTAACTGAACTAGAACGAAGATCAAAAGACCTTAAACCGTGTATAATATTTATGAAGATCTTACTCAAAATAGCAACACATATACGCTAATTTTCCCATATCTTAAGGGACAATTTTGAGAATCTTGAGAGATGGTACTTCTCATAATATATACATTGTAGAACAGAAAACAATTTTTCGGGGCCATCAAGGGGTCCTTTTTGCCTTGAATCACCATGATTGTTGGTTGGCGGCAATTGCTCATGAACCCAAGTTGAAAGGCAGGCCACCTGGCTGTTGGTTTGAAGATTGGAACCCTCCAATCTGTTGCTTGTGCCACAGTGCTGCTACAGCTTGCCACCTGTGTGGCTTGTCTCTTGGAAGTTGGCACCACGCTGAAGTTTAATGCTTTCCTGCATGGCCTCTGCCAGCAGTCTTTCGATTGGATCATAAATACATAATTTTTCAATGGTCTGCAATCTGTGCTGCCAGTAAAAACAATTTTGCATCAATTGTTCATAAATTCATTTTGTCTTTCAACGTAGGTGGTCAGTTTGGTGATATGATCTCCCGAGATAAGGAATTAAGCATCATGCTCACAAAATTTATTCCCCAGCTGATAGATGCTTCCCTCTAGCCTATTAATAGCTCTTATTATTGCATAATAAACCTGGGTCAAATCAGGCTGGGATGGGGAAAAGCCACCACTTGGAGCAGCAGTGTAGGATGAATGACCCTCTGCCTGAAAAGACTAAGTGGATAGAGATAAATCTGCCTGCATGTATGCAAATTTTCATGAGCATGTGTGACTGTTTCTGGACACAAGTATACACATATCCGTATGAATGTGTTTGTATGAAATAACAAAGACTAGAAAACTACAAGTGATGCAACTAAGATACATTCCTGAAATGTACAATAGATGGAGGCAAGTGCCAACAAGGAACCACTTGTAAGAAGAAATTCAACACAGAAGTCGCACATATTATGATATTTGTCCAAAAAAGGGATGACGTACCCAAAATCCAACAAAGAGCAGATGCATCGTATAGTATTCTACTCCAAATAAATAATTACTACATAAGAACCAATTGAGCTATTTAAACTGGCTATGTTCATTCAGACTCTACATTATACCCTACCCACATCAGGTAACCTTTGGCCTAATCAAGTCTGCTATAGAATGCTGGTTAGATCATTGAAGTAAATCAGGGTGAGAACTCTCCACTGAAGACATTTTTCCGTGGATGGGATTATCTGGTCCAAAAAAAAAACTGAAAACAGCTGAGAAACCAGATTACAACAATAATCTCATGACATTTTCTTTATAGAATCACTCCAATAGTAAAGCATTCTGCAAGCTCCTTTTCAATACAGAACCATAGTTAAACAAGAACATAATTCACCTTCCATGTATACTTTATAGACATCATTCTTCTAACTGTCATGATGCAGCCCCCATTGTTGAAAGCAAGCATAGGTACATGAACCATTTACAATGATCACCATCTAGAGTTAGAAGTAAGATATAGCTAAAGATTTCACTCGAAGAACTTACCGCAGACCACTACCTCTGAAACTTCTCCTGATGAAGATAATGCCATTACTTTGCAAACAGGGTATATAAAGCAGTTCACCTGATACTAAATAGTATAGTACTGATGTGCCTCAAACCCAATACAGACACAATGAGTTTTGAACAAATTCTTTATCACAAAACAATGTTAGGATAAAATCTCTAACAGGAAAGTTTTTCAAAAGGGTAGAAACTTAAGGTACCTCCACATAATATCCAGTGCCCACATCGATGAGGACTTTGTCCACATTATCTAGAGTCCCAGGAACATACAGTGATGCTGTCAGAGGCACCAACATCTGTTTCCCTGCAATGACGAAAGGCTGAATTTATAAAACAAACAATTTTATTTATATTAAAATTGCATAAAATATAGAAAATCAATAGAAGTGAGGATTATGGTTGAATGGTAAGAAGGGGTGCTTACAACAACACCACATGTTTCTCACCAAAACAGAAGATAAATTCTTATTATATATTAGATAGGATGAATTTTGGTAACTAAATAAACGGGACTCCGCACCCCCTGAACTTACGAGGTCCAAATAATGCAGACCTGCAGAAGGGATTCAGGGTGGATTGCACCTACTACATAGTACCAGTTGGGTGAAGCTAAACTTTGACCAGGCAGCTAGAGGTGACCCAGGTATGGCTGTTGCAGGTAGCATCTTCTGAGATAACAAAGCAACCTTCCTCTTTGTCTATGTTATTGGTCTTCCTAGAGCCTCCAACAACAAAGCCCAGGCTGTGGCCTTAGACTGCTTGGGACTCCACTGAGCTTTACAAAAGAATTATTAAATCATTTCTGTAGAAGGCGGCTCCCAGATTATATCAAATATTATGCAATCCAGACACTTATCTTCTTGGAAGCTTCATGGTATCCTGATTCCTGAATGAAGCCTTCTCCTTGTGAATCAATTCATAGACATTCAATATGATCAATGCTACCATGAAGCTTATAAGGCAGCAAACTCGCTTGCTAAATTCGATGTTGATCTTCTCCCAGCAATCCTAGACTCGCATTCACGTTCAAAAGCTCTGACATATTTGGAAGACCCTAGAGATGGATACACCACACCTCCCCATGTTCCAAATAATGTTTAATCATGGTCCCAATGTTTTGGTAGGATGGAGATTATTAAGCTCAATACCCAACTCACCGGGTTTATTCATGCTGGGAGGCTGAATGATGAACTACAGGTCTTGTTAAAGGGCATTGGCATGTGGGAAGTGGCTGGAAGTGCTTTTTGCAATTTGATGTCACCCTGCTACCTTAATTTCTAACGATCTCCCACTTCAGTCATTCTGACAGTTGTAAAATTCTCCTCCTCCCTGCTCAGGGAAACATCTGGTGCTGAAACAGACATATCAGCCATCCACAGCCATGAAAGGGGTTGTCATGGAGGTCACAGAAGAGGCACAAGAGGCTCAGTGGCTGTGGTAACATGGTCGAAGGGCATGGTGGAGAAGTAACAGACCTGGAAATCGAGATCAATTTGGCAACTCCTCTGCCAGAAATAATTAAACTGTTAACACGTAAGGAAGGTGCTATGGCCTGATTAATGTTTTCCTTAAGCGGGGTTAAAAGACACAAAGGATACATGGTTGAAAATTTAGATGTGGAATTGGACTGTTTTATTCCCAAAAAAATCTGAACAGAAATTTTTTCTTGAATGCATTCTGGACAAAAAGAAGACTGGAGATTTCTTGGATGATGTTGTGCTAAATCAAAATGGCTCCGGCATGCATCAATGCCAAATTGGAATCTTCAGACTCTCAACAGGCAGGGATGGATGCCTTCATCTGGAAAACAAAGGCACGTTAAATATATTGTGCAGAGTTGCATGCGCAAGTGTGGTAAAAAAAAGGAGGAGGGACAGGTGTTGTATAAGGAGAGTGAGGCAATCCTGTGATGTGCCATGCCCTGAGACATGGAGGCATGATAAATATATCGTGGGGAGTTGCATGCGCAAGTATGGTGAAAACTGAAGAAGGGACTGGTGTTGTATAAGGAGAGTGAGGCAATCCTGAGTTGGGTCATGCCCTGAGACATGAAGGCGTGGTTTCTGGGGATGGAATTGGGATTCCGGCAGGAAGGGCAAGTGGGCTTGGATGTTGTGGTGTAGGACTGAGAACTTGTTCAATTGCAGGCAGAGATATGGAGGCATGTCCAGATGTGGAAAGGCAGAGGGGGCAAGAGGAAAATTTTTAAGAAATAGAAGATGCCGGACAAAGGCACCATCAACTTCTCAGGAAACCTTGATGCACACCTCCTTTCTTCTCCAGGAGAAGAGGATCCCTCATGTGTCCTGCTGATCTCTGGCTCTGACCAACTGATTTTTTTGTGTCCGAATCTGCAGCATCAACCCAGTTTCGCTTTCATAGACAGGTTAATAGGTTGCTCATCTGCTGGTTTAGCTTAGATGATAGTTTTGGTTTTTAGCCTCAGCTATGGCCTTCGTGCATGTTTATAATGGTTTGTTTGTAAGATTTTGGAGTCGTGGCGGTTGATATTTTCAGCCATGGCACACCTCGTGACATGGTCTGGATCCAAATGTATTTACTTTGGGACTGAACGGAGTAAGCTCTAAATAGAATCAGCAATTATCTTTTCTATTACATCATAGATACAGTTGACATTTTAGATTTATGTTCTTTTTCATATCCAGAAATACATAAATCTAGTAACATTTTCAAAATCTACTCTTTTTCAAGCCAAATTTGAAGAACTGCTAGATTTTGAATCTTTGATTTAACATGAACTTTATCAAAGAATTGAAATCCAAATAAAACAAATTTGAACAGTGCATAAAAGGGAAAGTCTACAGTTTCCTTGTTCAAGAGGAAGGTTTCAAAAGCCCCCAAGGCGTGCAATCTAGGCAGTGACCTACAAAAATTATTTTGGCTTACCATTCAGACAATATAAATATATAGAAATAGAACCCATTTGAAATCCTGGACTAACAATGGTAAAGACGAAGATTTTCTGATCTAAAAATCTTTTATATGGTTTAACCAGAAAATTTTCGTCTTTACTTCATGGACCATGGAAACACCATCTCTCTTAACAATGTTAGTTACCCCAATAGGAGTAATCTACAATAGCAGCTAAGGGAGTGTGAAAGGAATGAATGTAATAATGTGAGATGTCAATAAAAATGACTATCCTTAAATTTGACATCCATTTAACCATTATAAGGCAGTTTCAAAGAATCACAATATCTTGATCATAAAGTGGTGTTTGCCGCAATATTATTTTTCCCAAAAAAAAGGATTTGGAGCAAAACACACTGGTGCAGCTAGATTGAGACCATCTGAAATTTGCAGAGAAGGTGATGGAGTAGTTGATCAACGTAGAACCACTCAATGCGCATAAACTAAGTGACAAATTGCAGATGGGGGCCTCGAGATTGATACATCCCATAGGATATATTTTAGACATCTGTACTTGATAATCAAATATGGGATAAAGGAAACAAATCGATGGCATTATGGAACCCACTTGATGTCGTGAACTATCAATGGCAATAAAAAATATAAACTGATATGGGTTGTAAAGGAATAATACTAACCGAACCCCCTTGAAATCCAAAACTAGCAATGGCAGTAAAACATTTAACAAATATCGGTGATAAGGAAATAAAACCAATGGAACCCATTTGAAATCCAGAACCAACAATGACAATAAAGCATTCAAACATATATGGGTTTTGAAGAAAAGGGACTGTAATAAATGAAATTAACCTGGAGGATGTTGAGATATACTGTGGAGAGACTTGGCAGCCATTTCATAGCGCACGGCAGCAGTCCTAATTCGGCTAAGGCTGTCCTGAAGAAGACCCACTTCTCCATCCACCTGCTCCTTCACCTGCCTCACTTGCTCCACTGTCAGCTTGTTCAATTCATCTACTATAGTCTTCCCTTGATCTGAAGCCATGCCTGCCTTCAATACCTGATGCGCTGAAACTTTTTGATTTTAACTGTTCGAAACCAGCAGGGAGACTGGTTGGTTTAATTCAAACCCCGAGATGAATTGATCTTATAGTAAGATTTATGTTTTCCAGTCGAAATTAGAACATTCTCCGCAGTACACAAAATCTTTAAAATTTCTGATTTTTAAGGTTTCGACCAGGGTTTTAAAGGAGAATGAATGTGAAAGAATTTAATAAACCAATGAAATGGAATGGTTTTAATTACTCTCCTAGATCGAATGGTCTATGAGATCTGTCTATTGAGATCAAGTTTAGTAATAAAAGTGATTCCTATTAACCCATTACGTTGACTCAAGTAGTGTTCTTTTGGTCAAAAATGTAATTCGTTTTAAGTTATAAGTTTGTTAGGCATCTTGAATATTAAATATGATTTTATTTTTAATTTTTTTAATGAAATATATTCATATATTAACTTAACAGATATATACAAATAATTAAAAATAATAATAAAAGTGATATGAAAGTACGTCATGTCACATTAGGTAGAGTTTAGGAGTAAAATTAAAAGTTCAAAACACTAGACAGAGCCTAAAAACAAGTCATAAAGTTATTAAACAAAGATAATTTTAATGCAGCAAGAGCAAGGTTAGAAGGCGGAGGATCCATATCATTATCTGGACCCCAGCGTGAGCTTGGTAAATCATTGACATTTGGAATAGTCTCCCAGCCAGTAGCTTGAGCAGTGTTTGTATCATCATATTTTGCTTGTGTCTGAATGGGCGAAATGGCCAAAGAAAGCCTATAGAATTTATTGAGCACGTTCGACCAGCCTCCAGGTGGTGCCCCCCAAGCATCTGGGCATAAAGGAGGAGGAGGAGCGCCCCAGCCATCCTGCCCAACAGGGGAAGGAGGTGGTGGTTGCCACCCTCGCCGCTGCCCAAGAGGGGAGATGCACTGGTACGGGGTGTCGTTGTGAGAGCGACGCCTGGAACAACTACGACAATGCCCACCATGAGGCAGCCGAGGCACTCTGTCATCCAGTCTGGGATCCCTAGGCAGAGAAGGCGGAGCTCGAGCCTTTGCACAAGGAGCATCTCCCCAATGGGAGGGAGGTCCTAAACATGTCCAAGCTCCATAGCCACTTTATCGATTTGGACTTGAATCTGCAAAAGAACATTAGAGATGATACAGAACTTGTGTAAAGCATAAACATTACAATCAACAATTGCATTATTAAACGCATAATTATTTCTTTCTTTCCAAAGCCAGAAGAGATTCTCCACTCTAAAAGTATGCCAGACTTGTGCATATTTAAAGGGCATCGTGGGTTTGTCTCAAAGGAGGATGTGCTACCAAAGGAATAATTCAAGCTAGAAAGGCCTAAAAAGATCATGGATCCAAGTCCAGACCCTTTGAGCTTTGGAATAATACCATAAAAGATGAGGAAGCATCTCAAGGTAGCCATAGAAAGGACAAGTAGGCCGATGGACTCCAAATTGGATGAGTCTCCTACCAATAGGTAAGCCTTGGTGTAGTATACACCAAGCAAAATGAGCAAGGTTGGGCTCCACATAAGCCACCCAAACAGTGTTGAAGCGAAAGCTCCACATTTTAATAGAAGAATGTAGCCCCCAACGAGCGTTAAACTTGTCAACCATAAGCAAATGGGGGGTGAGCCATGCATAGCCAAGCCAAAGAGTATAATTGTGAAAAGGGGTCTCAACATACCATTTCCAGTCCTTCCACCATGGCCGAGTGGAGTGGACTGAGATTTTATGGAGCATGGAAGCTGGCACGGCATTGAAGATCTCCTGGTAGGACTTATGGTCTACATTGGCTAACCAAAATTTAGTTTTTACCTCTTCCTAAGATAACCAAGAGCGAGAGCACCTGCAGAAGATATCTTGGACAGTATGAATTCCTCTACGGTAAAGCTTGAGAGCATTAATTGAAGGGACTTCTGCTAGGGGCACTTCATTGCAAGAGAAAATGGGAGACCACCAGAGAGAATGGGAGTTAGTAGAGAGCCCATTATGGAAACCGGAGCCATTCCAAAGCAACCATGGCTTAATCTTTTCCCAGGCCTTCTAGATGCTTTTGGTCACAAAGGACCCTCTCATTTGGATGAGAGATTGAATGAAGAGAAGATTGGGGAAGCCAAGACCTTTCCAAGCCTTCTTACCCTTAGGCAGGCTTGAAGAGATACAGTGTCTAAATAACACCTTCTAAGCTTCTTGGCCCTCAATGGCCCACACAATCCATTTGACACATACTGCAGTTCCTTGTCAGGCTATGTCGATGAGCCCCATCCCTCCAACATCACGAGTGAGGCAACAATATTCCCAGGCCACCCTATGGAATCCTTTACCTTGAGGGGAATTAGCCAAAAGGAAATATCTGAACAACTTCTCCAACTTCTGGTAAGAATTTTTAGAAAGCACCCAACATGGTGAGTAGTACACATGGGTGGACATAAGAATTTTCAAGTAGATTTAAAACTTTCTTGCTAACAAAAGAGACTTGGTCACCTAGTATTTTAGTTTCTTAGCAACTCTGTCAACAACATATTGCCACAACAAAGGTGGTGAGGCATCAAAAGCAAAAGGGATGCCTAGAAATTTAAAGATTTCATCGTGTTGGATCCACTTCCAACCAAATTTAGAAGCCTATGCTAGCGAAGGGAGGTAAGATTGTCTGTAGCAATGAGTTTTCTACCATTAGATGTTGGAGCTAGAGGCCAGGTAGAAAGTGTTGAGACACTGTAAGGCATTGTTCACATTGGTTTCATCCTTAATGAGAGTAAGGAAGGAGTCATCCACAAAGTGGCCATTAAGCAGTTGCATATTTCGTGTGGGTTAATGGCATCAGGAAGGAGATAGATTCCTTTAACAAGGCCCCTAGCTTGGGTATTGCTAAGAAGATATCCAAAACCCTTAGCTACAATAACATATAAGGTGGGAGCCAGTGGACACCCTTGATGAATAGAACAAAACAAGCCAAATTATTCAGAGGTGACTCCATCAATGGAAAGGACAGTTGAGGCATATGAGAAAAACATCTGGACAATTTGGATGAAGATGAGCCTGAAGAGTAGAGCTCGAAACATGGCTAGAATAAATGGCCATTCAATGCGATCATAAGCTTTTTCAAAGTCAATTTTGATAAACATAGCTTGTTACCTAGACCATCTAGCCCAATCCATCCCTTCCCAAACGATAATGATGTTATCCAAAATATAACGACTTATGATGAAACTGGTTTGTTTTGGATGCACAATGAGAGGCAACATATTATGCAAATAGATTACCAGAGCCTTAGCAGTGACTTTATATGAGACATTCAGGAGGGTGATGGGCCACCAATTCAGATCAACTCATGATCTCCATGCTTAGGTATGAATTTCATATTTTCTTTATTTATATTTTTACCCAGAGAATGCAAGCAAACATTCCTTGATAAACCTTATGCAAATCACTACCCACAAGGTCCCAAAGAGTTTTATATAATTCGCAGGGGAAACCATCAATGCTAAAAGCTTTATCATTATCCATGTGAGACATTGCTTCATGCAAGTCATCAATGGAGAGGGGCATGTCGTAAATCACCCACTAGGCGGGAGTGAGTTTGTAAGGCACCACTGAAAGGCATTGTTGAAGAGCAATTTCATGCTTAGCTGAAGATGCTTGAGCTTTGAACACTTGTTGATAATGGCAGACAAAAGCTTGCATAATTAGTGGAGTCTCTGTGATTTTGTTGCCAGCCTCTGGATGACTTGTATCTGTTGCTTCGAGTTCTTGGCTCGCAGCATTTGAAAGAACTCCTTAGAAGCTTTGTCCCCTATCTTAAGCCAATGAACCCTGACTTTGACTTGAGCTCCTTGGGCATTGTAGTTGTCTACAATATGAATACAACACCTCAACGATGCAACTCCTGCTTGTAAGATCTCATTAAATGGATATTTGTCTAAGGCTAGAGTCGCATAGCTCAACTCAGAGGAAGTAGCAGAATAGGAGTGTCTTTAAATTTTGGCAAGTTGGCAACCATAAATCTACAAAAAGCGAGAGCTCTTTCTAATGGCATCATCCCACTAAAGAATCCAACCAGATTATAGGGAAGGACATGGATCTAAATTCCAAACTCTCCTAATGTGTGCCACCATGGGCCCATTCTTGAGTAAGGAGGTGTTAAGGGAGAATTGCATTTTATGGACTTTGGGTTTCATGAACTACCATGTCACTCAAAACTAAATTGAGGAGTGATCGAAAAGCCCAAAATCTATCAGTGCCTACACCAGAAGAAAAAGCCATTATCAAAAGAGAAGTACAGTTGGGTGGACATCATTTCCCTACGTAGATGCTTCAAAATCTGAGTGGGGCCTTCATTGAAATTACTCCAGGTGTACCAAACTCAAGATGTAGGCTGATAGGTTAAATTAGGGTCATAAAGGCTCTATTTAGTGCACATGTAAAACCACACCTCCCTTTTTTCAGCTACCCATCTCATAGGCAAGTGGCCCAATTTGTCCTTAGGAGACACCACCATATTAAAGTCACCACATAATACCCAATGGGCATCAGGGAGATCATCCGCTATCCACCACCATAAATGGGTATGCTCTAAGGCATCATTCAAAGCATATATATAAATAAATCCAAAAGAGTAACTTTCAATGCTAAAAAGAGCCCATACTAACTGGTTGGTGGGGTCCACATCAGATTACACTAAGTCTGGTTGGCACCTTGGAGAAATGAATGTGATCACCCCTCCACGTCTTACGGCATGGTTGCTATGAAGAATGATATTGTCATGCCAGATGGCGTTACTAATAGTCATTAATAAAAAAATTGCCACCTTGGCTTCCTGTTGATAGAAAATGTCCATCTTAGGAAACTTCTTTTTGAAATCATGCACAACAAACTTGCATTTTGGGTCTATGAGACCCTGAATATTCCATGAAAAATAATTCATAGATGATGGGTGTCAAGGGACATGTCCTCTGAGTCCAACCCTTTTAGGGCATCATACCGATTCTACAAAAAATGGCCATTGTTGGTACTCAATAAATCATCAAATTGCTTCCCCATAGTAGGGTCAACCTGATACTCTCCTTCTACCTCATCACTCCTTTGAGGAGTGTTGTGAGAGTGTTTGGGTGTATCCTACTGAGCAAGAAGTAGAAGAGTGGTTGGTTATGAGTCTAAAAATCTAGAAGAACTAGGCATAGAGACCTCAAAACCTTTGGATAATACATTAGTAACTAGAGGGGTGTTGAACACCCTAGGCTTTTTTATCAATTTTGGGGCTTCATCTAGAGAGGGCTCTTTCTCAATAGGAGCCTATTCTTGCAGGGCATTGCTCGAAGATGGCTTACCTTCTTTGGGAGCAGCAATTGTGTTTGTGATTCTAGAGTGAGTGTTCTTCTTCCCTACGTAGTCCATCCATCCTTAATTGGTTTCCTGCTAGCTTCAAGAGAGGGTTTGGGGGGAGAGGATGAGCAGTTGGATGCATTATTATGAGCCAATTGAAGAGGACAATCCTGTATCTTATGGTCTGTGGCTTGGCAATGAAAGCAAGTGTTAGGCAAGTTGATATACATGTCTCATTGAGAGTGCCTCACATCCCCAACTTGGATTTCCACAAACTCCTTGAGGTCTCGAGAGAGGTCAACTTCTACACAAACCCTTTTTTATGGTCTAGCTGAGTAGAATCAATTTTGTTCATGACAAACCACCTAACCTATGAAGGATGCTATCTGGTGAATAAAGTGCCAACAGGGGAGTGGGAGACCTAGAAATTCAACCCAGACTGGGACTTTAAGAGTGGTGTACTTTGAGACCACAAAGTCTTATGTCCAGGGGGAGAGAACCATAAGCAGTTCTTGATGTACCAAGTGGCAAACCTATGGAGGATTCCTCTTACATGGGAAGGGTTGGAGAAGCGAAATAGAAAAAAAGCCTTTAGTCATGTTCTGGATGCTCTCCAACTTAATGCCATGAGCTGTCCAATGAGTTTGAACCCAAGATCGAAGCATACTTTCAGAGGGGATTCTCCTAAAAAAATAGCCTATCAAATAGAATTGCTCTAACCATTGACATGCAAAATTAAATTTAGGAATATGTAATATAACATCAAGTTTCAAAGCATTACCTCGTAGTATACATTTGGGACAAACTTCCTCGAGTGCTTGCAAGAGGCCATTGCTCGACGCTCCACCATTCTTCTCCATGACTAAAATAGTTGGGATAGAAGGAGGATGAGTCATTATAAAGGTTGGCCTCACTTGTAGGTGAGAAACCCTAAAAAGACAATAAATGCAAGTCCCGTAGGCGACTAAGGCTGTAGTATGACACAAGGTTGGGAAGGCAAAAAAACAAGGGCCGACTCAATGAAAAACATGGAAGAAACCCTATCAGAGCATATTTTCCTTTCCTGAAACAAAATATTCACTCATGAGACTAATCTGATTTCAATTTAAATTAAATTGTTTGTAAATATAGTCTATACTAAAAGATCAAAAGCGGTTACTTAGTGAAGTATTTATAAGTCCTGATTTTATATTCATTTTAATATTTTTACAATATTTTAGAAGTTTGTTAGGGATTAAAAGAAATAAAAAATTCTTAGTTATGTCACATTTAAGAATTATCTAAAACAAAAAGAGGAGAGTTCTACAATAAATCATCTTATTTATTTTAGAAATATTTTTTTATTACATTCATGAGAATTTAATTAGTAAAAAAATTGAGTATACCTCTGAGTGGGCCTTGTTTGTAATCTAATGTAATGCACGCACAAAGTTTTATGTGTCATGATCTATATTTATTATTGTATTTATTGTGTTTACATAGATTTATATTATGTTATAGTTTTATTTGATTGCTCAAAGTGTAATCTCTGTTGTGTATCAAATTAGTAAAATATTTTTTATTATGTAGACATCTTATTTTGGTACAAAACATTTTTCCATTGTATCTTTGTCATACTTTATTACACTTAGTTCACGTGCCTATATTTGGTTCTTTTGGGTGCATTTCCCCCTTGTGTTGGGCCTTGTATTATCTCCCATTACCTTAAATTTTCCTTATAAATTAACTATCTGTTCACTTTGGGTCAATGATAATACCTCCATTCAACCCAAAATGTCTGAAAACCTACATATTAATTATTTATTTGCCTTCTTGGAAAGGAAAATGGCTGTCTCATGCATGAAAATTTTGATTAATATAAGTTGTTCTCCAAGCAATTCTAGTCTATACAATCTCAGTCTTGGAAACTCCAGTTAGTGTCAAATCTAGATTAACTAACATTATGAAAAAATATATGGAATGGTCATTCTGAGTCTAAGAAAATGGCTTTAATGAAATGGGAAGAGATTTGTTTGCCCAAATCTAAAGGTGGCATTGGAATAAAAAAATTGTGTAAGATAAATGGAGCTTTGGGAGCAAAACTTATATGGAGAGTCTACCAAAAGAAAGAAAGCGCTTGGAGCATATTGCTCTGAAGAAAGTATCTTGATAATGTAGATCATTTGACCCATGTTTTTATTATAGAGCATTGGATGTATGGGTCTTGCATCTGAAACTTCCTAAGGAAATGCAAAGACCTTATCTCAAACTCCTTCTACTGGGATCTTAAAAATTGTATATCTATTTACTTCTAGAAGGATGCTTGGTCTAGTGTGGGCCCTCTCTGCAATCATCCTTCCTTTAGCCTTTTAAAAGAGTACTTTTCAAACCTTTGGGGACCACTAGTTTGTAATTGTTGGATTAAAACCCAAGGTGTTTGGGGCCCTTAGGGAAAATGGAAAAATCCAAGTTTTTATGTAGCCAACCATTCCTCTAATCTTCTTGCTTCTTTTTGAACTCTCACCGTATCAATAGCTCAACGAAAATTGATGGATTAAAGTGGACTAGAGATCTTTATGACAATTTTTTGGTGAAACAAGGCTATAGTAAGTTACTCTCTCATATTAATACACCTTTATGGTATGTGTAAAAAGTATGGATCCCTCAGGAACTTCTTAAAGTTAATGTTAATATGTGGTTTATCATGAAGAAGAAATATGTTTTCTAGGATAGACTCCAAAGGATTGGTTTCCAAGGGCCCTTCTGGTGTGTCTTCTGTAAAGATAATTCTAAAACCTCGAACCACATCTTCCTTCATTACACTTTTGCCTAGAGAATTTGGTCTTGGTTCTTCAAGAAAATAAACAAAGTTTGGGTTGTAATTAGTTTTATTCATGAAATTTTGATTAACTAGATAGAAGGAGGGCATTAAGTTAGCAGTATTTAGGCTGTGGCCCCATCTTTGATCATTTGGAGCTTAATGAAAGAAAGAAATAATAGATTTGTTAGGAACTTGTCCCTCTCTAAATAATTTCTCACTCTTACAATTAAGGCACTCCTTTGAAAGGTTTTGAAGGCTAAAGTGTCACCTCCTAAAAATAAAATCACTGTAGAGGACCATCATATTCTTTTAAAATGGAATATATTGAAAAACAACTTCATCTTGCATCCTCATATCAACAAAAGATTTTTAGCCTCTTGGAAGCCTCTAAGCGATAATTATGTCAAGCTAAATTGTGATGGGCATCCAATGGTAACCCAGGGCTTTTGAAGGTGGAGGCATCTTCAAAGATAATATGGGACAAGTACTTTCATGTTTTGCCTTCAACATTCCATGGTCTTCAAACAATTTGGCTAAAGCTCTAGCTCTTCTCAGAGGTTTGAGAACTGTAATTATTTCTAATTTCAAAAAATTATTTGCAAAAGGTGATTCTCTCTTGTTTATCACCATTGTTAAATCAAAAATATTTAATCAATGGTAGCTCAATTCAATAATTTTAGATGTCCTCCATGTCATCCCTTTTTTTTAAAGATATTTCTTTCTCCCACAACTATCATGAGACTAACTCTCCAGAAGATTTCTTAGTTAACTTTGGAGCTCTTCACCTTCTTCCTAATGAAGATTGGCATTGTAAATCCCCCACCTAGGAAAAATGTAGAAAATTAATTAAAAAATATTTGTCCTGTTGACAACTTCCCATTTGTTCAAGATGTCCTTGTGAGAATCGGTGGTCTAGCTTTTGGAGTTTCTTTGGTTGTATTAGGACTTATTCCTTGTTTCAGCTCCTTAGATCATGTTTGTTTGATATAATTGGAGAATCCATTGATTTTTTCCTGGGTTCTCTCATCACCAAAGTTTTATGAGTAGTGTTCTTGGTAGAAGAATGCTCTGGTGTTTGGTGACCAAAGCTTCTAGTGATGGTACTTTCTTGCTTCCTGGGAGTGGTTCCTCAGTGGTGCTTCCCCCTTGCATTACATGACTAATTTAGAATGTGAAGCTTTTAGGCTTTGGTTATTTAGTCTTCTCTCTTATAATTGGCTTGTTGGCTTTGTGGTTGCTTGGATTTTTGGCTTTATGTTTGTCTCCTTTTGTTGTGTTGGAGACTTATTTTATCTTTCTTAGTTTGATCTCCTAGTCAGATCCTTTTGTATCATAGGGTAAGGGCCCACTTTCCCTTATTATTATCCATAAAAAACTATCTCTTTGCCTTTGTATGACCCTAGATGCTCCCATAATATCTAAAACATTATTTTATTATCTTTTCATATGTCATAAAGGGATCATAATTCTATACCCTTTTGACTTGTCGATCATTTATTCCATTAGCTTTCACTATCTTCTATGGTTGGCATCTTTGTAAATGTGTCCTTGTGAATCCTATATACAAATGTACCCTAATCCATTTCATAATTGATTCTTATCATTCAGGGCTCTTATAAGCCAAATCTCTCATGCACATTTATCAAGTATTATCAATATGTATGCATATTTTGTCAATAAATCAACACATTGATCCATATTTTACCTTTATCTATCTCATACCATAATATTCCACAAAAAGAAGTTTATAGTGAAACATGCAGTTGTATTTGATTATTTAGGGAGAGGATATGAAGCTCTTTCTCTCATTTTGGGTTGAGATCACTCACAAACATTAGATCTACATTGACCCCTTGATTATGAACATATGGGATGTGTAGTTATAGCCCCTTATGAGGGTCCCTGAGCAACTGACCTTGCACATATTCTATTTTTAACATTGTGTAAAATTAGGTCTAAAGTAAAATAAGAAGAAATTCATATAGCTATACACACCATCAAATTAATTGAATCGGGGTTCCCAATCATCTACCTCTACTAAAGCAACCCCATAAATTTTAGGTTCTAAAATTAAACAAAGGTCACTTTTGTAGCAATAGATCACAATAGTGGTAAAAGGATTACAACCAACCCCCGATTCTAACCCAAATCATAATTGGATACTCTAGGATTCAAACCCTTTTTTTTAACTTTTATATTCATGAAATAATTTATGGACTTTTTGTCTTGTTATTTGGAACTTTTTTTCATTATTTTAGCCTCTAATATTGCTCAAGTAAGTTAGAAATTAGATATTTCTCTATGGAATCTTTTTTCAAGTTTTGTATATCTAAATATGTATTTTGGCACATTTCATAACTATATTTATTTTTGTATTTATTATATTTACATAGATTTGCATTGTGTCATATTTTTACTTGATTGTGCATAATGTAATGTCTATTGTGCACCAAATTAGTAAACATTTTGATGTTTAAGATGATTACATTGTGCATAACTTATTAAAACTAAGGCATAAGCCATTATGTATACACCTAATTTTGGTAAAACGCTTATTATTGTGATGTTTTTAGTGTGGTTTTGCACATATAGACCACTTATTCAAATTTAGTACGTGTTAATATTTTTTTGTGCATTTTCATCTCTTCTTTCTTCTTTACATGATCATGAACTTCTTTGTTTATTTTTATTTCACCTTCCTTTGTGTTTTGTTTATTTATAGAGGCATACTCTTATATTTCCATTTTTATTTATTTGCATGGGTCACAATTCATAGTTCATCGATTATGATTGGCTCAGAAGCGGTGGCTCACCCAATTGTGCCCATTTTCCCTTTTTGGGCCTTGTTAGCCCTTTGTCCTCTTTTCTTGTGTCAGTTTACATGTCAATTGGTCCTTAATTTTAATTTGTAAAGGTTGTATATATAAAATATGCTAAGTCATTTCAATAATAAGTGTTTGAGAAGTAACGAGAAGTATTAAGACATTCACAAGTCTTAAGTGTAATATAAATATTCTATTTATGCTCTTTAAGACTTTAATTGATTCAAAGGAATTCTTTTTTTGCATACTTGTACCAAAATAAGGCCTAAAAAAAGTTCGTGTTATTACATTTAATTATCAATGGAGAAGTGGCGAAGCCTTTTCTCTCACTCGGGTTGGGAAACTTACAAGCACTAGAACTACATTCAACCATAATTCACAACATTGTAATACATAGTTGTAACCCTCAAAGGGGCTTGGGCCATTTGATTTCACACTTATCTTGTCTTTCATGTATTTTTAGGTCAGATTAGGGTTGCTTCAAAAGAGACATGATTTTGACAGTTGTTAGTACTAATTCATAAATCTTAGAGAGGTAGAATACTCTTCTACTGACAATGAAGGATCCCTTAAAGTTTCATGAGGCAAAAGTAGTAGAGATCACAATCATAGGCCTAAGTCAAAAATGACAGGAAAGGGTCACAATCAATGGCCAATTCTATCGTGGGTCATAACTGGTAATCCATTGATTTTGTTCCTTTGACAAAAACATTAGTTAACTTTTATATCTCATTTTTCACCACTTCGTTGTCCTCTTCTCTACATTTTTAAGCATCGTTAGACCAAGTCACATTCGTTTCAATTCTATATATCTATATTTTACTTTTTGTTCATTATCATTGCTTATTCATAGTTTCATGGCACTTTTATTTGCTATTTTAGTCACTAGATCAAATATAATTGTTATTATTTATGATATTATCTTAAATCTTTATCGTGCCTTTGTTTGATAAGTTATGCATAGTTTTTGATTTTATCCCTCATCTAAGATTTATAAATCTTGATTGTCCTCATTTTTTATGTCATGTCCCTATATTCTTATTCCAATTCACCTCTTATATCTAATCCTTGTATATTGGTGAAATTATACTATCAACTAATCTAACTTGAGGTTTCATATCCTTCACCCTCTAGGTCTTATTTTCCACCTTTTGAATCTCATTTATTAGATTTAGGCTTGTTCCTTTTGTTTTATCATTAGTTATAGCTTTTGGTATGCTTTTTATGTTATCAATGCTTATGTCTTATGCCAATTAAGAAATTTATCATCCGTATTATTTAAGTGTTAGATTGAGTGGTACTATTGAATTGATTTAGTTTCCTTTGCTTGATACTTGTGCTTATTTAAATGACAGATGGTAAAATTTGTGTTGTTTATGTGGTTGATAATACAAATGATGCAAATGCAAATGGTGTAATTTTGAATCAAATAACTACATATGATGAACATGACTATGAGGACAACGATTTTGATGATAATCCCAATGATTTTGATGACATTAATACTTTTGATAATGTGTATATTAAAAGAGTTACAAGATTTACTTTAAAAATCTTAATTTAGAAAAATCCTAAATGCTTGGTTAATATGTTTCATAAGTTAAAATAAGTACAACAAAGAGCTTGGGCTAAGGAAACTACACCCGAGGATGGAAATGTTACCAATGATCCTTTGAATGTGTCTAATTCACCTACTTGAGACTCCTTCTGCATCAGGTAGTGAGGGTAGTGCTCTGACTCATACTTTTATGCCTCCACCTATAGCGCCTTTTTAGGTCACTAAGACTATTCCTCCATAACCTAATATTTCTTTGTGTAGTTTCTGAAATTTGGATTTATATGTTAAACTAGTCTTATACACTTGAAAAATATCACTTAAGGCTCTACCCTTCAGTTATTAAACTTCCTAGTAGTTGATAGGCTCACATTCACCATCTCACTAGGCCAAAATGCTTATCTTGTAGTCTGACTTTGGTCTTCTGATTATCCAAATAACATGTAGCCCATAATATGCTTAAATTTTAATATATATCCTTCACTATCAGTTATAATGCTCTATAAACCTTTTATGTTCCTAGACAGTTGTGTTTAGACTTGGACAATAGTATCGACACTACTATCCATTCTCCAATGCAAGTGTACATGCCTTCTAAACACTAAAATTTAAAAATAGTTAAAAATGTACAGGTTAGCCTATTATGTTTCATTAACCCTTCCATGAGAAAATTTTCAAAATAGGTGGTATAAATCCAATTCATTATTCATCTAGAAAAATACCAAGCAAACAACTATTCAAGCTCATTCAATCAATTACACAATTGAGTTATACTACCCTATTCTTCCCTATTTATATATTAGTCATAGAATCAGTCATATTATAGGTCTAAAGCATTCAAAGAACAACCCATGAATAATATTTGTCAAGTTACAAGCTAGATCACTACATGCACTTGCATATAGCATTTTATACCAATATTCACACACAAGCCAACACATGGAGGGAACTACATATGTTTGAGGCCATCTTCAAAGTATTATCTATGTAGGTAGCACTCATTGATAGAGGGGTCCTTGAGGTAATCTCAACTTTGTGAACCCACTAACCCATTTTTTTAAGGTGATAAGACCTAAGAGGAGGATATAGGGTTTGAGCTATATTCTGATACTAAAATCATGTTTGTGTGATCTGAACATATAATCTGAAACATGATAGAAAACCTAAAAAGACCTAGGTGGAAGTTTTAGTCAATATTCAATATTTTGTATAGAATAGATGTGTTGAATCACAAACAATAACATTGATGCAAGTATGCACAAGGCAATACAAGTGTTTGTGTTGACAAAAATCTAAATTTCATAATCTGATGGCTAGACCATAATCATCACATAGTCTATTTTTACACCTACATTACTTAGATTTGCATGTGCATTAATGTATAAGATAAGTACAATTTCTCTTTCATATTTATATTAATAAAATGTTGAATGTTATACTTTCTATATTTGACATATGCTTAGATTTAGTGTTTCTTATTAGAATATCAATAGAAACTAAATTCATTAATTGGCTTGATTTTTAGAGTAGTTTACTCCTTAGTTGATTAGGCTACTCTCTTTCATATTAATCCTTATTTCCAAAAAGGGTTAAACATTTGGTGAACCTAACCTCCGAGACTTTCTCATTTCAATTCTAGTGTGTCCTATATTTTTTGATTTTTTAATTGTTAAAATATATTTAAAAAATTAGATTTCTTTCAAGGTTCAAAGGAATAAATTATGTTCAACAAAATGAATACATATAGTAATTTTTCCTTTGTTAAAAACATCATGAAAATCATTGTTTCTTGTATTGTATACGTGGTTATATTAATCAAAACTATGCTCAAATAGACTCAACAAATTGGCAAAAATAAAGATAAATATTTAACATATGATAAAAATCTAATTCCTCTTTATAATTCTTATCATAATACCATTGAGCCCTCATCTAGCTTCAATAGGAACCAACGTGCATGATTTTAACCTTGTGTCCCTGAGTTTATAAATACACATGATACAATCTCAATCCTTGAGCTTGCAAAACAATCAATTTTTTATAAGGATATTTTATATGTCACCTTGTGTGAAATCAAAACACCAAGTGACATGCCACTGATTTATTTTTTTGGCTATTATGCAAGATCTCAAAAATAATGCAAATCTCATCACTTTTGACTGCAGAAAGTTACCCTCAAAGGATATCATTAATCAATATTTGCCTTTATTCATACAAGTAAATATTCACAATAAAGGGATTAAAAAAAATACATGAGACCATTATCATTGGCATATAATATTGCAAACCATTCCAATAAGCCCAGTGACAAGATTTCACAAGTGGATGTATTACATGAGTCTCCCTAATACAAAGATGATCTCTTGAACACCTTATGTGTGATAACCTTACCAAGTAATGTAGAGCCACCATATGTGGCCTTTGTGATTAACTCCAAATGGATAGAGATAACATTTCCTCTACAAAAAATGATTTACCACTCTGACTCATCTTAGCTAATGTACCTAAGAGACAATTTGTATGATTACCTAAGTCTCCAGCTTCACTACTTCTGAAGCTAGTGAAGTTTTATCTCATATCTCTCCCTCGTCCTATGGTGGTTGATGTGAGTTGACCTCTACCAAAAGGATATGATGCCAATGCTTATTGTGACTATCACCAATGTGCAAGGCATTAAATGAGTAGATGCTTTAAATTGAGGCATGAGATACAAGATCTTATTGATAGTGATCTACTCACCTTTAAGGATTCCTCACTACCTATTGATCATCAAAATCAAAAGATATCAACAATCCATTACAAGATAATTCTAAGAACATACCATTAGTGAAAATGGTATTTAGTAGACATCTTTTTCCACCATAATAAAATCAACTATTTGAGCTTCTTTTAGTGGTAAATTTTAAATGGCAGGGTAACACGGTTTCAACTTATTATGACAATGAGATCATGAATGATGACTTAGATTTTCATTATTTATTTATCATGGCACATATTGATCATCCACCTACACACATTGTTATGGTTTATAATAATTCTAGTGAGAATGTATATACCATGACATTACTCACACATTGGGGATACACACGCGACGATTTATTTCTTTCGACTAAAATAGTTAAATCATTCGATGGAAAGACACAATAGGTTTTTGGTGAGATTAATGTACCTTTACAAGTTGGTCCAACACATGCAACCACAACATTTTTAGTTATTCTACATACGAGAGTCTTTGATATATTATTAGGATGACCTTGTATTTATAATCTTTGTGCAGTACCTTCCATAGTGCGTGGGTGTATTAATTATATTCATGCTAACATGGTAATTACAGTTTCAAGGATTCAATATGAATATCCTTTGCAATAGGAAAAAATTGTTCAATGACCACTAATTATACAACTTATTAAGGTTAATCATGCATAAAAGGGTAAGCAACAAACAATCCCCTTTTCTAAGTGACCAATACTTGAGAGGCCAATGCATCAAAGGTCTATAGTGGACTATTTGAGATCCTTATTTACACCTCCACGAACTAGCTAATTATTGACAACAAAGCACCATGATTTAGAACAGGTACAAACACCCAATATTACACTAAGGAAATCATGGAGCATTAAATAATGGGTTCCATGAACCACTACACCTTTTACTACTACCTCACAATAACAAAGTCTTATGTGGCATACACATAATATTACAGATTCTCCAGTTATATATTTGGCACATATACATGATTCTTGGTAGCATGATAAATTTACTATACCACATGTAGAGTATAAAGCACCCTATGAGCATCCTTAGATGAGATTATCGTCTATCACTCTCTTTTCAGATAAATTTCTAAAAAAATCAAAAAGTTCAACAAATTCAAAAAAATTGAATATTCAAGAAAATACAAAAACATTCAAATAAAACAAAAATCCAAAAATATTTGGAATCTCACTTGTTTACTAACTTTTGTATATGTTGTTTACTTTATATTAGTAGGTAACATATCATTTATATAAACATATGTTTCACAGGCGCTTGAGTATGATACATGCATACATGACATCCATGATACATGAGCATGTAGATGTGGGACCTTTCCTTTTCCCACATCACACACTATGTTGGGAGCATCTTGCTTCTATATGATCACAATTGACATAGGTTCTATTATTTTATGATCATTTCCATTATCACATTGAGCTTATATACTAACATTTACACATGCCTATAATCATGTTGATATCTTAAATAATGTACTTGATATGTTATTCTACATGAATTTTTTATAACATATGTATGTAAGGACTAGTATGACATGTTTATGCTAATTGATTCTATTTTTACTTCATCTCTTCATATGGATTACTCAAGTGTACTTCTTGTTTGCTTTTTTTTCTTGCTTGTAGAAAATTTGAATAAGTTCATTGCTTGTTGGCCATAGTGCCCTGAGTATCACTTGTTTCTTTGGTGTGTGGAAATTACCATATGTATTCCCCTTAAGTGTGTGTCATTTGAACATGCCCCTTGTTTGTAGTCTCCTTAGACCCTCTTTGCATGACATTTTAGTACTCTATGTTTGCGCTTGATTATTTATTGATATTTTTATATTCTAGACATTGTCATGATAAACATCATGAATATTAGGTCTTGTTATGTATGCATACTGTGAGATTCATGGATATATCTACTTCGACACGACACTACTATATGCTTCTTCACTACATGATTCACACAGATATAACATAGTTATCTTATCCTTTTGAGACAAGGTGAATATCACTTTTTCATTCCCCTCATCTCAAAATGGGGGGTATATTAGTGGCAAAGTGTCATAGATACATGATTCCACATACATATAATTGACAAAATTGAGAGAATTTGATTTATTTTATAAGATTTAGATATGCACATGGGTGAAAATTCTATATATTTGACATAGATTTGGGACAGAGTTTTTCAAAATTTTGATATATATTGTACATATTATAAAAATTAGAGATTAAATTTTTATAGATACTTCAACTTGAGATACATTTACGGTGCATATGCCCTGCAAATGCACCAAATTACAAATACATTAAATACATTATACCAATATTCATGTACTGACACTACTAAGATGCATCGTTTGAGCTTTATCTACTATAATAGTTGGATTATTTGATTAATTTAATCAATATTCTCCACTCTCAATGGACTTGGCACTATTTTCTATTGTTACAAGTTGATATGGTTATACCATTTGACTTGGGTGAAATTGGGTAGATTATGATACACTAGAGTTATGCACTTGAGATTTTGAGCTCTCAATAGACTTGGCACAACTCATAATTATACCAAATTGGGGGCATGATCACCCTCCAACTCCCCTATTTGCATATCCATGGTTAAATTATGAACCTCTCTC
Source organism: Torreya grandis (assembly GCA_037957365.1). Lineage (NCBI taxonomy): Eukaryota > Viridiplantae > Streptophyta > Pinopsida > Cupressales > Taxaceae > Torreya > Torreya grandis. The sequence continues at coordinate 973,678 of JARHVA010002596.1, read as the reverse complement.
TAATGCTTTAGTTATGAAGCATCATTACCAAAGCAAACTATCAAGGGGTAACATGGTTACATTGACACATAGGTGTACTCTTTCCTCACTCTCTTTCTTTCAAGAAAAATCAATTATTAATTTTAAGATTATATGCACTAATTACACCTATAATTGGTTATAGGTCACACACATATGATAACTTTAAACATGGCTCAAACAAAGAAAGGTGTGTTTTGCACACCACAATACACATTTATTTCCTTTAAACTAGTAATTTCATCCTTATGCATTACTAGATAAAGGAGGGGGGGAAATGTAGATGCTTAAAGATAAAATTATATGTTAAACTAGTTTTATACACTTGACAAATATTACTTAAGGATCTACCCTTAAATTGTTGACCTTCCTGGTAGCTGATAGGCTCGCATTCACCATCTCACTGGGCCAAAATGCTTATCTTGTAGTCTGATAATGTTATTATGATTATTTAGATCATTTTTAGCCCACATTATGCTTAAATTATGATATATATCCTTCATTTTTAGTTACAAATTTCCATCAACCTTTTATGTTCTTAGGCAATTGTGTTTAGACTTGGACAATAACATTGATGCTACTATCTATTCTCCAACATAAATGTCCATGCCTTCTAAACACTCAAATTTACAAATATTTTGAAACGTACAAGTCAACCTATTATGTTTCATTAACCCTTTTGTGAGGAAATTTTCATCTAAAAAAATACCAAGCAAGCACCTATTTAAGCTCATTCAATCAATTACATAACTGAGTTATATTGTCCAATTCTTCCCTATTTCTAAATAAGTCACAAGATCAAGCATATCACAAGTTTGAAGCATTAAAAAAATAATCCATAAGCAATATTTGTCAATTTACAAGATATATCACTACATGCACTTGCATATAACATTCTACACCATTGTCCACACACAAGCCAACACATAGGAGAGAAATACTTATGTCTGAGGCCCTCTTCAAAGTATTGGCTATGTAGGCAGTGCTCATTAACAAAAGGGTCCTTGAGGTTATCTCAAATTTGTGATCCCACTAACCCATTTTGGCAAGGTGACAAGACATGAGAGGAGGATCTATGGTTTGAGTTATATTATGATATTGAAAGCTTATGTTCATGATTTGAACATATAATCTAAAAGGTGATAGAAAACCTAGAAAGACCCAAGTTGAAGTTTCACTTAACAGTAAATATTTTATACATGATAAATGCATTTATGCATATATAGTAGCATTGTTGCAAGTGTCCATAGGTTGATGTAAGTGTTTGTGCTGACAAAAAGCTAATTTTTAGAATCTAACGACTAGATCAAAATCATCATACAATCTATTTTTACATTGAACCAGAGTCCTTTATCCATGCCCCTATCCTAGATAAATAGTGGGTTAGTTCAATGCCAACATATATAGGGCCCCCATAAATAAATATCTCTAATGCCAATACCTCCTGCATTACTTAGATTTACCTACGCATCAATGTATAAGCTAAGTACAATTTATCCTTTGTATTGTTATTAACAAAATATTAAATGTTACACTTTATATATTTGACATATACTTAGATTCAATATTTCTTATCATAATATTAGTATAATCTAAATTTCTAAATTGGCATGCTTTTTAGAGTAGCTTATGCCTTGTTTGATTAGGCTATTCTCCTTCCTATTAATCCTTATTTCCAAACAAGGTTAAACACTTTGGTACCTGTTGACAATTTTGACCCTACAGGTCAAATTGTCACCTCTATCATTTGAAACTTTGCATAAACATGCCTTTCTGAAGTAGTGGCAAAAATTGGTCTTTATAGTTTTTTTGAAGGGCTCCTTCCTTTAAAAAAAGGGTCTATTTCAATAGTTTTCCTAAAGGGCACGTATCGGCAAAATGGGCTTTTCGATTAACCGAAGGAGTTGGGCTTGTTTCAATTTTCTAAAGGGCTCTTATTCTTTCAAGAAAGATCATTTCAAAGTGCCAAAGGGATTATTTCATTTTACCAAAGGTTTCTTTCCTTTTTGAGGGGTTCTTTTCATCGACAAATAGACCAAATAAAAGTCTGAAGGGTTCCTTCCCTTCGAAAAAGGGGCAGTCTTCAAGAATTCTGAAGGACACTTGGCAAGAATCTCGAAGGATATCTGCCCTTCAAAAAAGTTCACTTCAATAATTTTGAGAGGCTCTTCAAGGTTTCCAAAAGGGTCACTTGAAACAATGTCAAAGGGTATGTTCCCTATGAAAAAAGGCATTTTCAAAACACTAAGGGAACCTCAACAACTTTTCCAAAGGGTAGAATTCCTTCGAAAAAAGGGACACTTCAACAAAGTTCGAAGGGTAATTAGGAAAAAATTCCTTCGAATAATTTTTCCAAAAGAAGTTTACAAAGGAAAAGGCCACAGACAATTTTTCTAAGAACAAAAATGTTGAAGGATAGTTTCGAGGCTTTTAAAGGATTTGGCCATTGTAGAAATTTTAATTAAAAAGTCTAAGGCAAAAAAGGGCTTCAAACAAATTATCCACGAGAAAGGGACCTTTACATTTTTTTCGAAGGGTTACTTTACCTTTCGAAAATACCATTCAAATTTTTTTGAAGGGTAGAATCCCTTCGAAAAAGGATCAATTACAAAAATCCCGAAGGTTATCTGCCCTTCGGGAAAGTTCAAAACAAAAAAATCCGAAGGGTTATTAGCCCTTTAGAAAAGGACTTTACAAAAAATTTGAGGGACATTTTATAAAAGCCCGAAGGGTAATTTGCTAAGCCTAAAGATAGGAAAAATTCCTTTAGACATTTTTCATAGGAAATAAACAAGATGATAGGGCATGTTCAAATAACCCAAAGGGTCACTTGTAACAATGCCGAAGGGTATGTGCCCTATGAAAAAAGGCAAGCTGAAAGGAACAAATTCCTTCAGACTTTTTGTTTGAAGGAAAATGCCATTTCAAATAGCCTCGAGAACCATTGTATAATCTCAAAAGAAATAATTCTAAAGGAAATGAGCAGGAAGGAATAAGCCTGAGACAAATACATGTAGAAGAAAAGTCCATGAAAAAGACAAAAACAAATTCCATAGGAAGGAATACATGCAAAATATGAAGAGTTGAGAATGGAAGGTAGAGAGAAAACAAGGAGTTCAATCTGAATGCACCTCTCATCATCCATGCAAGTAAAGGCTATTTATAGTTGATTGGTCAAAGCTTCAATTGACTGGTTGTTGAAAACAAAATTATCTCCTAATCGTCTCATCCATTCAATGATCCAACTCAACTTCAAGATTAATCAACAGGCATATTTCTTTGAAGATTATGGCATGGCTTTCCATGTAAGAGTTTGACTGATCAAACTTAGGTCCACCTCATCCTTTCTAAAACAACATGGACTTTCATGCATGTACCCTTGTTTATCTTGTTGAAGGCTTTCAACATTTTAAGCAGTTCAAACAGAGTTCTAAATTTAGTTTTGACGTTGATTTCATGCAAAGGAAAGCTTTTAAATGTTCCAAAAGCTCAAGAGGAGTTTTATAGTTAGAGATTGGTGTAGCATCATGCATGTTGAGAGTTTTGACTCAAGCTTGGGCCCACCATCCATTTTCAATGTCAAAGAGCTTTTATACAAAGCATAAGACAAAAATAGATTTTATTTTAACACTAAAATAACACAAGTTGGACTAAGTCGACCTCTTCTTCTATTTTTAGCACCAATCTCTTGGCTGTCGTATCTTTTTATATATAAGTTGGATTTTCAGCCTTGAATTGTATCCTCTTTCAAGCAAGAGCATATTCTATCAAAAATTTGTGTTGTGTAACCTTTTTAGATTAATAGAAGGACCATTTTTGGACTCCAAAGTGCTAGTATAGTGTATTTATGTCATTGTCTTGCATATGTGATAGAATTTTCTTCCTTATCAAGTCTTGATTCTTACCTAGTTACTAGCTGATTAGATTATGTAGGTCATGTTTTGTGTTTAACATCTCTTGGCTGAAGTTACATTGGATACAAGTGGCTAGTTAGTGCCTTGAATCATGCCTATTCCTTCATTTCCCTCAAGCTTTGATCACTAGATATAACCTTTTCATGAAATATTAATGCATATGGGTCATTTGGAATTAAAAAAAATTAGTTTTTTTACTATCTGATCAGTGTTTTAGGAGCCCAAATTGAGTGGATCAAGTAAAATTTAGGTGTATCACCATCATTAGATAAGATTTCCCTTCAAGTTTATTTCTTTCCTTTTCCCTAGCAGTTCATAGCATAGAGTAGAGATCCTAATTGATACACAAAAGGGAGATAGCCCTTATAATCTAGAGATTCAATCCACTAATTAGGTTACCCATAACCTAGGATTATTTCCATGTTTCAGTAGACTATGAAGGCCTAAAACTAACTTCACAAGGGTACGAGTCTGATTGACAATAGTTTTTGGCACACTCAGTGGGACCACAAAGAAGTCTTTGCATATTTAAAGAAAGTATGGAGCTGAGAAGACACATTTGTAGTAGAAGATAATATCTATCTTCATCACAAGCTAAAGATTATTCAAATTCTAGAGTTCATAGCATCATTCAGGTAACTCTTTCATGCCAAAGGTTACCACAAGGTCAGAAAGTAAAGGTATTCCTTTTGAATTTATATCTTATAAGAGATTAATGTTTAGGAGGGCAAAACCATATCCTCAAAAGCAATATTTGTCTCTTGGTTATCCTACTATTCTAATCACTAAAACCCCCACTACCCAAATGGCCATAAAAAATCAGGTGTTTTGGTCCATTCAATAGAGGTAGCCCACTAAATTTAGCCTAGTTTGATGACATTTTGGTGTCTGCCCTCAAGAGTATCCCATTCTTCTCAGGAGAAAATCAAACAACCCCTATTGAGCATATCCAAGATATGGCTAATCTCTGTTCAGTCCATAATGTTATTGAAAATAATGTTGTTATCAGATTGCTTGTTGTTTCTTTCAAAGGAAAAGTATTGGAATGGTATATAAATATCCCACTAGACTCCATTTCTACCTGGGATGAATTGGGTGCAAACTTAGTCAAGTAATTTGATGACAAATCTGATCACCTATCTTTAGTTGATAAATTGACCACCACAACAAGGGCTACTTATGAGTTTATGTCTAATTTTAACCTTAGATTCCAAAAGATATGGACCAGAATACTTGTGTTGATAAGGCCATCACCTGAATATGCATTTTTGTACTATTTTAAATCCCTTAATTCTGACATTAGTGTGATGATACAATCAATGGGTGGTACTACTTTGCCAGATGCTTTTGAGGTTGCAATAAGGGTAAAAAATAGTTTGATACAAGATGATAAGCTTTTTCCAAGACCTCCAATGCCTATATTTCTAGAATCAAGTTCTATACCAACCCCTCAAGTTCCTCAAATTCTATCCTTAGCTCCTATTCCATCACCTCAAGCTCAAATTTCAACCCTTACTAGTCAAGCTAGTGAGATAAGAGAGTTGAAAAGCTTGTTATAGTCCTTTGGGAATGAAACAGTGCAGCTCAAAAGGCAAAAATATTAGTCTAATAAGCCCTATCAACAACAAAATTATAACACCTATCATACCTTCAAAGATCAAAGGCCTCCTTATCAGGGTTTCAGAGAGAATGTACCACCTTATCAAGCACAAAGAGCCATAACTCTAGCTAAGCCATATGTTGCCCTTAATCCTAATGCTCCTTCCACTTTAAAAGCCATTGTTCCCACCCCACCTCAAAATAACATGATGCAAGATTCAGGTTGGTAGTCCTCAAATCTTAGTGATGCTCCAAACTAAGCCTTGGTATCATAGAACATCACTATGCCACAAATGACACAAGAAGAGTTTTATTTTCAAGGAGGTTAGTACCAAGATACAAGTTTGGCATCACAAATAGAGACTCAACAAGTTCAAGGGCAGCCTAATGTTATTAATGTAAATTGGCAAGTAGATGATCATGTTGTTTTTACTTAGGGTATTGAAACTAATAGTTCAAGTGGTCAAGTTACATCTGTAATTACAGATAAAAAGAGAGCCATTGATGAGTTTTAGGAGGTGACAAATGCTTTGAGTACTCCTCATGTTATTTCTAGGAGTACAAAAGAATAACTTGTTGCCCCTACAACTCAAAAAAATCAAAATATAGAGGTTAGTAAAGTTCAATGAATACCTCTAGTTCGTGAGCAACCAGTGTTTCAAAAAGTGCAACCAAAGGTTAGTGGATCTCATTTTAGTATAGTGGATCAGATGAAGAAGTCTAACATCAGCATTAGTATGTGGGATTCTCTTTCCATTCTAAGACAAAATGATAGACTCATTTAAGAGCTTTTAACTCTCGAATTATTTCCAAAATTGGTTAAGAAAGAAGGTGTTGTCTTGACTAATTTAGATCAGCCAATTAAGAAATAGGTACAACAAGTAAATAAGATGGAAAAGGTGGAAAAAATTGAGATAAAATAAAAAACCTCCTCCCTTTTACCTTTCTTTGATAGTAGGTGATACTTTGGTTCATAATTGTATGGTGGATAGTAGAGCTAATAGTCCAGTCATGCCTAAATAGATTGCAGACAAGCTCAACCTTATTATGAGCCAAATACTAAAGGGGTATTGCAGTTAGATGGGTCACCAACAAAGATGGTAGGTATCATCAAAGATTTGAAATTGACATTGCATGCTTATCCCAATGTTACTATTCAGCAGGATGTTGTTGTGGTAGACTTGCCTCCTTACTTTGCTATGAGCCTTTCAAGGGACTTCACCTCAAAGATTGGCAGATATTTATCAGATGAATGGACTTATTCGTTGTTTAAAACCAAGTATGGTACCATGGAAACTATTTATTTTGAACCTATTGTACGTTTCTATATAGAGCCATATATGTTAAGTGTTGTGAACACTAACTCAATCATTTCGGATGAAGTACTAGAAGCTAGTGAAGTAGAAAATGGATCACCTTTGGATGGATTTCTAAATTTATTTATTGATGAGTGGGCTTCTACCTTACATGAGCATGATCTTTATAAGCTGATTGAAGAAGGACTTGGTATGTATTGTCTTCATGAGAATGATGCACCAATTCCAGCCATGGTTAAGGATGATAAATATAGTGAAGGTTTGTGGTAATTGTACTTTGATGGATCAAGGAGTAAGCATGAAACCAGAGATGGAATGATGTTGGTTTCTCCAAAAAAGCAAAGGTATGTCTTTTCTATTAAATTTTAGTTTAGTTGTTCAAACAATGTTGCTGAGTTTGAAGCACTAGTTCACATTTTGCAACGGGCTAAGAAGATGAAAGTCAATTCTTTGCAAGTGTTTGATGATAGTGAACTTGTAGTTCACCAAGTAAGAGGTTTGAATATATGTAAAAATGTGTTTCTTAAGTCTTACAAGCATATAATATGGGACTTACTTGAATATTTTCAAGCTTTTAACAATCAAGCAATACCAAGAGGTGAGAATAAACATGCAGATAGGTTGGATACCATTGGATCACAATTTAGTATCCCAGTTGATATAAAAAATGAAAAAAATTAGTCACATATAAAGGTAGTTGTAAGGCCTTTTGTTTCAGATAATCATGAGGGTCAGTAGGTTTTTGAAGATGACAATCAAATTGTGAGATTCTTGCAAGAAAAGGCTGAGTTTTCTTCAAGAAACCAAGCAAAACATTTGCATCACTATGGTGATCAGATCGTGCAACTAAAAACAAAAAAGCTTCCCAAGGGATTGGTCACACTTGAGAACAATTTTAGTGGTGATGATGAGTTAAGAAAATAGAAGTCATCCTTGTCAACAAAAGAAGAGCACTATGCCAATGTAGAGATTGCAGCTGGTAAGATTTTAAAGTTGGGTAAGGTATGCACTCCTTCATAAAAAGAAACTTTCATTGAGTTATGCATAAGTTTTGATGATATATTTGCTTGGTAAATAGTGATCTCAAAAGGTTTGACCCAAGTTTAGCTCAACACACCATTGAGTTAGAGGCTGAAACTAAACTGGTGAGACAAAGAAAAAGGCCCATCAATCCTAAGCATGAGCCTTTGATGAAAGCTTAGTTTCACAAGCTCATAGAGTCAACTATTATATTTCCAATCAAGCACTCAACTTGGGTGGCAAATTTTGTTTTGATATGGAAGAAGAACAGTGAGATTAGATTGTATGTTGACTTCTATGATTTGAACAGTGCTTCACTTAAAGATCACTATCCATTGCCATCAATGGAACACATTTTACAACTGGTTGCAGGTTCATAAAGGTTTTCTTTGTTGGATGGATATAGTGGCTACAATTATATTTTGGTCAAGGAAGAGGACCAATTTAAGACAACCTTCACAACCAAGTGGGGGACATTTACATACAGAAAGATGCCATTCAATTTATCTAATGCTGGAGCAACCTTTTAAAGAGCCATGGATATGACATTCCAAGGCTTTATTAACAAGTTTGTACTTGTTTATTTGGATGATATAATAGTGTTTTCAAAGAATGTAGGTTATCGCATGGCTTATCTCAAGCAAGTGTTTGAAAGGTGTAGGCAATTTGAGGTATCTCTAAATCCCAAAAAGTGTCTCTTTTCAGTTCATGAAGGTAAGCTTCTTGGACATGTTGTTTCAAAGCATGGTTTAAGCATATATTTTGAAAGGATAGACTCCATTCTTTCACTCTCTTTGCCTAAGTACAAAAAGGCTATGCAAAGCTTCTTTGGGAAAATCAACATCATAAGGAGATATATTTCAGATTTTGTCATCTTAGCTAAGCCATTTACAACCATGCTAAATAATAACTAGAGCTTCAACTAGTCCAAAGAAGGAGGAAAAGGTTTTAAAGATATTTAGAAGGCCATAGCTAGTGCTCTTACACTTATAAATCTAGATTTCACAAAATATTTTATTTTTTATACATATGCTAACATGGACACCATTTCAGGCATTCTTATGCAACAAAATCATGAGGATATGGAGCAACCAATAGCTTTCTTCAGTCAAGGCTTGGAAGAATATGAAATAAGGTAATTTTTTTTAAAAACATGTACTTTCAATTATCAGGTCTCTTAAAAAGTTTAGATACTTTTTGTCTAACAATAAGATACACCTAATGGTTTCTCATCCAAGCATCAAAGAGTTCTTTTTGAACAAATATATAAATGATAAGAGAGCTAGTTGGATAGCCAAGGTAATGGAATATGATGTGGAAATTAAGGTCACAAAGCTAGTTAGAGGCAAAGGACTTTGTCAGCATCTAGCTCAAGACTTGCAAGAGACTGATGAGGTTGTTTTGGTGTCAAATGATGAAGAGGTTACAACTGATCATACCTCACCTTCCAGCTAGTTTCATGACTTGGTAAGCTATCTCCAAGATGGTATTTATCCCTCTCATCTCAGTGCTTCAAAAATAAGATATTTCATATTTTAATCAGTTCTATTTTTGCTTATTGATGGTGTTTTGTTCAAGAAAGATATCAATGGGATGTTTCTAAGATGTGTAGAACCAAGCCAAACTCAAAGATTGCTTGAAGAATTCCATGATGGACATAGTGGAGGACATTTTTCTGCAAGAACTACAACCCTTAAGATCATGAGAGGTGGGTACTATTGGCCTACTATATTTGGTGATTGCCATGCATGGGTTAGGAAGTGCAAATAGTGTGCTATGTTTGTAGGAAAAGTGAAACTTGTAGCTTTGCCTTTTCAACCAATTATAGAGGGCCAACCCTTTGTCCAATGGGGGTTGGACTTTATTGGTCTCATAAATCCTCTTTCAATTTTAGGACATAAATGGATTCTAACTGCTATAGATTACTTCACATGTTGGACAAAAATAGTGGCATTGAAAGAAGCAAACGAAACCAATGTTCTAGATTTCTACGAAGGTTTGCTTACTAGATTTGAAGTTCCTTTAACTATTATTTCTGATAATACAATGGATTTTATGCAATCTAAGATCAACCAATGGGCTGTTCAACATGGAATTTATCTCAACACTTCATCGAACTATTATCCACAAGGCAATGGCCTTGCTAAATCTATGAATAAAAACCTATTAAGGATCATAAGAAGGACTATTGAAGATAATCAGAGGTCATGGAATCTTAAGTTAAAGTTAGCTCTATGGGTTGATAGGATCACCTACAAAAGATTAATAGCTAACTCTCCATACAAGTTGGTATATGGTAAGAAAGCAAGGTTACCCATTTCTCTTGAATTTCCTGCTTTGGAACTAATGCATTAGCTTGAGTTGTTGGAGAATGAGCCTATGGAGATTAGGTATGTTGAGCTTATGGAGTTGGAAGAGACAAGAAATCAGTCCATGATAGTCATGGAGATTCATCAAGCACAAATGAAGAGAGATTTTGACAAAGGAGCTTCTTCATGAAGTTTCAAAGGAGATTTGGTCCTCAAGTAGGATGAGGATCGAGCTAAACTAGAAGGACACAGAAATTTTGATTCCCTTTGAAGTGACCCATACATAATCTCCAATTACAAATCCCACAATGCCTTCTAGCTTGCAAAAATGGATGGTCAAATAACCTGAAGGGTCACTTGCAACAATGATGAATGGTATATGCCCTACAGAAAAAGGCAAGCCAAAAGGAACGAATTCCTTCAAAAAATTTGTCTAAAGGAAAGTGCCATTTCAAACAGCCCTGAGGACCATTGCATAATCCTAAAGGAAATAAGTCTAGAGGAAATGAGCAGGAAAGAATAAGCTCAAGACAATTACATGTAGAAGAAAAGAATGTGGAAAAGACACAAACAAATTCCATAGGAAGAAATACATGTAGAATAAGAAGAGGTGAGAAGGGAGAGAGCTAACAAGGAGTTCAATCTGAATGCACCTCTCATCGTCTATGCAAGCAAAGGCTATTTACAATTTATTGGTCAAAGCTTCAATGACTGGTTGTTGAAAATAGGTTTATATCTTAGTCATCTCATGCATTTAACAATCCAATTCAGCTTCAAGATTAATTAACAAACATATTTCTTTGAAGATTGTGGTGTGGCTTTCCATGCAAGAGTTTAACTGATCAAACTTAGGTCCACCTCATCCCTTCTACACCAACATGGACTTTCATGCATGTGCCCTTGTTTATCTTATTGAAAGCTTTTAAAATTTTTAGTAGTTTAAGCGGAGTTCTAAATTTAGTTTTGGCAGTGATTTCATGCAAAGGAAAGATTTTAAACATTCCAACAGCTTAAGAGGAGTTCTATATTGGATATTGGTGTAGCATAATGCATGTTAAGAGTTTTGACTCAAGCTTGGGCCCACCGTCCATTTTCAATGCCAAAGAGCTTTCATGTAAAGCATTAGACAAAAATATATTTTATTTGAAGGCTGAGATAACACAAGTTGGACTGAGTTGACCTCTGCTTCTATTTTCAACACCAATATTTTGTCTATTATATCATTTTCTATATAAGTTGGCTTTTCAACCTTGAATTATATCCTCTTTTTGGCAAGACCATATTCTACCAAAATTTGTGCTATGTAACCTTTTCAGATTAATAGAAAGACAATTTTTAGACTTCAAAGTGATGGTATAGTGTATTTATGTCATTGACTTGCATTGTGATAGAATTTTCTTCCTTATCAAGTCTTGATTCTTACCCAATTATTAGTTGATCAGATTATGCAGGTCATGTTCTATGTTTAACATCTCTTGGCTAAACTTACAGTGGATACAAGTGGCTAGTTAGGGCCTTGAATTAGGCATATTCCTTCATTTCCCTCAAGCTTTGATCACTAGATATAACCTTTTCATGAAATACTGATGCATAGGGGTCATTTGGAGTTAAAAAATTTAGTCTTTTTATTGTCTAATCAGTGTTTTAGGAGCCCAAATTGAGTAGATCAAGTAAAATTTAGGTGTATCACCATCATTAAATAGGATTTCCCTTCAAGTTTATTTCTTCCCTTTTCCCTAGCAATTCTTAGCATAGAGTAGAGACCCTAATTGATATTCTAAAGTGAGTTAGCTCTTATAATCTAGAGTTTCAATCCACTGATTAGGTTACCCACAACCTAAGATTGTTTCCATGTTTCAACAAACTGTGAAGGCCTAAAACTACCTTCACAAGGGTGTGACTCTAATTGACAACAATACCTCCTACTATTACCAAAACATATTAACCTACTCCTAATTATTTATATATTGTTATTGGTCTTAGTTAGAACACTAAAGCATCCATTCCCACCAATCCTTATCATGTTTTGACTCATACATATACTACTACATCTAAAAATGCATTTGTTCAACGAGATCTTCATGATATGTAAACACAAATTAAGCCCAAGGATATTAAAGATTTAGTCATGTGGTCACTTCTCAAGATTGTTGGCCTTAAATTTTAGCTAAGTATTGTCCATTTTGGTGTGGAAGGACCATGGCATAGAAGGATCATGTTGCAAAAGGACCATGGCATGGAACTTGTTAGGTGCAAAAGGACCATGGTGCAGAACCTATAGGGCAAAAAAGGATAATGGCATGAAAGGACCAACATGAGAGGACCCAGTCAAAGAAGAATTAGTCATAAGGAACCCAAGGACTTAGGACTCAAAACAAAAGTGGAAGACTACGGGAGTGAATGGGAAGCAGGAGTAGTTAAAAGAATGATTCATATGGGACACCAAGACCTTATTCATAGGAAGTTTTTAACCAACCCACAAGTAGAGGAACACATGACAACAAGGATCTAGCATAGAGCGTGGATATAGGGGGTGCAAAGGCCTAAATCCTTAGGAGGAGAGTTTATCGAACTCCATGACTCCAATCTATTGGGAGTTCATTGGATAATTACTCAAGTCATTAATGATTGTAAACACTTGGTCAGGGATAAATAAGTATAAATACCCCTATTGTAATGGACAACAGGGAGGAGGATGAATGGTTGTATTGTTTATGTTGATGCTTAGGATTAATATATGAAGTTGCAGGTTTTATCAAACTTCTCATGTTCATGATGAATGATGTCATGTGAGTTACCATGAATTCTGGTGCATCTTTTCTTTTAGAAGAATTAACTCTGAAACTACAATGTTGTTAATCTATGTTATTATGGTAGTAGAACTTAGAACTCCAAGGATTATAATAGTCTATCTTTGCATTTATGGAATATCTAATTGAATACATGTTTGACATAAAGAATATAACTAATTATTATTGTGAAATAAAAACCTATGAGAACTAGTCTTAGGCTGCACACTTTGACTGAACATGCAAGACCTCAATATTGCATGAAAGGCCCAGTGTGCAAACTCATTGGGATATACTTTAGAACTAATGTTATATTTACAATATAAAAATGCCAACATTTTAGTTCCATTGGTGGGACTTGTAGAATTTGTTGTTTCATCATGGAAAATGTTTGAGCACATTACTCTTGAGAATATAGAACAATGGATTACCAGTGTTGAAGATAACTTTGCAGTTTCCTACCTTGAACTAGGAGTTTTGACATAACAATGGGTAGAGAAAAATATCTATAACGTGTTGTATGAAACCTTCTTTGTTGAGATCCCAATTTACTTACATGATTGGCTCTCTACATATGCTCAAGGATGGTCTTGAAACCTTGGGAAAAGATAGCCTTGGACCCTAGAGTAACAAGAGCTTTACCATGACTTGGAACCCCATGGATACACGCTATCAACATTTGGTGGAAAGGAGTTTTGAACAACTACATTTTGGAGTACATTGTAACTACCTATTTATGTCCTAAAGAAGCCAAGTTTTAGTTCCTCCAAGAACTGTGTGGCCATTACATTAGAAATTTTGCCTTAGAAATCAAGAAGTTATTTTTTGATTTGGGACTTGATACTATGCCAATGGAGGGATAAATATTTTTGTACATGAGCTGAATAATTAGGAGGGGAGTATAAATGAGTTGGTGAAAGATTGTGGGTTCAAAATGGTAGTCATTTAGTGGGCATTGCGGAAGCAGAAGTATGATGAAGCTTAGTAAAGGATTATGAAAGTCAATAGCACGAGAAGGGATCAAGAAAACTCAAGAAGTATTGTCGGGGTCTGTAGGGAAGTGAAGACACACAAAGAGGACCCTATCACTTTTGAACCATGCCTTATGCCTCTAATATCAGAAAGCAGAGAAACTAGCTAGATGACAGTAATCGAAGAACCTAGTTTGAACCAAACAGGCTCCCCAACCATAGTGCACAATCATGCTCTTGAGTCAGATGAAGTACACATACATAATTAGGACATAGACAATGTGGAATCAGATACTAAGCTAGTAAGGGATACCGAAACTCATCCAATTGACATACATATAGACCTAACACTTTTCTTCCCCCTTTAAAGGAATTACATGGCACAATTAGGGATGCTTGGAGGTCCTAGCCCTCAAAGTGGATAGAGTATAGGCCCAAGTTTGGTTAATCACCTGACTATCATGCCCCATGTCATAAGCACTGCTGGTGAAGGCATTAGAGGTGGACTAGGTGGAGGCACATGAGGAAGTAGTAGACTTCCCCCTCAAGAGATAGGGGATGGAGGTTCATGACAACCACTAGTTCAAGCACCTTAACTAATAATGATGTATTAAAAAATAATGCTTCACTTAATAGAATATTAAGGCATGGAGAATGCAACTAAGCATATCCATAAATGTGAACTTATTTGGAGAGCATGCAACATCACATGTTCTGAGTGTAAGGCCATAAAGTTTGCAACTATGTTTTTAGAGCGTGCACATTAATGGTATAGAAAGTTTGACCCTCAACAAGTGGTGGTTAAATTTGATCAATGTAAAACAACCTTCATTTAAGAGTTTGACATTCCTGAATTTGAGCAACAAAGCATAGCCGTGTTGAAGGACATAAAGCAGGGACTTACTAAAAGTATGCAAGAGTATGATGCAAGGTTCAAGACATTGTTGTCTAAACTATCATTTGAGATTAATGTTGCTCATCATGCATAATGGTTTTTGGGAGGATTATTACTACCTTTTCAATGAATCTTATCTCAGAAGAATTTATCTAACCCTGCACAAAGCCTTGGAAGCTACCCTCCATGTTGAAGTAGTTAAAAGTGTCAATACTAGGATCAACCCATTTATGGAAGCTCAAATAGCTTCAATGGCATCATATCTTGAGAATTTAATAGCTAATAGTATACATGATACATGCATCAATGTTTGGTACACTGACTGTAAATCCAAAGGGCATACAAGGAACAATTGTCCATGTATAAACATTCACGTAGTACTTAAATAAATGTGTGAATTTTTTCATGAAGTACATTATGTACTCTCTTGCCTGCTTATGCAATGATAAACTCACTCAAAGTTATCTGACTATTACAATATTTATGATGCCTATACTCATGACACTAATGATCGTCATTTGATTAGTGACATTCATGAATCATGAGTGTATAGCATTTGCCAAACCTCTATAGCAAATAATCAAGACAATGGTGGTTACCATGGCTGAGGTAGAGGATGAGGATGAGGAGGTGGTTGCTTCTCATCTAGGACATGTTACAAATGTGGATTCATATACCACTATCAAAGAGATCATCCAAAATACCCAACATGTGCTTTCTATAAAAAGGACCACTGGTTAGAGGAGTGTCCTGACTTATATGTAACTATCACTAAGGAATAAAATGAAAAGGGTGTAGGCATGATATGAGTTGAGAAACCACATTAGTGTGTGTGTTTAGGTACCCCAAATTTTCAATAGGTGAATATTACCATACATAGCGTATAGTCTCAATCTACCTCCAATCCTATTGAGAAAGTACAACGTGAAGAACCATGAGCAAAAAAATATCCAAATTCCTAGTAATAGAAAAATGTCCTCCAAGACATAATGACATTGGTGCAAGAACTCCAAGGTGAGATCCAATTCCTCAGAGATAGAGAAACAACATAGCATGTTGATATGCAGAAAGCAATTGAACCATAGAATGTGGTGTGTGATGACTTCTAGGAACTGTGCAAGTGCATGTTAGATGAGGATATTATCCCATAACTAGGCATTTGGCCTAAAAATTAGGTGAAAGTACCAATCGAGGTTTAACCTCAAATCACCAAGCAGACTAAGGATCATCACTTGAATCATGCTTGATGAAGAGACACTCATATTCCCTCTATTCCTCTAGAAGATAAAGAGATACTAGTCAATGTTGCCATAGATGGATGGGTAATCTGAGAAATCCTAGTTGACACTATTGTAGAAGTAAATGTCCTTACCAAAGATGCCTGAAGAAAGGTGGCCAGTCCAACACTACAACCTTCACCTCATGTCTTTTTTATGGAAAATAAGACTCACGCACTAACCATTGGGGTCCTTAAGAATACAATAATTGACATACTTGGAGTACCCTTCAAGGTGGATTTTGAGGTTCTAAAACTAGTTGACACAGATGATTACCCCACTCTATTGGGAAGACCTTAGTGCTATGAGAATAATGTAAACTTAAGTTTTAATAAATGTTACATAAGTTTTGGAAACACTGATCAACACATTATTATTCCACTAGATCATGCATAAGGATCCCCTTGTATAGATCCTGTCAATGTTGATGAAGATATAAACCACATATATAATGTTATTGTAAGGAATGATGAACTAAGAGATCTTACTCCGAATGGCATTCTTCAATGGTCAGACACTCATACTCTTTTTGATATGACAAGTAATGCTTGTAATTATTGGGCACATGGTGACTATGACCTTACTGGACGAGTGTGTAGTACCATCAATAGTTAGGAGAATGTCCCATACCCATTCAATAAACATCACAATTTTGTTCATCTTACCATACTAATAATGAGAGGACCACTGGTAGGCCCATCATTGGAAAGATTGGATGAAGATCCATAATTCCATAGACAAATGGAGGTACATGACTTCATATAATGCCTTGAAGCATTCTATGACACTGAAAGTGATCGTATCAGATCATTAGTGCATCTCTTTGATGAAACTATCATAAGGTGGTGGCATACCCATCATAAGCGACTCATTTATTGGGATCAAGTATGCTCTAATTTTTATCATCAATTACACCATGACAACAAGGTTAGGGAATCAATCAATTATAATGGCATACAAGCACCATAACCTCACATTGAAGAAAGTGAAATAATGTGGAGGAATGAAGTGACATACTTATCAGAGTACTTATGGGTCCATGCATTTTATAGGATGTTATGCACTTGGGCGTAGGCATGGTATGTTCATAAAGAGTGACACATGGTTACAAGATTCTGGCACCTATTGAAGGAGAACATGAAGTCAACATTATCCTATTCTTTATCAAGGATGGATTTGCACCTCATTCTCTAAGCCATGCATGAAGTGGTTGTAGGTGACCCAAGTCCCCTCAAATACCATTTAAGGAGTATTCATCATGACCTTGAGGAGGCTCTACACCTCTTCAATAAATCATCAGCACAATTTTCCACATCAGAACCAATCCTTGATCATGACTGGCATGAAGAAATATGTCTAAGCAAATAGAAGCTAGTGTTTCACATGAAATAAGGTGAAGGATCCAAATCACATGACCCTTTGTCAACCCATTTGGATGTCTCTATGAGCTATGACATAAGAGATGTTTGTGATATTGGCACCAATTTAGACAACCCTTATAATGGGCCCATTTAGACTATTCAACACAGTATTGGCACAAAGTAGGAACCAAAGATGGCTATGAAAGGAAATTAATGGATTGAAATAGAAATTTCACAAATATTTGAGTTGATAAAAGTGTATCAATATGTCTTCTTGAGAAACTATAGTGAAATTGAGGGAGTCCACCCATCCTTGGGAAAAATACATATCAAGCTGGTTGAAGGTGCTTGACCAATTAGAAAATGGGCATACAAAATGACTTCTAATCTACATGCACACATCATAAAGGAAATTGATAGCATGTTGCATGCCAGAGTAATCACCCCCATTGATTAATCTAAATGGGTTAGTCCTATGGTGATTAGTATCAAGACAGATGGCCATATCCATATTTGCATGGACTATCGAGTGCTTAATTCATCCTATGTCACTGATACCTTCCCTACACCATTCATGGAAGAGATCCTTGAAAGTGTTGTTTGATGTGAGGTATATACCTTCATAGATGGATTCTCAGGATACCATCAGGTCTAGATAGTTGAAGAGGACCAACCCAAGACAACATTTGTCACTGAATGGGGATCTTTTATGTACACTGGCATGCCCCAATAGTGTTTTCCAGAATAGAAATTGAAGCATTTAAGGACTTCATCCATAAGTTCCTTCAAGTCTATTTGGATGATTGGATAGTTTATGGTCTAATCAAGGACCATTGTTCTAACCTGAGGCTCATGATTGAGTGTTGTTGCGTCTTACAAATATCATTAAATCTAAAAAAATGCCTATTTGTTACACTATTTGGTCTACTATTAGGACATATTATATGTAAGGAACAACAAAGGCATCTATTATTCTTTGCCTCCCAATGCCCAAGACTCAACATGAGATCCATGCCTTTATGGGCCATATCAGTTACTATAGAAAGTTCATCCATGGATATGCAAAGTTTGTTGTACCTCTGGAGGAACTTCTAAAGCATAATGAACATTTCATATGGATGACTTCTTGTAAAGAAGATTTTGAAACATTAAAGGACAAACTGGTCACTACTCTTATCCTCCACTTTATAGATTGGACAAGGCCATTCCACATCCATGTTGATGCATCTAGAATGGCCATTGGTGTAATCCTTACACAACCAGGTGAAGGTCACATGGACCATACAATCTAATTTTCCAGTAGAAAGCTCAATCTTATTGAAAGGAACTATACCACTATGGAGTGCAAAGTATTATCGATGGTCTATTCTCTACAGAAGTTCTGACGGTACTTATTAGCCACTCCTTTTGTTCTTTATACAGATCATGAGGCTTTGAAGTAACTTATCAATAAACTTGTACTACATGGATGTATCTATTACTGAATAATGTTTTTCTAAGAATCTAATTTTCCATCATGGTGAAACCTGGGAAATCCAATTATGGACCTAACCACTTATCCCAAATTGATCCTGGAGAACCCCCACATGCCATTAAAGATGAGTTACATGATGCTCAATTATTCTATGTCACCTATGTACCTTAGGAGCTTAAGGATATTGCTACTTTTATGACCTCTAGTTTAATGCCCGATTATCTCACTCCTCAAGCTAAGAAGCAACTTGTGATCTGTACCGCACTGTTTTAACTCATAGGAGGAGATATTTACAAACTTGGCTATGATGAGATTCTTTGGTGTTAAGTTATGCAACAAGAGTGCCCTGGAGTACTACAAGAAGTTCATGAAGGAATTGTGGGAGGACACTATGCTCGAGAGGATACCATGAGAAAGGTTTTATTTGTCAGATTATGGTGGCCTACTCTCTTTAAAGATGCTAAAGTGTATGTTAGGCAGTGTGATATATGTCAGCTCATGGAAAAACCTAATCATAGAGATGCCATGCATTTAAAACCAATACCTTCTCAAGAACCATTCAAGAAATGGGCCATTGATTTTGTTGGCCCCATCACTTTGGCTAGATGAAGAACAAGATCCTAGTACATCATTTTGGCAACTGACTACCTTATGCATTGGGCTAAAGTTACACTAATAAAAGACTATACTACTATCACTATTGTGCATTTCATCTGGGAGAATATCATCACTAGGTTTGGATGCCCACTAAGCTTCGCTATTGATCATGGTACCCATTTCCTAAATAAAACATTTTGTATCTTATTGAATGAGTTCATGATTGCACACCATAAAATGATGTCATACCAACATCAAGCCAATGACACTATCAAGGCCTTCAACAAAATCCTAGGCACCACTTTGGTGAATATTTGTAATATTGGATGAACTGATTGGGATGATAGGGTGTCTATGGTCCTATGGGCATACCAAATGACCTACAAGCACCTAAACAAAAGCACACCCTTCAATTTGGTGTATGGCAAGGAGGTAGTCTTATCGATTGAGTTTTTGGTACCATTTTTATGTATAGTACACATAGGACAATTGGATGAGGAGGCATCCTTGAAAGCATGCTTCGATGCTTTGTTACAACTTGATGAAGCCCAATTCCTCACCCATTGGATTCAAGATTTAGAAAAATTCAAATAGAAGGCATGGCATGACTGACACTTAAAGCATAAAACCTTTACTCCAGGCATGAAAGTCTTACTATATGACTCCAAGTTTTCACACCACCCTATAAAACTTTTGATTCACTGGGATGGTCCTTTCATTATTCATAGCATTCAACCTACCAGAGTATGTCAATTACAAAGGTTGGGTGGCCAATTCCTTCCTTGGCATTATAATGGAAGTCAGCTCCATCTATATTTCACTTTTGAATAGTTGAAGTATTGTAATAAATAAGGCTTTTG
Source organism: Torreya grandis (assembly GCA_037957365.1). Lineage (NCBI taxonomy): Eukaryota > Viridiplantae > Streptophyta > Pinopsida > Cupressales > Taxaceae > Torreya > Torreya grandis. The sequence continues at coordinate 953,278 of JARHVA010002596.1, read as the reverse complement.
CCATTAGTTTAGGATTTCCTATTTTGAATAAAAGCATTGACTTTACTGTGTGTGAACATTTCTTAATGTAATTTTTGTTAATGTTTTATTTTTCATTTTGCAGAGGATCATGACTCATTTTAGTGTGGGGTAGAAATCAATCAAAAATCTTAACTTGACTCAAGTGCACAGATTACATAGGCACGCAAAGTATCTAGGCACACAAAGTTCTTAGGGTGCAAGGAACCTAGACAAGCAAAGTGTTAAGGGTGTGCAAGTTATTTAAGGCATGCAAACTATGAATCCTAAGGATAGGGTGTTCTTTTCATTAGTTTGAATTTTGAAATATAATTGTCTTACACAAGGAAATTACAAGACATAATTATCATCCACTCTGAAAGAAGGCACGGGATAGGACATCCCATTAATGCAAAAATAATAGTTATGGCAAGAAGTTTGGTAATGATGTGATGTGATAATACCATTACAAGCATTAAATATCAAAATCAATGATCGAAGCATGAAAACCATTAAGGATCTACATTAATGATATGAAGTGATGGGTGAAGGAAAGGTATTAATGATGGTAAACCCCCCTTGAGCCTATAAATGGCAAGTTAAACTCTTTTTATGTTTTACCTTTGTAAGTATTTGAGAATAACAGAGCTGAGAACAAATGAATACCAAAGTCAGGAAAAGCAAATCTAGAGCCGAGCAAAGTGAATTCATTTTCATAGTAACCTACAGAGGGCATTGCAAATTTGTGAACAAGTATTGCAAGTTTGGTTACATGAAAGAAACATAAAGGCAGTGTCAAAAGTTATAATTAATAGGTTATAGAAGTCCACCATTAGAGGACATTCAAGCTTGAAAAACTAAAGCAGTCAATGGCAACCATGTATTCATTTGGGAACATTAGATGACCATGCTTCAAACTTTAGGTGCTTTTGAGGGTGATGCGACCTAAGAAAAAGGCCCAAAGGACTGAACCACTATCAACGATACTAGAGGAAGAGGAGGTGAGCAAAGACATGATTATTATTAGGGAAGAGACTTCAGAAGAACAAGTTCAACATGCAGAGGAAGAAGAAATAAACATGACATAAAAAATAAAGAAGGCTCAATCATCCTCAGCAAAGAAGGCTCCATCATCCCCTCCCCCACCTCTATCAATTGAGGAAACGCAATATCCATAATCAAAATTACATATAGACAATTGGGTCTCCAAGGTTTCCACTTGAAAAATCTTTAATTATAATCATTAGTAACTTGGAAATGAGGTTGAACTCCAGAATGACTATCAGGTCGAGTGCCATAACATAAAGAACTAAGTGGTGTTCGATCTTAAGATCTTCAACCAACTAGATGTTATAAGGTTGTTCTAGATCTTCAATTTACCATACTTTGGAAAACTCATAGAGGTAGTTTAATTCCTTCTCTCACATGTTTATGAGAACTATATATACTTGACCAGGCACAATATGAAGATCATACCTGAGAGGATCAATAAGGTCACAAAACTATAGTGCTCAGGTTGATTATGATTGATGACTTGGAAGATACCAAAGAGATCCAAAGGACTACCATGATGCTCATGTACTAGAAGCAAGGCCACACCATGCACACCAAGAACCTATAGGATCTAGCCTTCTGGGTTGTAGCATGGATCGTTATGACCAAGATCAGTGGGACTGATTCATGAAAAGAGGTTGACATGGTACACCTCCATATTTCCCCCCAATTCACTCAGGGACTAAAATATAATTGGGACATGTATTTTACCTAGAAGATCATCGAGGATGTGGAGAAGACCCATTAGATGCCTAAGTACAGGTTCCCATGGGGGGTATTTATTCTCTTAATGGTTTTTGATGAAATTGGCATGTTGGATTATAGTTCGGGAGTGTTAAAATGGGTATGCCATCCCATACATAAGTCCCTTATGAAATGTTATAAGGTATTCACATGCCCTCAACACATCACCCCCTCATACAAAATCATGATGAGGTACTTGTTCGACAGGATGAAGGTAACGTTTGGGAATGAGTGATGCATCTTGAAGGACTTGACCCCTTTAGCTGCTGAGCAAGCCTAGTTTTCCATGAAGTAGCACTTCTCCCTTATGCACATTAGGATGAACCCTTTCAAATATCTCTTTGCATGGCTAAAGTTACCATATGCCTTCTTAGTGTGGTACTTCATAGACTTCATGAACTAGATATACAATGCATAACCCATTATCTTAGAAGCTAAAAAGATTGATATAGAGATTCATACTCTCTAAATATGTTCATCTATACAATAAAGAAGGCCTATCAAGAGAAGAGGGAGATGAACTTAACATATATTAAGGTAAAGTAGATAATGGTGGGTAAATAAGTGCACCACTTATGCTACATGTTATAGCCCTAAAAGGATCGCTAGGCTAGAGACCCTAAGGAGAAGCTCCTAAAGGCACCCCCATTGAGGAAGTAATTAGAGCTTAGTGCCAGCATAAGGGGACAATAGGCTCCACAAAATTTATAGAAGTCTACCCAGACCCCCCGACTGGGCCCCACACCTCTGTGCCCATCTCCACCTCACCCTTCTCCATCTCTACCTCACCTTTCTCCATTTCCATCATGCCCTTCTCCACTATGACCTTATCCATCACAATGTTCTTCTCCCTAAACTTCTCTTCCCAAATCTCCACCAACAATAGTTCCTCCACCTCCAACTCCACCTTCTCCTCCACCTCTACCTTCTCTGCCTAAGGTTACTCCACAACTATCTCCTCCAAAAGCATCTACTTCAGGAGCTGCCGAATAGTAGATCATTAGGAAAGTTTCCCAATAGGACATTCCTAAAGTATAGGTTCATACCTTAGATTTTAACTATGAGAAGACTCCTTAATCGATGCAAGAGGAGAAAGTCACCTTTGACAACTTGCTATTTGATGTTGAACGACTCTATGGTGAAGAGGACAGTGAGGAAGAAGAGCATGAAAAGGCCATCGATAACACTTCCATGGATACTGACAAAGAGACCACCTAAGAGCGTCACCTTAGTAAGGGGAAGGAACTAGCTAGGTTTACAAAAGATCCTGAAAATGATGCATCTGCCAATATACATGAGTGTTATTAGTTTGGCATCCTTGACAAGATACTTTATCTATGGCCAGAGTTTATTCCAAAGGATGCAACTTTGGAGGTCAAGAAGCATGTGTCTTTTCTTCTATACAAGTATAATGAGGAGCAAGAATTTGAGCTCCCTCAAGATAACCTCCCCATGGGACTTGATACTCCTGTACTGCCCAAGAGACTATGGGTCGATCCTTAAAAGATCTCCCTTCTTCTCACAAGTGCCACATTTTTGAAGCTAGCCATGGAGATCATATGCAAGAACATTTTGTTATATTTTGATGCATGTACCACTGAAAAGAAACATGCCCAAATTGTGGGTATCTACAATAAAGAGGTTATAGATAAATAAGCACTTGTCAAGGAAGTGGAAACTTTGAAGCAAAAGATCCAAGAGGCCACAAAGGCAAAAGTGAAAGCTTTAAACCTCTATAAAATAATTTTTCAATAGGAACTAGCATTGGTAGACAATGTACCTCTTGATGGGGATGTCATAAGAAAATTAGAAACCCTAGTGAACCTCTTGATGAAGCGATGTAAGGAGTATCCCACATTGAAAGATGAGGGACTGGAGCTAGTAGAGCAATTCACCATGGCAATAGAAGTATGCAAGCATGCCCTAGAAATTGTTGGGGAAGTTATCCCTATTTTAGATGGAATTTTTATATGGCTAACACACCCAAATAAAATCTTAGAGACTTGGCTCTAAGCTGAAGAAGCCCATAAGTAGTAAATGGTTGATGTTTCAATCTTAATAAAGGAATACATTGAGCATGCCAATGCATTCAGGGATGTGGAGATGATGAAGGACGCAATCAACACACATCCTCAATAGTTAAATGCAAGTTTTATAGCCCTTTTAGGATAGGTTGACAAAGATGTCTTTACACTTGAAGACATCCAAAAGGATGCTACCGCATCCCTAAATGAATTGGTAAAGATGGCCAATGAGAACTCTAGCTAACTTGAGGAGATAAAGAAATTAAATGGGGCCATATAAGATATAACTACCAAGGTGATTGAGGCATTGTCATATTGGGACAATGTTAAGAAGGAAATCAAATAGATGGGACCCAAATTTTTGATGGATGCCACTAGTATGACTTAGTCTAGTATAGACTAAGAACTTAGTGTGGGGTGATGTTGGCCCAAATTTTTAGCTAAGTATTATCTATTTTAGCATGAAAGGACCATGACACAGAAGGACCATGATGCAAAAGAACCATGACGTAGAAGGACCATGGTACAAAACTTATTAGGCACATAAACACTATGACACAAAACCTATAGGGCACAAAAGGACAATGGCATGGAAGGACCAACATGAGAGGACCTAGTCAAAGATGAATTAGTCATAAGAAACCAGAGGATTTAGGACTCATAACTAAAGTAGAAGACTAGGAGAGCATGTGGAAAGTGGGAGTATTCAAAAAAATGATTCATACAGAATACTTAGACCTTATTCATAGGAAGTTTTTCACCGGCCCACAAGGAGAGGAACACACAGTAACAAGGATATAACAAAGAGCGTGGATATAGGGGTTGCAAAGGCCTAGATCCTTAGGAGGAGATTTTGTTGAATGCCATGAATCCTAGTCTGTTGGGAGTTCATTGGATAATTACTTAAGTCATTAATGATTGTAAACACTTGGTCAGAGATAAACAAGTATAAATACCCCTATTGTAAAGGATTATAGGGAGAATGATGGATGATTGTATTATTAATATTGATGTTTAAGCTTAATATATAAAGTTATGAGTTTTATCAAACTTCGTGTGTTCATAATGAATGATATCATGTGAGTTAGCATGAATTATGATTCATCTTTTCTTTTAGATGAAGTAACTCTGAAACTAAAATGTTTTTAATCCATGTAATTATGGTAGTAGAACCTAGAACTCCAAGGATCATAATATTCTATCTTTACATTTATGGAATATCTAGTTGAATACATATTTGACATAAAGAATATAACTAAGTATTACTGTGCAATAAAAACCTACGAGAATCGATCTTAAGTTATGCACTTTGGATGAGTATGCAAGACCTCAGTCTTGCGTGAAAGGGCTAGTGTGCGAGATTATTGGGCTAGAATTCAGCATCGATGTTGTATTTATAATAGAAAAACCCCAAAAAATATATATTACATAACCTATCAACACATGAGGCCCTCACCCACCCTTTGCCTCCTTGTTTTATAGAACCTAAATTTGAAGTATATAATGACAAGGATGATCCTTCACATCACATTCAATCTTTATTTTCTTCATGCTTTGGTTTTGCACATGATTATCTATTGATGACCAAGATATTTTAATAAGTCTTAAGGATCATGCGTCGGATCTATTTTATGCATTACACGTAGGCTTCGTGCATCATTTCAATGATGTGGCCATTACCTTCTTAGCTCACTTTTCTATCAATATTATCCAAAATGTCACATTTTCTCAAATTTATCAACTTAAACAAGGACCTTATGAAAATGTTAGCAAGTTTTTGCTTTTATTCAAGACTATGCCCACAAAAATGTATCATAACTTACCTAATATCCAAATACAAAGGATTTTCCCCAACATTTTGCTTCAACCACTCAAAGACAAAGTCATGCTTAACAGTTATCAATATTTTGATGAACTTTGTGATATGGTTTGCAACTACAAGATTAATTTTAGAGGACAACATGTTTGAATATGGGTCTAATTCCCCTACCTCTACCGATTTCAAATATCAAGGTAAATCAACATTTAAAGCTAAGGCTAATGATACCCCTATTTTTCAAGCTAATAACGAGGCAAAAAAAAAGTCATTTCATAACCACCTGACATGTTACTTCTTCCATAGGGGATTGACACAGTTTAAAGTGTCCCATATCACGTACATGTGAAAGGTGTTAAATAATAACCCTATTGTTGATTTTTACTACCCAACCCTCATTTTTTAATACCCCTAAGTATCCCCAAGTCCCATTAAAAAATCCCCACGTGTTAGAGGTACCTTTTAAATACCATTTTTTAGAGAGAGATATCTACTACCCCTAGGTAATTCTATAGGTCATTGCACATAATTTTTAAGAGGAAAAAATGAAATTCATCACGTGTCACCATCAACATAAAATATTTTATTAAAAAATCCTTTCATATGTATTAAGTATCATTAAATTCACACCAAATAAACATAAAGTCACACAATTTTAATTAACAAAGGACATTACCAATTCAGATCAGGTTGTAGCAAAAGTTTTATAACACTTTCTACCACATACCAAGAACACTGTTTGCAGGAAAATACTGACAAAATATGGTGGCAAAAATACTATGCCATCCAAGTTTATACATTATAGCAAAATCAATTAGCTACAATTTAAAATTAAACTAACATAAAATGAGCATAAATATTCTTCAACTTAATACAACAATAAAAAGTGGTGGAAACACAATAAAAGAGAGTAGCACTTATATGTCACTTGAAAACATTCACAACAGACTATTAATTATACATCATTAGAAAATATTCATAAGAGAATATAAATCATATAATAGTAAAAAGAGGTTAACTTGTAGTAAAACATAGATAACTAATAAATAATATCACTAGGTTTTCTCCAAGAGTAACTTATTGGTTGAAACCCCTTAGAGATACCACACAAACATCTTTTTACCAATATTAAATATCAAAGCATAAAAAAAGAGATAACATTATAGGGGTTTCCTCTAAGAGAAGCTTAAAGGATAAAACCCATTGGAGGCACCCTTTCATTAGTGTATTGTAACTATATAACTAACTGTTCATCACCAACCATAACCTACAACCACCAACCACCAATCCACATTAAACCAACCACGAACCAACATCATCATACCGTGTGTATCCAATACCAAATTATATGCCAAAATAGCGTTGAAAACTCTTGGAGACACCCCTTTGATAATAATAATCAAGTATTATAAACTTAAAACAAAGTACCACAAGTTTTATTTATAAAGGAAATTAATAAATTCATTAAACATGAGTAGTAGTAATTTGAGATTCAACATCATATGCCAATGTAGAAAGTTTGTCATCGTCAGTTGTCAAACCTTAAAATTGTTAAAAGATTTTATTTAACTACCCTACTTGACTTTTAGTGACAACTTCTTCATGTCTGTGACAAACTTTGCTCTGCTGAAGAAAATTAGGCAACTTGACAATATCTTCCAACATGACCGTTTTGACCTTCACCTTTAAATAGTCAACTTCATTTTGTAATTTCATAACTACTCCTAGCTTTGAGTGATTACCTCACTTTTTGGTCATCTCATCATCTAATTTTGTATTCTATATTACTACATTAAGAAAATTAGCATGGATTTTATCAAATTCCTCTTGAAGTTGAATATGATCACCGATTAATTTGGATACCCTTTACTTTAAAATAATTTTCCACTTGAGATATTGATTTCCATCATGTACCATGTCTTGCATCTAAAAAATAACAACACACACTTCTAAATATTTATGGATTGCAAAGTCCATTACTTGTCCTTATTCGAGCAAATTTCCAATGCTCATACTTTCCAAAAAAAATCATAACACTTAGCCAAAACATATATTACAAACTTTAATTTATGCTCTCCAGCTCCTTCTAATCTATATACCAAGTCCCTTAGATATTGAGCCTCTATAACTAGATTATCAACTTGTTTGTGCACATTATGAATACCCACATTAACTCCAAGGTCTTCCTGATCTTCCATAATGCTATTCATATCCCAACACATTTCCTCGACATTAATGTCCATGAAAACATTTCCAAACTCTAGCTCTTCAAGATTTTATTGAATTAGAACATGTTATTGCAAATTTTAGTACCCCTTTTTTTAAACTTTACAAGTTTTTAGTTCTCACATATGATGGCTTGTGCCATAAAACTTAAAATTGCATTAACGGGGGCCAAATTATTTGTATACATAGTCTAACAATTATTTTGTGTGCATGTGATTAGATGTGGTATATCACTATTTTGATTGATTTTAAAAATTCATAATGTCATTTAATTGAATCATGTTGCATAACATTCTTGATCTTTTTTTGATGAATAACTATAGTAACAAGGTTGTGATTGATGTTTGATAATCGTCACAAAATTCATAATTATCACTAGAATGATAAATTCAGACATCTACAAACTAGTGAGATTTATATCTTGTTGAGTCTTGGTATAAACCAACATTCACCAATAAGAACAATACAAATAATTGAATTTTTCTTGTACTAATTTTGCTTTCCCTTTCGAATGTTAGTTTTTCTATTACTAGATCCTCCTTGGTTCAGTCTTATAATTCAAGATTTGAATTTTGTGAAATAATTTTGTTAGCATGTTTCAAATGGTATGATTGCACCCATCACTACAAAATCCACATTGTGTGACTAGGGTTTACTTTGTGACTATGTCCATGGTGTAAACTTTGAAATATATTGTAAAGGTATAACTTTGTTTTATCATGGTTGAATAAATTATTGTCACCATGTTAATTTTTGTGGATGACTTAGTGTTTTAGGATTGATTGATCATACTTGGCTTGTCATAAATATTTAACATTTAAAATGGGTTGAAGTGAATAACTTCTTGGTGTTTATGTTGCTTGTTTAGTTTTCAAAGTTAATTTAATTCATACATATTTGCATTAAAACAAAACATGAATTGAGGAGATCTCAGACCAAATGCAAGATTTTGGGCATTTAACAGTTTTTATCCTCACATTGTTTTGGTGGTCAACAAAGTTGGTCAGGGATATATTAGGAAATGCTTGATAGATTTGGTAAGTGTCTTGAAAGTGCATAGGTTGTCGCTAAAATACATTACTTAGTGAATTGTTTAGTGGGATCATTGAACCCACCAACTTGGAGGACACATTCACCATAACTGCATTTAATGAACACATTAGGAGGGAGTCCACAATAAAGTAGGTGGTTATTTTTCATTTTTCACCCATTTATTCAAGCTCTCTTCAAAAATTAAATTCTACAAAATTAATTATGGGGAAGGTAAAATGAGGTCTTTTGGATTAGACTCTTTAGATTTAGTGTTTCATAATTTGATTATTCGCTGGCAGGTATGGATTATAGTTCATTCTAAGTTTGTTGAAATAAGGTGTATATTTTCTAGAGACACGGTTCTATTTGCTTTACATATCTCTTTTATTTGCATGCTATAGTTTTTTTTTTTTGTTGAATATATGGAATGTGGTGGTAAAATGACAAGCTTATCTCAGTTTCTTTTAAGTTTGAAAATATTATCATTCTATTTTAGGAATTGTATGGATAGTTGTAAAAGTTTGATGGAAGGTTTTATGATCTGGTTATTACACTATGTTTGTCATTGGAAAATATGAACTTAGGGTTTCTTGCATTAATATGCAATCATGAAATAACTCTTTTTGGGTTTTTCATTATTTGTTGGCTTTGTCATATGGTCTTTTTGGGTTTACATTGTTGCTTGTGGTTCATTCGATGGTTAATATATTCATGTTGTTTATTGCATGGCATATTTTCTCCATGTTGTGACTTGAGTAATACATGCAATAGTTTTTTTTTAAGAAGAATGCATGAAGAGTGACAATAACATGTTCATTTTTATTTTAGGTTTTGTATTCATATCAATATTTTGAGTTTCTTAGGTTTAGTTAACATTGTCTATTGTTAAGGAAAATATGGTTCAAATTACCAATGTTGGTGATCTCTTATCAATTTGAAGCCTTGGTTTTATGTGTTAAAACAAATAGGAAGTGGTTACATTCGAAGGGTTTTTTCATGTTACTTATTTAAAATATATTTTGGTGTATGTGGGTTACTATAGTTTATATTCATAATGTTAAAATAAATTCAAAGATATTGGTGACAAACCATGGTTTTGCTATGTCAGTATTGTGTGTGTTTCTTCAACTGGCATTTGTATGTGAGCTATGTTAAAGGGACAACTTGAGATGAAAGTTTACATTTATAGTATATAGATTGTTGATCAAGGATATAGAACTTAAATAGCCTACAATCTTTTGTTTTAAGAGCTTTCTTTTTGTTTTGTGCCTGCATGCAAATAATAAGTATTTATAGGTTCACAAATGAATGAAGGGTTTTTATTGAAAATGAATGAATGTTTGATCTCTTTTTGACATAATTATTGCAGATACTAAGGTTTTTAAGAAATTATATAAAAAATGTCATTTCTTGGTTGGCTTTGAAAATTTGTTTATACTATAAGCTTAATTCAATAAATTAATGAACAATGAAATGTATGCAGTGTTGAAAGGTTTAAATTGAATGAAAATGTTTTCTTCACATGCAATTTGTTTATTTTTATTTAGAAAAACATACAACTGATTGATTCATTGTAAAGCTTAAGATACTTTCTTGTTCATACAACATGTTTATTTAAATGATGTTCTATTTTGGCATTCAAATGGAAATTCAAATTCATTTTGAGTCAGTTTAATTTATAAAAAGTATGGAAAATATGAAGTCATGTAGAAATGGGAGTCAGTATTTTATTAAAATGATGTTCATTCGTATTATGTTATTTGATAGGAAGTTGATAGCCTCTTATCAGGATGATTTATGTGGATGTATTTTTTACTGCATGTTGGTAATTTAAGTTGAAAGTAAATAGTTGAAAGTTCTCATTTGAATTTGTTTCATATTTAGAAAAATGCCAGGGTTGACTCAAGACTCACTATATTATGATAGGAATGTATAATGTAGAGGAAAGATGTTGTAGAATAGTGGGAATCTCATGCGAAGCAGTCACCATGATAGACCTTTTCAGGTCTATAGGGATGCCAACACTTTTTCTTGACCCTTTCATCATATAAATTGAGACTCGACACTTTAATGCAAATGGCCCAAATTTTTTTACCATTTTAGACAATATTATCTTTTATTCATTAACTATGTGAGGCAATATTTTTTGTCAGGGTCAGAGATAAGCTGGATGGCAATCTCATCCATTTGGATGAGGTACACCAAGAGAATCTTCTTAAGATATGCATACATCCCATGATACCTTGTCTAATGCCAATCCTATTTTTTCTCATGATGAATTATTTCCATAGATTAATACTAGTCTTGTTAATCCTATTTTTAATCTTGGTATTGTTTATAATCCTGTTATATCTGCCATTGATAATTTTGCATCTTCTAGTAAGAAACATATTGGCAATCCTACATCTTAATTCATAGTCACTCATGTGATGAAGAAGGTCAAACTTGAAGTGGATGATGATTATGGTGGTACTAATGTTGTTGAGTTTCCTTCTTTAGTGTTTGAGTGTACTAAATATCAAATAAATAAGAGAGCTCCACTAATAGATCTAATTTTTAAGGATTATTCTAATAGAGAGAAATTGTAGATTTGTAATTATGTTGTGTTTTTGTTCAGATGATTTTATGTTGTTGGATGTTTAAGTTTATTGATAAAATTATTATATTTTGTTTACAATATTTTTAGTTCTACACAATAGTGATAGTTAATTTTAATACATTTACTCAATTGCAGTTTTATGATATGCTCAGTTTTAGCTATTTAGCATTTTGATCATATGGTGTTTTAATATTTAGATGATGCTATATTTACTTTATGGATTATGATTCATTATGAATTATTCAAATCATTAACTATGGTGTTATTGATCATTTAGTTATTGTTGGCCAATTTTCATCCCCAGGTTTGCACCTTTCAAATTTGGCCAAGTCCAGTACTTGGGTTTTCTTTAGAAGAAATGTTCTTTGGCAAAGTCTACAAAAATACCAAGTGTTATTTCTTTAGGAAAGTCCATTTTTTCCTTTGTTCTAAGCCTTGGAATAATTATTTCAGGTTTTTTGTTTGAAGCATTTTGACAGATTCTTTTGGACTTTTTGTCCGAGGCTTTTCCTTAAGAGTATTTCTTTGGGTTTTCTTCTGGCCAAGTGATGAATTCTTTCAGATAATTTGTTTGCACAATTTTTTCAAAGGACCATTTCAACTTCTCTGAAGGAATATTTCAAGCCAAAAGGGACCCTTGTAATTTTTCTGAAGGGCACTTTCACTTTTCTGAAGGGTATCTTTTATTGAGAAAAAATCCACTTCAACTCTTCTGAAAGGTACATTTCACTTTTCTGAAGGGCACTTTTCAAGTTAAATGGATCCTTGAAAAAAGTTCAAAAGTTACATTTCACTTTTTTGAAAGGTACATTTCAAAAGTCTGAAGGGCTCTTTTGTATAAAAATGGACCAAATAGAAATTTTGAAAGGACCCTTATAACTTTTTTGATGGGTATGTTGCAAATTCTCTATAGGGACATTCTAAGGATAAATGGACACTTTCAAATCTTTCAAAGGGTACTTTTCAACAATCCCAAAGGACCATTTCTAAAATCCTAAAGGATCATTTCTAAAATCCTAAAGGATCATTTCCAAAAAACCACCGGAAGAGATGAGGAGAAGTGACTAAAGAAGAATTCTTTCAGACTTTTGTTCGAAGGTCATAACTCTGCAAGAATTCCTTCAGACTTTTTGTCCAAAGGAAATAAATAGGAAAAACTCCTTTGAATTTTTTGTCTGAAGGAAATGAACAAGCAGGAAGACCGAAGACACAAATTCTTTTGAAAAGATTGTTCGATGAATTCTTGTGAGAAAATTATCCACAAGAAAGGACCATTTCCAAAATTCTAAAGGAAATATTCGAAAGGTTATGGCCCATAGAACATCAATTTAAAACTACAAGAAATAGTTGCTGCTATTCAAAAGACTTGGCTACAACATGAGAGCAGACAAAGCAAGCAAAAGGGATAAGTTGTTGGATCGAGTCATTGCTGAGGCTGACCAAATCAAATAGCTTCCATAAGATCAATAAATACAAGTATCTAGAGGATAACTAGTAGTTAGAAAGAACATTTTCTAACTATTGTCACGAGTTTTAGTAGTGCAATGTGTTGGATTTTATATTTTAGTTTTGAACTCTAATGGATGATCTTCGATAGAAATAGTTTCCTGTGCCACTCCTAAAGTTTTGATGCCACTTGTTACCATTCTCGTAATTGGTTTTGGATAAGTAAGACCCTTGACATGGCATGGCTCGCCCCATCTATCTATTTGTAATTGATTCTCAGATATGGACACATGTCCTTGTGCCTTTTTAGCTTCTCCTTTCTTGATCTTCCTCAAAGTTTTATAAATTGGGCCATTTCAACCATTGCGGATAACCACATTTTTGGTATGGTGAAACCCTACTAAAATGACATTATACTTTGATTTTAACATTGAATATAAGACCAATTCTGAGTTATGAATTTCTATTTGAGTATGTGAGTGATGTATAGTAGAGCTGAGTGATAGCATTATCCTTACTCCCTTTATCCTTTATGTTTGAACAAAGATTCTAATGCTAATAGGTCATGTGGAGTGTGTTAAATGTGTTAAAATTTATATCAAGTATGAAATTGTGTTTATGGTGTGAAATCTACCCCTTAGGTCGAGTATCTTGATGATGGTTTGAAATATGTTACCTTCACATTGAAACACTGTGTTAATATCTTTCAATACAAGGAATTAGTCTCAAAAAACATTGTTACTCAATAGAAGTGTGATAGTCAGTGGATAAATTCTTGGTGAATCACCTCTTTAACATAGATTTCTACTTTATGAAAATTCTTGACTCTTTTCATGAACAAGCATTAGATTAGGTGATAGACACTTAGAAAAAAATACAGGGAGCTAGCCATTTTCAATCCTAGAGACTCATCTCTATTATGAGTTCACACAAAATTGAGGGATGATTCAATGCTACATCAAATTGAAGGAATTTCATAGAACATCTTAGGGTGCATAATTTGATGACAATAGTTTTGGCACACCCAATGGGACAGCTAGTCCTAATTGTTTCCATGTCAAAGTGAATGCTGGCCTTGACAAGTCCAAGGTTGTAGAAGTATCATAATCCAACATTTGGTGACTCCAAAAGGTGAGAATCTCTATTTGTAGATAAATTTTTCCATAGTATACTTCATGGTCCTCATTAGATCATCTTCTAGTAGGCTTTTCAATCAAGTTCCTCAGCCTAAAACTCCTCTTGAAGGAGAACACCCTGAACCATTCCTAACCTTTAGAGATCTTGAACAAGAAGGTTTTGAAGAGGAAGAAGAGGAGGTTGAAGAATTAGTACATCAAGAGGAAGAAAAAATGGCTAGAATACATCCTTTCCTAGCCTTCAACACCCAAAATCCAATTAACCTTCCTGCGTATGATCCTATTCTTCCTAATGCTACCAAAAGTCTCCCCAATTTCCATGGAGAGGGTCCTTTTACCCCATCTAATAATATTAGGGACATTTAAAACTTTTGCAATTTCCATAATATCACCCAGGCTAACATAGCTATTAGACTACTTGTCATGTCTTTAAAGGGGAAGACACTTAATTGGTATAGGACATTGGAAGGTGGTTGTATTACTAATTGGGATAGTTTTGGAGAGTTGTTGGTAAACAAGTTCGAAGATAAGAGTGACCATACTTCACTAATTTACCAGCTGATTATGATAAAGAGAGGTCCTAATGAATCCATGGGAGATTTCAATGAGAGATTTTAAAGAACATGGCATAGGCTACCACCTATTATGAGGCCTCCTCCAAGATTCATATTCCCCACCTATCTTAAGGCTATTGACACTAATGTAGCACTAATGTTGTAGTCAATGGGAAGATTTACTTTACCCGAGGCATATGAGATAGTATTGAAGCTGAGAATAGTCTGATACAGGCTGGGAAACTACCTCCAAGAGTCTCCATGCCTTTATTATCTCATATTTCAGTTGAAGCCCCAAGCATAACACAAGTTCCCAATACTAATGCCAAACCTAGAAATGCTCCCAGGAAGGTGGATGATGCTATAGGTAAGGATGAGATCATTCGGTCTTTGCAAGCCCAACTCAAACAAGCCGAAATGTATGCAAATGCTCCACCCAATCCTCAATACTATCCTTAGAATGGTTATATATCTCCACCCCAATACACTAACCAAGGAAGAGGACAAGGCCAACAAGGTTTCAATAGGTAGCCCACTGCCTATAATCCTAATTCCATTTCATCAACAAAGGCTATTGTTCTAGTCCACACCAATATAGTTCAAGGAGAGGAGCATTTGGATCATTGGGGGCAATCTCAAGGTCAGTTTATCAATAATGGTGAAGAAGGTAATCAAGCTTTGGTATCTCAAGAAGGAGCTACTCCTTATGTTACATTATAAGAAGTAAATCTCATGCAAAGAGATGTTTAAGGAGAAGGTAGCGGTCAAAATACTAGTTTCATGAACTTCCAAGTAGAAGATGATTATGTGTTGAATCAAAATACATCAATTTTAGCCAACACAAGGGATAAAAAGAGGGCTTTAGGAGATACTCCAGTAGCACAAGTGATTCTAGGTAGTGCCTCTCCAAATCCACAAAGTGTAAGTACCAATGTAGCATATCCTACTAGTCACACTACTCCTCAAAGTCAGAATTTGAGCAAAGCTACCAAACCTGCAATACAACAAGTTCAAGTTCCCTCATTACCTTCAAGAGTGCAACAAAAGGTGAATACTTCCTCTCTAAATATTATTGATTCTTTGAAGAATACCAAAACTATTGTTTCTCTTTAGGAATTATTGCATATGCCTGGCCAAAAGGAGCTTTTGCAAGAACAACTCTCAAACATTCATGTAGCCTCTCAAGTTCCAAGATACAATGGTTTATCCCTTACTGACATACCTAATTATGTTTTAAAACTATCTACCAAATCTGAAAAGCCTCCACCTTTCTACCTCACTCTGATTATGGGAGATAAATTTGTTCACAACTACATTATGGACAATGGGGACAATACCACATTTATACCTAAAGTGGTTGCTAACAAATTGGGACTGAAATATGAGCCTCATAACAAGGGTGTGTTATAGCTTGATGGAACTCCATCCAATACTGTGGGGTTAGTTAAAGGTTTGAAAGTCTTCCTGCATGATTTTCCAAGTTTCCCCATCCTACAACACATTGTGGTGGTTGATCTTCCAGCTCATTTTGCTATTTGCTTGTCAAGAGACTTCATGGCTAAGATTGGAGGGTACTTTATAGCTGATTAGTCTTTTCTAGCCTTTAGAATAAGATATGGAGCTAAAGTGACTATAGTAACATATCCCTTGGCAAGGTTCCACATTGAACCTTATGTGGAAACAAATTCAAATCAGAATTGTATGATTAGTGAGCAGGAAGAAGGTGCCATTGGTGGTAAAACATCCTTTCCCCTTTAAGGTATTTATGACCTTTTTCTTGATGATTATGTTACTAAAACTTATGAGCATGATCCTTATGCATTCATAGAATAAAATGAATTAGGAGTATATTGTATGCATAAGAAGAACACTCTTATACCATCACTCACTAATGAAGATCATGAACTTGAAGGGATATGGGAAATATTTTTTGATGGCTCTAGAAGCAATGTAGGGGTAGGAGATGGTGTCATGTTGGTTTTTCCTTAAAGGAACTAGTATTATTCTTCATATATATTCCATTTTAGTTATACCTGAAATGCAATTGAATATGAAGGCTTGGTTCATGGCCTCTAATGGGCAAAGAGAAAGGGAATAAAGAGTTTGAAGGTATATGGAGATAATGAATTGATTATACATCAAGTCAGAAACCAAGCTACAATGAAGAACCCTTTTTTTAAGTCCTACAGGCATAGGTTGTGGGATCTAATTAAGGACTTCAATGTTTTCAATATCCAACCCATACCAAGACACTCAAATAAACATGTTGACAGGTTGGATGTGATATGAGCACATTTTGATATAGTTGCTGATGTAAGTAGAGAGAAGGATCAACCACACATTAAATTCATTGTGAGACCTTCTATTACAGATAATTAATTGTCTTGGCAAGTGTTTGAGAGTGATAAACACATTATACACTTCATTCAAAATGAAGCAAAATTTTCCTCAAAGAATAAAAAAAAGTTTCACAATCAATATGAAGAATAAGGTATTTAGCTAAAGACAAACAAGATACCAAAGGGGTTGGTTACTTTGGAGAGTGTGTTCAATGAATATGATCAAAGAAGGAAGGAAAGGGTAATCATGTCTACAAAGAAAGACAACTATGAAAGAGTCTTCATATTTAATGACAAACTTCTAAAAATTGGTAAGATATGTTCTCTTTCTAAAAGACAAGACTTCATTGAATTATGTAAAGAATTTCATGATATATTTACTTGGGAATACAAGGATTTGATCCATGTCTAGCTCATGAGACCATTGTGTTAGAACTCGGAGCTGAACCAACTAGGAAAAAATAAAGGCCTATTAATCCCAAGATAGAGGAACTCATGAAGAGAGAGCTTACAAAATTGATTGAGTCTAGGATTATCTTTCCTATAAAGAACTCAACTTGGGTAGCTAACCTTGTAACTATTTGAAAGAAGAGTGGAGAGATCAGACTTTATGTGGAATTTAGGGATCTGAATAGAGTTTTACTCAAAGACCATTACCCACTACCTTCCATGGAGCATATTTTGAAAGTGATGTCAGGTTCTCAATGTTTTTCACTACTTGATGGCTATTCAGGTTATAACCAACTATTGGTGAATGAGGAGGATTAGTTCAAGACAACATTCACCATAAAATGGGGAACATTTTCATATAGAAAGATGCCTTTTGGTTTGTCTAATGCTGGTGCTACCTTCCAAAGGGCAATGTACTTGGCCTTTAAAAGTTTGATCAATAAGTTTTTACTTGTATACCTTGATGATATAACTATTTTGTCCAAAGATGCTAATGACCACATGAAACATCTAAGGCAAGTCTTTGAGAAGTGTAGAGATTTTGGAGTTTCTCTTAATCCAAAAAAATGTATCTTTGATATTCATGAAGGCAAATTATTGGGTCACATTGTGTCAAAGGAAGGCCTATCTATTGATCTTGAAAGGATTGAAGCCATTCTAGGCCTATCTTTGCCTCTACACAAGAAAGATTTGTAAAGATTCTTAGGCAAGATCAACTTTTGAAGAAGGTTTATTCTAGGATTTTCTACTTTGGTGAAGCCTATTACAACCATGCTCAAGAAGAACCAAGATTTTGCTCGGACAAAGGAAGGTAAGAACAATTTTGAGGTAATCAAATAAGAAATTGCCCAATATCCTACTCTCTTAAACCCAAAATTTTCCAAGGATTTCATACTCTACACTTTTGCTAACCTTGACACAATATCAGCTATGCTTATGCAAAAGAATGATGAGGAAATTGGAAAACCCATTACATTCTTTAGTCAAGGATTGGAGGATTATGAGGCTAAGTAAACATTTGGTGAAAAGTAGGCTCTAGATGTGATAAGAGGTTTGAAAAAGTTTAGACACATGGTTTCAAATAATAGGATACATGTTATGGTCTCTCATCCTAGCACCAAAGAGTTCCTCTCAAGCAAAGACCTCAATAAGAAGAGAGTTGGGTCGATCACAAAGGTAATAGAGTATGATGTTGATATCAAGGTAACCAACTTGGTAAGAGGAAAGGGGTTGTGTGAACATCTGACTTCAAATCTTCAAGGGCCAAAGGAAGAATTTTTGGTCAATCAAGCTCATCCCCAACCAGCTAGTCACATACCAATTCAATGTTGGACACAAGACATCATTGGTTTCCTCCAAAATTGTGATTATCCTAATGGTTTGAACAAGTCACAAAGAAGGTATTTTAGATTGAAAACCATTCCTTATTGTCTTGTAGATGATATTATTTTTCAGAAGGATGTGAATGGTGTGCTATCAAGGTGTGTTAACAATCATCAATTTGGTATCTTACTATAAAAGTTTCACAATGGTGTAGATGGAGGTCATTTCTCCCCAAAAATAATAGCTAAAAAGATAATGAGGGTAGGGTATTATTGGCCTAGCCTTTTCAAAGATTGCTACTCTTGGGTTAGGAGATGTCCTTAATGTGCCTTCTTTGTAGGCAAATAGAAACTTGCAGCCCTTCCATTAAATCTTGTCTAAGTGGACTAGCCTTTCAAGCAATGAGGCCTTGATTTCATTGGTATGATCAACCCTCTATCAGTGCTGGACACAAATGGATATTAACTACTACTGACTACTTCACAAGATGGGTAGAAGCTGTTGCATTGAAGGAAGCAAATGAAAATGCAATTTTGGAGTTTTATGAGAGTATCATAATAAGATTTGGAGTCCCCTATACTATCATTTTTGATAATGTACTTGCTTTCATGAGTGGTAAACTTTTGAGTGGGCAAACATGAATGGAGTTTACTTGAGTATCTCATCCAACTATTACCCTCAAGGTAATGGATTGGCTGAGTCTACTCATAAGAACCTCACCAAGATTATCAAGAGGACATTGGAGAATAATCAAAGAGCCTAACACACCAAGTTAAAGATAGCCTTATGGGCTAATAGGATCACTCCTAAGATCTCAATTGGTAACTCTCCCTTTGTGCTTGTCTATGGGAGAGAAGCTAGGTTTTCCATCTCTCAAGAGTTCCCTTCTCTAGGACTTGCACATCGGCTAGAACTACTAGAAAATACTCTAATGAAAGTCAGATTGACAAAACTAATGCTACTATAAGAAGCAAGGGACGATGCACATAAGACCATGGAACACCACCAAGTAATCATGAAGAAATCCTTTGACAAAAGATCAAGTACAAGAGTATTCAAGGAAGGTGACTTGGTTCTTAAATGAGATGAGGATAGATCAAAACTAGGTAAACATACAAAGTTTGATGCTTTATGGAGTGGACCTTACATCATCATCAAGTGCAAGCAAATCAACTCCTTTTAGTTGACCAAGATGAATGGAGAAGAATTGTCTATCCCTAAGAATGGGATACATCTGAAGTTTTGTTATTAGTCCTTGTAGGTCTATCTTATAAATAGTAGCATAGGTGTGTGTGTTTAGTCTAGTTTTGTTTCGGCTGTTGTGTTCCCTAAGTCTCCTAGTTGACACATGCATGTTATCTTTATTTTGATTTGTATTTCCCTAAGTGCTTAGTAACACAAGTGTGTCTTTGCCTGTGTGTGTCTTGTGTAATGTCATTGTCTTCTGGTCAATCTAAGGTTTGTTCATAATAATCTAAGTGTTTATTTTGCATGAATCCATGCCCAATGGAAGGATTTAGGCAACTGGTCTCAGATATAGTAAACATGTCATGCCTAGGAATCACCAAGAATGTTGGCCAATTTCCATCCCCAAGTTTGCACCTTTCAAATTTGGCCAAGCCCAATACTTAGTTTTTTTTCAAAATAAATGTTCTTTGGTAAAGCCCACAAAAATACTAAGTGTTATTTATTTAGGAAAGTCCATTTTGGCCTTTGTTCTAAGCCTTTCCCTAATTCTTTCGGGTCTTTTGTCTGAAGCATTTTGTTGAAATCTTTCAGACTTTTTGTTCGAGGCTTTTCCTTAAGAGTTTTTCTTTGAGTTTTCTTTCGACCAAGTGATGAATTCTTTCATACAATTTATCCACACAATTTTTTTGAAGGACCATTTCAACTTCTCTGAAGGAATATTTCAAGCCAGAAGGGACCCTTGTAATTTTTCCAAAGGGCATTTTCACTTTTTCAAAGGGTATCTTTGTTAGAAAAAAGTCCACTTCAAATTTTCTAAAAGGTACATTTCACTTGTTTGAAGGGCACTTTTCAAGCAAAATGGATCCTTGAAAAAAGTCTAAAAGGTACATTTCACTTTTCTGAAGGGTACATTTCAAAAGTCCAAAGGGCTCTTTTGCATACAAATGGACCAAATACAAATTTTGAAAGGACCCTTGTAACTTTTTTGAAGGGTATGCTACAACTTCTCCGAAGGAACATTCTAAAGCTAAATGGACACTTTCAAATCTTTCAAAGGGTAATTTTCAACAAGCCCAAAGGACCATTTCCAAAAGCCCAAAGGATCATTTCCAAAAAATCGTAGGAAGAGATGAGGAGAAGTGACTAAAGAAGAATACCTTCAAAATTTTTGTCTAAAGGAAATAACTCCAAAATAATTATTTTAGTCTTTTTCTTTGAAGGAAATAAATAGGAAAAATTCCTTCAGACTTTTTGTCTAAAGAAAATGAACAAGCAAGAAGACCGAAGAAATGAATTTTTTTAGAAAGATTGTCCAATGAATTCTTGCAAAAAAATTGTCCACAAAAAAGGACCATTTCCAAAAGTTTGAAAGAAATACCTGAAAGGTGTCAGCCCATAGAATGTCAATTTCAAACTACAAGAAATAGCCATTGTTATTCAAAAGACTTGGCTAGAACATGAGAGCAGACAAAACAAGCAATAAGGAGAAGTTGACAGATCGAGTCATTGCTGGAGGCTAACCAAATAAAAGAGATTATACGAGATCAACAAATATAGGTGTCCAGAGGATAACTAGTAGTTAGAAAGAATATTTTCTAACTGCCATCATGAGTTCTAGTAGTGTAATGTGTTAGCTTCTCTATTTCAGTTTCAAACTCTCATGGATGATCTTCGATATAAATAGTTTATTAGGCCACTCTTAAAGGTTTGATGCCACTTGTCACCATTCTCATAACTAGTTTTGGACAAGTAAGACTCTTGACATGGCATGGCTCACCCCATCCATCCATCTGTAACTGATTCTTAGATATGGACACATGTCCTTGTGCCTTTTCATCTTCTCCTTTCTTGGTTTTCCTCAAAGTTCTATGAATTGGGCCATTTTGACCATTGCAGATAACCACATTTTTGGTATGGAAAAGCCCTGCTGAAATGACATTACACTTTGTTTTTAACGTTGAATACAAGACTAATTCTAAGTTGTGAATTTCTGTCTGAGTATGTGAGTGATGTATATCAGAGCTAAGTGATAGCCTTATCTTTACTTCCTTTATCCTTTATATTTGAACAAAGATTTTGATGCTAACAAGTCATGTGGAGTGTGTTAAATGTGTTAATTTTTTTGTCAAGTATGCAATTGTGTTTATGGTGTGAAATTTGCCCCTTAGGTTGAGTATCTTGATGATGGTTTGAAACATGTTACCTTCACATTGAAACACTATGTTAGTATCTTTAAATGCATGGAATTAGTCTCAATAAACATTGTTACTCAGTAGAAGTGTGATAGTCAGTGGATAAATTCTTGGTGAATCACCTTTTTAGCATAGTTTTCTATTTTATGCAAACTCTTGACTCTTTTCATGAACAAGCATTAGATTAGGTGATAGACACTCAAAAAAATATTTAGGGAACTAACCCTTTTCAATCCTAGAAACTCATCTCTATTACGAGTTCACACAAACTTGAGGGATGATTAAATGCTACATCAAATTGAAGTAATTTCATAGAATGTCCTAGCATGCACAATTTGATGACAACAATTATATGAACATGTTAAACAATTTATTACTTATTTGTTAAATAAGTTATAAAGGCCCCCATCATTAAAGTTGTTTATGTTGGTTTATATTTTAATTTATTTTCAAGTCTCTTAAACTTTATAAAATATGAACTTTATGAAATATAATAATTTATTATACAATATTTAACTTATTTTAAGTTAATTACTCTATTTTTTGAAGTTAATTTTATGTTTTAAGGTTAACTCAAAAGGTGGTTATAACTTAAAAAGTTAACTACCTTCTAAAGTAAAGCTTTATAAGAAGTCTAGAAGGAGATTATAAGGATGATAAAACATAGAGGTACAAAGAGCTCTCTGATTTTAAATCTTTCACATTTTTCTTCCTTATGTGCAAACATCTTTGATATTGATCATCACTTATAGATAGACCAACATCTTCTCTAACGGTGAAGTAATTTGCTTGAATAACACACATATATCCAAGTTTTCCTGATTTATTTATAACTCTTATCTGAAGTTTTTGAGTATTAATTCATTTAATGATTATAAATATGTAGTCATATGTGCAAAAATCATTATACTTCATCTCAATAATGATGAATATATCATATTTTATGACAAATTATTGGACTTCAATTGTATAGTGATCATTATTTTGAGGATTTAATTTTAATCAGTTTCATAAATATAGTTTTATCAATACATTATACTTATTCCAAATTTCCTAAGTCGACTCTCTTTATGTAAGTATTTTATTTATTAGATTCAGTTAGTTTTTTTTTGCATGTGTAATACCCTTTATGTCAAACACACACACACACATATGCATAAACATTGTAATAAAAAACAATTGATTTTAAATTGTGACATGGTGATAACTTTGATTGTGGTCTCCTATTTTAAATGGAGTCTTCCTCTTCCAATTGGGCTCCTCCTCTACTAATTGTACTCCCTCTTATGTCGGTTTTACTCCTTTTGTTAAATCCACTCTTTCTCTATCATTTTCCTATTTTAAATGCTCTACTATGTAGATGTTATTTTATTATTGTAAACATTCCAGTTTCATCACTTCCATGTCAAAATTGAAAATTAAAATGACTTCATGTAATAATGCACAAATCAAAATAGAAATCTCTAAAACACTCAAATTCATCTATACACCTAACGTGCATATTTTGAAACACATTAGTGCATCCATAATTAGGGTAATACACCGTATCTAATCATCAACTTCATCTAATTCATCTTGAATCAAATTAATACTTATAAGTGATGTTTTGGACTAATTAGGTTGGACAATTATTCAACTTTTAACATTGTCAGAATCATATCACTTCTCATTAATTAATTAACATTTATTTATTAACCTAATATTCTTCTAATGGAAAATTCCATAGATTTTTGGAATAACCTATTTTCCAAATTCATTTAATCCAATTTATCCTCATCTTCATGACATCATGTGGCAAGTGGTTGATTCAAATTGAGACAAAGGTCAAACTTTTAAAAATATTAGCATAAATGCAAAATATCAGCATAAATTCAACCCAATCTCAATTAATGTAAACTCAACCCAAAATGTTAATGGAATAAACCTTCAAAAATTGACTAATACTCAACCATGCATCTTGATCATCATCCAACAGTCGAAGCTAGTTTATAAAATTTATAAGTAGAAGGGTCATTTTCCATTATAAAGATGACCGACTAGTGTGACAACGCTTTGCCAAACCCTAAAGGTCATCATTTAACAAGATTTTTGTGCAAACTTACTTAGTCAAAACTCTGACAAAAGCTTCACCACTTCCTTCAATACTCAATCAAAACACACATAGTGTAAGGAGATATGTTGTAGGAATAATGTTGTGACATTGATGAAGAATCCAAGCTCAATATCTAGGTCAATCAAACTTGGTGAGATAAAGAGATCCGAAGAGAAGGTGAAAAATTATATTGCTTGTATTCTTTGTTTGTTTACCTCTTTCTTCTCCTTTCCAAATCTGATGACATGTGCTTGGGTTTTAAGTTTTTATGCATTAAATTTTGATTTTATAACTAACAAGAAATTAACTCTCTCATACTCATGCATTTACATATGGCAAGGTTGGTGGGACTAACATGTCACAATCCCTTTTGAAACATTAAAAATTCATCTAATTACGAAGTTAGATCAATTTTGAGCCTAATTTTACTTATTTTATTCTAAATTTTCTATTTTTTATTCCTACGAATTGGTGGGAACACACTGCATATAGGCAAATTTACTCCTTGTAATCGGTGATATTAACATGTGTATCGGTGATATCACTCTTCCCTTATTTCTATCTCTTTGTGTTTTTTAGGAAAATGGTAGTTTCAACCGACGTATCGATAGGAATGCATTGCATATCGATAGAAACACTCTAAGCTCCATATAAACTACAAGTGATGAGATAAAAAACCCTGATGATAGACTTAACCTATGAAATGGTGGACTCAACATACATATCAGTGAGATCGACCTAAAGAATGACAAGATCATGAAGGTAAAAGTATATGTTCTCTTCATGTTTGTCACTTTTTGAAAATAGCAAGATCACCATGTTAAATGATGATATCACCTTGTAAATTGATGATATCACCTTACTAATCAGTGGAATCACTAGTCTTTATTTCTATTATCTACAAAACATAGAGATTGACCTGCTAAATGGTAGGATCACACTGTGTAATTTTTTTCCAAGACTTGAAACTTTCAATTTTTAAACTTGTTTGCTTACCAAAGACCATAATTTAAATCCTTAACTTGTTTTTTACAAATTTTTATTGAAAAATATGTGGTTTATATTCAAACAAACACCTTTTTAACACTTATTTTGGTGTAATTAAAAAGAATCAATGTTTACATTTGGTGTTCTAAAAACTTGTTTGTATTTTCATTACTTATATGTTTACATTATTATTTTTTGTTTTTTAATAATCTATCATGCATATGCTCTCCCCTTTCCCCCTTGAAGGAGCCTATGTGATCAAAAACACATAGGTTATTATTTCCCTTTTTCTCTTTTTTAACTGTTTGGGGTAGATTTTATTACCTTCTTGCAAGTTCATAGGGCACAGTGACTAGGATTTCATCTCCCAATATATGTACCAACCTTGTACATCCAATAGGGGATATAAATTGATGTAATTTGTCACTAATATCATAGAGAAATTCCCCGTATGGGGTTTTTTAACAACAAGGGGTTTATCCCTAATGTTATGCTATTAAACATCATCCTCAAAGTCCAAATTTAGGGTAGCACTTCATTGAGACATTTATGACTGAACTGGTCATGGAGGGGTTATACCCTCTTACAAATTGTCTATTATTTATTCTTCTTTGATGGATTTTGATCCTCACATATTGCAAGGTATATCGGGGACCATTTAGAAAAGTCTTGTCAAAAATTTAGATTCAGACCTTCGACCTTAAATGATTTGTAGTGTGAGGGAAACAAACCTCTCCTAATATCTCATAACATACTATTTTAAGTGAGGGTTAAGACATTAGCATGTTCCTAATTATTGTGAGTTAGATATATGGGATGTAGTCATGTTACACACTTATTTTGATACTAAAGATAAGGCTTGTCTTGTATGTGTATTATTGATTGATTATTTTCTTATACCTCATGTTACATGTTACATATTACACATCAAACAAATCAAATTATCCTAAGTCCAAAAAAATTCATTACACATTAATGTGACGAGGCATTACTCTACCTAATTTTTAGGTTATTTTATCTCGTCTTAGAATTTTGAAACTAATCTTCCATGTTAGGTATATTTTGATCCCATTCTTACTTTGAGTCAACCATTCCAAATCTGCTTAATTTTGACCAAGCCAATCAAGTCAAATCAGGGTAATTTTGACCTATTAAAATAAAGTCAACATTCCAAATCAAGTCTAAATATAGTCAACTTTGTGTAAACACTAATTTGAATAATATAACACCTAAGTCTTGTATATTTAAAAATTACTTATTATGGATGTACCCTTCAGCTCTTAGACCTTCATGTTGTCGAAAGGCTTGCATCCATTATCTCTTATGCCTATTATTTATCTCTTAGTCTGGTCATGTGTTATTTTGATGACCCAAGCCTTCTATGTTGCTCAAAATGCTATGCATATTCTTATTATCATACTCTATAATTTTTAGACCTGTACCTATTTTTCAACTTTCTAGACGCTTATGTCCCATCTAAAAACCTATATTGACACAAGTGTCCTATGCCAAAATAAGTGTTTGGTACCATAAAATCATCAAATTTGCAATTTAATGTATCCTTATGGTTAGAATAAGTGATTTAATGTGAGATATTTTCAAAAATGATTGGTATATATACAAGATTAACCCCCATTCATTCCTCACTTAACATAGACCTAGTAATTCACAAGGCAACTTATAAATAGCATTCAAGTAAGCAAAGCTTACCTATTCTTTTCTATTTCAACATCATTCATAGGAACAACCCATCTATAGTTCTGAAGTACTAAAGGAGCATTCCATGAGCCATGTTTATCAAGTTACAATTCAGGTCATTCTATGTACTTACTTATCACACATTGCATCCTTATGCACACATAAACTAACACGTAGGGGAGAACTATATAAGTTTGAGACTATCTTTAGAGTATTTGATATGAAAGTAGTTCATGTTGATAGAGGGGTCCTTAGGGTATCTCAACACCATGTTCCCACAAAACCATTTTTTTCATAGTCACTCCAAGGGTGAAGAAGCTAGGGTTTGATTACTTGACAAAGAGTGACAACCCATGCATATGATATGGACACATCAGAAGAAGGGTGAAAGAAAACCTAGAAGGATCCAAGTGGTCATACCTAGATATAATCACTATTCCATACTAGACACTTATGTCCAACTCAAACACTAATGTTGATTCCATTATATGGATTAGATGCAAGCGTCCGAGGCCACATAATGCAAAATTCTAGATTTTAGCAACTATTCCAAAATCTTGATCCAATCCACTTTTAACTTGTTTCAACCCAGATATGCTTATGCAAAGTGAACCAACCAAGTAATCTTATTTCTAATTTATTGTAATATCAATCAATAATTGTACTTTCTATTTTAACCATATCTCAACATTTAAATTCAAAATATTATTTATCTGAGTTTGTAATTAATTGACCTAGTATAGATCTATTTATCACTCTTGTGATTATTTATTTATATATTATTAAAACTATACTATATTGACCCATCTCAATTTAGGGTTAAAATTTTAGTGGACCCAACCTATGATATAACTTGTCTCATAATTTTTCCATAATCGATGTTCTTCACCTTTTTTGCCCTAATATTGGTGTACTTTGTTTTCTTCATCATAGATGACATTGTTTTTATGAATATGATTATGAAACTATCCAACTCTCTATCAAGGAAGGAGTAACAAATTATTATCTATGTTTTCTACCCAATATCCAAGCATGTCATCCCAAATATTTGAATTGTGGCCACTTGCATCCCTCTAACTAGGTCCACACCACCACCATCCCAAAAGATGAGTTGAATAATCTTAAGGAAGATAGACAACCTTTTACATTACCTTCTACAACCAAGTTGGCTACACATGATCAAAATGTTTTGTCATTCGATCGTGCTAACTTTCATCAAATCCATAAGGATATCATGGTTGATTTACAAACTGGTCAAAAAGGATATTTTATTGTCAACACATTGATTCAAACTCCTATCATTCCCACATTTCCAAAAAATATACCTCTCATTGAGGGTGATGATTTTCTTTTTCCTGCATTTGATACTGACTTTTTCTGAAATGTAAATAAAGACATCATGGACTATTTGCCCAATAACATTAAACCACCATGAAGAAGGGTGCATTACAAACCTAAAATAGAAAAAATAGGTCCTTCACCAACCTACCTCAAATTCCACTTGCTATATCATTACCAAACATAGATGAACCTTCAACTAGTATGCAAATATCAAATACTCAAAAAGTTCAAAAAGAAATACCAAAGGTTTCAAAATTAAATGATAATAAATTTGCATTTGTTCTTAATGGAGATGCTGATATGTGTATGTTTCATGAGGATGGAAATTTGTAACCTATAATCAAATTTTCAACCTCTTTACTAACCTCTCCAAGCAATATTTTATCAATGATGAATACCATAAACTATCTTCAACAACAAATGGTTACTATTATTTTCCTCACATGAGGCTACCTTCAATGATAATATCTTGGTGGACTAACCCCTTACTAGAAATGTCCTTGAACATTTATATCCTTCTGACTTTATTATGATTTTATTCCCTATCTTTAATGGCAGACTGGATTACATAAATTATTTAAAACATTATATACACTCTTTTGGCCATTGGCAAAAAGATGGACGTTTGTTATTAAAAAAATTTCATAGGAGCTTAAATAAAAAAGCCCTTGATTGGTTCTATAACCTCCATGACGGGTATATATCCTTCTTCAAAAAACTTGAGGATGTGTTTTTAATGCATTTTCATAAGCACAAGTTTCCCAAGTTACCATTTGACCATTTGCACATGTTGACTCAAAATGAGGATGAACCTATTCAAGATTATGTTATTCAATTCAAGGATGTTTTGTATTCTCTAAATTTCATCCCCTCAAATTTAGAAATACAATTTATATTTTAGTAGAGGTATTATCTTCCCACTTAGAGAAAGAGCATTACATAAACCCTTTGCTTATTTTGATTTATTAGATTGGGATGTGTTTATATATGCATGCTCATTTACAACTATCCATAATACCGATGCTTTCAAGAAGGAGGAGGACCCTCAAGTTGAAAAAATTCAAAAGCATCCATGCCAATAATATCTAACAATCACATTAGTCATGGGTGGTGCTTACGTTTGGCATAACATGTTGATCCTGCACAAACAAAAACTACTTTCAATGTAAGATGGTTGCAACAATTTGGCTTTGGTCTAAAATATTTATAACATAAAAAAAGTTGTAAATACTCATTGGAAAACATAATAATACCAATTTATTGTGGTCCCAAAGTGATTCAAACAAAGGTTTGGGTTATGCCACAAAAATCTTGATATGCATTCATAGTGAGCCCTTTGGTTATATCAAATGGAAGCAAAAGTTGTCCAAAAGCAACAGGGTTTCTCCTTTTCTCAAGAACACAAATTGATCCATATTCCCTATGATGATAATCACCCTTGTACTTCACAAGTTAATCATGAAGAAGAATTTGCCATTCACCATTTTCACCTATCCAACCATGTTTCAAACAATGCACACAATCCAATCCAAGGGTGAACACATCACATATTCGAAAACAACAAAAAAAAATAAAAATAAAAATACAAAAATATTTTCAACATCTACATGTTCTATTAGCTCCTTGACATCTATGTTATTAGTTCTATGTTGGTATATAACACATTATATATTTATATATACATGTGTTTTATGCATTTTTTGAGTGTGATACAGGCATACCCAGACACATGATCTATACATTTTTAGATGTTGGCCTTGCCACTACTCATGTCATTTGGATATTGGAGGCATCCACTTATTTGATCATGATACATACAAGTTATATCATTATATGATCATTTTTTGTTATCATGTTTGAGCTTATATATTTACACATGCATTTATCTATGCTTATACCTTTCATAGTGTACTTGATATGCTATGTACCTAACATTTTTGCTAACACATATATCTAAGGATTAAAATGGTATGCTTATGTTGGTTGCTTATGATTCCATGCTTTCTATTTATGTACTTCCTTGAGTGTCTTGTCTTGCATTGTATTTCTTTTCTAATAATTTGAATATACTCCATTGAGTGTGGCCCCTATGTCTTTGTTTTCCTATTATGACATTTGAACATGTCATTGCTTATTGTTTTGACATTTGAATATCTCATTACTTATCTTGTGGACCTTTAACTAAGACATGTCCCTTTGATTGTGCAACATTTGAACATGCCCATTGTTTGAGGTCTCCTTGGACCATGGTCTTTTGATATATTTTTGAGTGTTCTTATGTGTGTGCTTGATTTCTTGTTGATCTTGTATTGTTAGTATATATACATTGATATGATTTACATATGCATCTTAGGATTTGATGTGATCACATGCTATGTACCTCATTATTATATCTACCTATAGATGCTACTCATATATGCTATATGATACAGTCAAAGATTATACAGTTATCTTATCATTTTGAGGTAAGGTAAATAAAAGGTGGGCATATCAGTGGGCATGTCATAGAGGCATGGATTTCACACCTTCATAGTTTCCTATTTCAGTGGGGGCATGTCATAAATACATTGCTTCCACACTTTTTTAGTACTCAATATTTTTAGATTGTAGTGGGGGAATGTTATGGAAACATGTTCTCCACACTTACACCAATTCTTAAATTCTCTAGATTTAGAGTGGGCATGTCATGAAAACATGCCCTCCACACTTGCACAATCTATAAATTTTACACTTATACGAATCAGATACATATTTGTGGCATCATTTTATACATTGGTACCATTGTTATACCTAGATTTCAACTTGAGACATATATAAGGTGCATATGCCATGGAAAAGAGCACCTTAAATTATAAAATCAAATCAAATTTTAGATTTCAAACACTTATATGGACTTTAGCATACACTAGGATGGACTATTACAGAGTGTTATTGGGTCAATTTACTACAGTACTTAGTTTGTTTTTGGCAAGGTTAAGGTGATTACATCACTCAATATTACCAAGTTTATAGGATGGAATAATCAAATCATCCACCCTCACCAGATTTATGGTGTGAGTTGACTTGGATCACTCACACTCACTAGGTTATAAGTATGGTTGGGTTGCACAATTGAGTTAATCTCAACTGCCGAATGGAAACTCACATTTTCTTCAAGGTTGGGGGAAATTTTCCCTCCAATGTGTGTGTGTGTGTGTGTGTGTGTGTGCACTTGTAGGTTTTAAATTTGTCCTAATCTTAGTTTCAAAGCTTCATAATGAAGCATCTTTTCAAATCAAATTTCCAAAAGACAAATTGGATAGATCAATACACAAGTGTACTCCTAACTTTATTGTCTTTATTTTCAAGCATTTCAAATTCTTTCAATTCCAGATCATATGCATTGATTATAAATTATAACATGCTATTGGTTGCAAATTAGTCACCAAAAAATCACT
Organism: Torreya grandis; assembly: GCA_037957365.1. Lineage (NCBI taxonomy): Eukaryota > Viridiplantae > Streptophyta > Pinopsida > Cupressales > Taxaceae > Torreya > Torreya grandis. The sequence continues at coordinate 921,604 of JARHVA010002596.1, read as the reverse complement.
CAAGTTAGGTTCATGCAAAGACAAGGTGTGTTATACACATCCATGTATATATTTTTTTCCTATAAAATAGTAATTTCATTACTAGATTAAATGGTGGAGGAATGTAAACACTAAATTTAAATTATATAGCACCTCATTCTTGTATACTTGGCAAGTAATTCTCATGGTTTTACCCTTTAGTTCTTATTACATCCTGATTTCACCTTATGATTTTTACCTGTAAATCCATGGATTTAATATGGTTAATAATTGATTTTGATTTCTTTGATTTGATTATTATGACATATAATATTAGGAACAATGATATTGATGATTTGTATGCATGATGTGACAGTTGTATTTGATTACTCTATACATTGTAGATGTATACTTGTTAGTCCTACATCATTGGTTTATATATTATGATGACTCAGACTAACTACATATATGTTGTGAGGTGGATGCATGATTGGTCTTACCCTCAGAGCATGATGAGGGAGAGCATTATCATAGAAAATGGTGCAGATGGGATGATTGCAAGATAACAAAAGGGAAATTTTAGTATGTCAAATTCACACACCACCATAGATTGACTTGTTAACACTTTACGTTGATCTGGTTTGCTAGTATTATGCTTATTGATGCTAGAGTAGTTTACATTAATTATGTTTCAGTTGTGCATAAAAAAGGGTATGAATTCATTATTCTATAATTTAAATATATTCTCCATGATTGTTGTGATCAATGTGTTTGTATGATGCAATTCTTGGTGTTTTAGTAAACCGTGTTATTGATGCATCTTTCAAAAAGTAATAAAAAATAATGAACAAATGCTATAGTTAGCTTGTCAAATAATAAGTGAATATAAACCTAGACTATTGAATATTGATTTGACAATTATTGTTTATTAGTGCTTGACATCTTACCTAAACTAAATACCTATGTGTGTTATCCAAATTAAACGCTATAATGTTTAATGAACCTATTTCACTAGATGACTTACCTAGTATTAATAATGAAAACTTTGTTATTTGGCATGCTTAATTAATTGCATGTAATCCACTTTGAATGGTTTGGTTTTTGGACGTGGATAATGGAAGCTTTATGAATAGTTGAGTTTAAACTTGAGTCATCTTTGAATAAGAAGTTTGAACTAATTTGGAAAATGCATGATTGTGAATTCGACTTACAACTAAGATTAACTTTCATTCCACCATAAATGGCATGCAAAGTTTTTGACAGTGAGTGCAAGAAAGAAAGATTTTAAAAAGAAAGTAGAAGGGGGATTGAAAGGGGAGACACACGGAAAGAGAAAGAGACTGGGAGAAGAAGCGGAGGAGGAAGGGAGAAAGAGTCTTAGAAAATCAAGTAGAGATGCGTGTCCCATCTTACATGCAAATCCTCTCAGGTAGGAGTTGTAATTTCATTTATCTGTGTAGATAAGTCATAAGGCTATGTATATGTTATATATGACTGTGTATTGAAATACAAGCTGATCTGTATATCCCTTATATGACTCTGCATATAGTTTGTATGGCTGAGGTATAAAACAAATTCGATGTGCATAGTAGGAGTATGTAATTAAAATGTAGAACCACAAAAATAAGATGGTTGAGTATCAATTTGAAATGCCCTCCCAATGGTTAAATGACCAGCCCAAAAGGTGAAACGTTGTGCATAACGATGAAGCGCTGAGTATCTATCATAAATTTCATCTATTTAAATTGCTGTGTCGAGTTACTATATGTAATCTAATTAATTTACTGAGGATATTTAAGCTGAGCCAACTAGTTGATACGCTAAATCTTTGAAAATGCCCAACCTTTAAATTGTAGCGCCACCCATACTATAACATCTTTGTGTGTGTATATTATGTCTTCTTAAATTGCTAAATAAATATATCATTATCATGCTGAGCGTCCAGTCCTTTTATCAAAGCGTCCAACTAATTTATTTAGTGTCCAACTAATGAAGAAGCGCCCAACCATCTATCTGTACCTGGTCTTATACATTGAGCTTCAATACACTTTCTGTGATGTAGTTTATACAGTTCATATTTACATGTATTATATATTTAATATTTAAATTGTTGAGTTATCCATAGCGCCCAACCATGTAGTAAGTCACCTAATATTGAGGCTTGAGACTTGAGAATTTCCTTGCAATCATGGAGTGTTAAATAGTTAAAAAAATGAGTTTAACTAATGCTAATTAGAAAAAGTTGAGTTTTTATAATCATAATAAAAAAATATGATTACTATGAAATAGAAGATCAAATGTTGGGTGGAACTTTATTATGCTTCGAATTTTCGTATAACGGTTTTTAATTGGCGAGTTATATTTCTAACGTTAAGTCGATTCCTTATATCATCCCTTGACTAGTGACCAATGTTGAAATAATATCTTGCCATACTAAACAACAAATGTTGAGTTAAAGATAAATATACTTTATTAAAATAGTAAGTATTACTTTATTACAATAGTAAATATTAGCAAGTAAAATGCTGTGTATAAACATATACTTGACATTGGTGCATTAGAAAAAAAATTCCCATGCCAAAAGTAATAGATTGTAAGTATAATTTAAGATTTTGTGAATGGGGAAAACATCAAAACCTCAAAATACTACCCTTAAGTTCATACCTGGGATAACTTGATTTGATAATTAGCAGAATATATTACTTACAAGTTTTTCGAGGAGAGAATTAGACGAATAAGTAATATACCTATATATATAATGAGTTGATATGCAGGTTTATATTAATGTACATATGCATTTAATTGCTTTAATATCTAAGATCAGCCTAACTTAGCAGTGGGACTGGTTAAGTTATTTCATGTAACCATGACATCATGACTTGAGGTGTTTTAAAACTTAGGAAAAAGTTGATCAGTGTTGAGATTGCTTATTTCCATAGTATATATTCGGTTGTGTTTTAAAAACAAAAATGGTTGCTATGAAAGTATGTATAAAGTGAATGATGTTTTTGTATTCAATTATGAGTGAATAACATAAATGGTTCTTTTTAATTGATTTATTTGGTTCGTATGAACGAGATTGGACTCTACTTTAACTATTTGTTATAATAAGTAATTGTAGATTGATTGTTATCATACTCGGTTGGTGTGATATTGTCTAGCATTACTTATTGATAGATGATATTATTTGTATGATATAGGGGTCCTTTGTTTAGCATACCCAGATGATATGATTATGTATGGACTGTTTATTTGTTATATACATAACTATAATATGCTATTATATTCATTTTATGAATTTTGAAGAGAAAAATGCAAAGTTAGATTATTCTCGATTTTAGCATGTTCACATTTCAGCTATTAGAAAAATCTAAATAAATATCTTAAGTTGTATTATGCTATGTTATATATATTATGGGTCCTGCATTGACAATACTAACTAGACAATGAGATGAATTTCTCAAGCCTAGTTAGCATCAACAATGTTGGGTATGGATAATTCGATCAAGTGATGTGTTATGAAATTGACTGATTCAGGGGATCAGATGTTATTTAAAACTTTAGATTAAGTAATGTTAAATTAACATTGTCATTTCATATGTCTGATTTGTATGTCGTGCAATATCATGTTAGAAATGCATTATTATTTATGATACACGTCATGTAGTAGAAATCTTATAGCATGTCTCATTATAGAATCCTGCACCGTTTTATCTTCCTATCCATGAAGGGAGGGTTATTCCCTGATAGGGGATTATACGGGGATTGTTGGTCCATGGTTGTAGTGAAAAATCACTCGGATGCTACTCTCCCTCCCCTACTGTAGTACATATCTGAAGACAACACTTAAAGTTATTAGAGATACACGAGTTGGTATGACTTGAGCTCTAGAGATCTGGTTATCTTTATATTGTATATAAGGCTAAATGCCTATTGAGATTGTAAATGTAATATTATCATACATAAACAACAATTGATGTATTTTGAGACCAGTTATGACTGTGTCATTATGTATTTACTTTCTTATGAAGTTGTAATACTTTAAGTTGCATTCAAAATTAAAATTGATATTATAATGTTATCTATTATGATGATATATTTTGATTTTATTTTCTATGATTTAATTGAATGTTTGTCAAGTAAGTTTTAAAAAAAATTATTGCATTTTGTTTTAAGTACAACTGGGTTGGTTGTAACATGTGGTATTGGAGCTTAAGCTCAAACTCTAGGTCTTAATGAGTCCACTAACTTTTTTTTATTCTTCTTTTCAATGAGAAATAAGAATGGTGCAAACACGAGCATTAGGTAAGGGTCCATTGAATGAGAATAACCCACCCATAGATCTTAACCATGTTGCTATTGAGCATTCAACAAAGTTGGATCAAATACTCATAACCATGAATGATACTAAGGATCGAATCACAACCCTAGAATAATAATTTCATGGCCAAGGTGAGGGAGAACATCAGGAAGTACCTATTGAAAACCCTACCAAATAGAAAAATTATCAAGATGCGAGAGCTCAGGTAGTTGCAGAGTTATTTAGGGACATAAAGAAGGTGAATTCACCTAAGTTGGATGGAACTATTCTTGGTGATAGAGCTGAATCATGGCTAACTAAGATGGAGAAATATTTTGAGATTTAAAACTACTCCAAAATTGTCAAGACAATTTAGGGAGCTTACTAGTTGGCTGGTGAAACAACTACTTGGTGGGCTAACAAGAAGATGGAGATGAACCTTAACTTAAACACCACAACTTGGGAGCAGATTGTGATATTATTCAAGTCATGGTGGTTACCACAACTTTAATTTGATTAGAAGCTTATATATTTTCAAAATCTGAAGCAAGGAGTGTTGTCAGTGAATGAATATTGGGAGCAATTCATCAAACTTTTGAAGTATATACATCAATACCAAGTTGATGAGAGGTTTAGAATCATGAAGTTTATCATGGACTTGAAACCCAGATCAGAGGTGAAGAAGATGTTCATGGGCTTTCTACTATGGACTTGGTTTTTGAGAAAGTGGTAAAATGGGAGCAGAAGTTGAAGTCTCTAGCTCAGATCAGGGAAAAGTTCAAGAAAAAGTTTGGTGATTCCAAGCCAACTTCAAGAAGAACTAAAATCAAAGGAGTGGAGGCTCCAAGGGACAACCCAAGAATTAGAATGTAAAATTCAGTAGTGGATCCAGTGAAAAAAACCAGGTAATGTCTCCAAAGGTGGTTTCTAAGGAAACTCTCAAACTGATAGGAAAGGTCCACTAGGCGGTTGTTTCAATTATGGAGGAATTCACTATGCTCATGAATGTCCTCAAGATAAGTCAAAGAATAAAAGTCCTAACCCTTAGCAGGGAAATTTTCAGCAGTGTATTCATGCAACAATTGATAATTTACAAGCTGAATTTCAAGCATCACCCATAGAACTATCAGGTATTTTATTTGAACATCCAGTTTCTATTTTGATAGATACAGGGGCTAATAAATGTTTTATAGCTCTTAGAATACTTATCAAGTTTTATAGAAAAGTTGGATACATGGCAAATTCATGGTCAGTACAATATGAAAATAACTTTAAAGTCATGGTTGACAAGTGTCTAGTTGAACTTGGTCATTTGGTCTAACATAACACTTGTCACCCTAGCTTGCCAAATTTATAAGTGTGTCCCATCCATATAACACCAGTTATCTTGGCTTTCTTGTGTTTTTTTTTTTTTTTTTTTTTTAATCTTTAGTTTTGTATCCTTGGGTTTGTCAAAAGCAGTCTCTGCACCTTCCACGATCAAATCTACAAACATAATAGATAACCATCCAACGATAAAGGTAAGTCAAGGTAAGCATTACATTTATTTTTTTAGTTATTTCCCTTTCAATCATTTACTTTCAGTTATTTTATACTTTCAAATACTATAAATTTTTTTAACCTTCAACATTGTGTGTTACTATGTTTTTTCTCAAAGCACCATCCCCCATTGCACCTGCATGACACATAATGAGCTTCGAGTGGGGCATATGTATACACATAATATTTTCAAACCTTTATCAATTATTGATGCTGTCTATCTTGTAGGAACCCATCGAGTCTTAATCTCTTTGAGTGCATGCCTTAAGGGGTGCATCGAAAAAGGGGTAGGCAGACCATTGGTGCTTCACAAGATCGTTATCCCTTATTGCCACTTGCTATTAATCCAACCAGCTCCTAAAAATATTTCCCCAAATTTTGACTCCTATTTTTCACCCTCCTCTAGTCATTTACCACCTTCATTAGCACTTTCCTAACATAAAATTCCTTTTTGACAATTTACATTACATAGTCAACCACATCGACCTTGTATTCTTATTGACAAAACTCATTAGGGTCTAGGTCGACCATGACCTAGTTTATTTTTGTCAATTATGATACTAGGTCAACTGGGTCAACCTTGTCAGCCTAAACTTTCAGAAGGGTTTAGGGTTAGATACGCCTATATAAACACATTCATTTCACCATTCTTAGAGAGACAACAAGAGTTAATTATTTATTTGCGCTTCTTTACAATCTACTCTTATGCCATTCTACTTGATGAGTCTTATCTTAGGGTTTTTACTTGGAGAAGAATCTTGATTTGTGAAGAAGTCTTGGATGCTTTGACCTTTTTTAGTGATCCTTAAAAACCATAACAACTTCTTGCGAAAAACCTTTGGCCAAGGGAGAGATTGAGTCTCAATGGGTTCGTCTTTATGGTAAGTATCTCTAGCTTTGCTCCTCTCTTTAGTAGATAGAAGTAGTATAAGTAATGGTTTTTGAATATATGTAAGTATCTCTACCTTTGCTCCTCTCTTTAGTAGATAGAAGTAACATAAGTAATGGTTTTTGAATATATTGTTCTCTCCATGCATTATGATTTTACCTATACATAGCTTAATTAGAATTCTCTCATGCATGTTTACTTTTTATGTTTATTGACCCCACTTTGTGCCACAAACTTTGGTGAGCACTAGATTAGATTTCCACTTGTTATTAGTTTAGTGAATATGAAAACATAGGACCTAGTTAAGGTTACCACATAGTTTTGCTTGACTAGAGGCTTTGGAACCCTTCTTATTGATATTATTGTGGTTAAAGATCCCTTGGCTAGGTCTAGTGAATCCATATTGGTCATGACCTTGTTTATCTAATGTATACCCAGTTGAAATTATAAGTAGGATTTATCTTCTCTGAATTAGGATTAATTTGTAGATCTGCTACGTTTCCCATCGCATACACATTCAAGCCATTTTCATTATCTAATCCTATCCAAAACTTCATCCTATATTCATCCAAATCCATAATATCATGCCATCATTATTCTCATTTTAATCTTGCTAAGAAAGTGGAAGAAATATTACATGTTAGGGAAAACATCTTGGCATATCCTCAACATGGTGGTTCGAAGACTAGACACTTGGTTCTCATGTGACATGGTCCTTGGAGATCCCTAATCCCATCCTAATTTTGTTCTTCATCTATTTATCTCTTTCCACATCCTCAATGCTAGAATAGGTTTTCCCTTTGCTAGTGACCCCTTATATATACTTATTCCAAAAATTTAAAACATTCTGATAATCCAAAAATCTTAAAAATCATAAAAGGCACAAAATCGTAAAGCCATAAAATCTAAAAACATTTGTCTTGTCCTAAATCCAATGAAAAATCCTTGGTTAATTGTTGATCCGATCATTTTAGCAACCATTGGAATGTGTCTTCCCAAGTTTACCCTCTTTGGGGCAAAGTCATTAATCCAAGCTCACATCTTTCATCATGTTTGGAGAAAATCATTAATCCAAGCTCATTTCTCCTCATTCCGTCCCCTTGCATGTGTCCTTGCTTAGGGGCACTATCAAGTTATCATTATTATTGAGCCTTTAAATGTGGATTTTGACTTGATTAATGATATGATGTTTTCTATTGCTTTTATTTTCAAGTTTGTGTGTGTGTTTTTGCTTTTTTGCTTGTTTGTTTACTTTTATTGTCGTGCCTTGACTCAATCTATGGGTGTCAATGGGGTCGACAAGGTTTTCCCATATCACAGTGATTTCATGTGCTTGTACTTGAGACCATCCATCGGCATACAACAATAATATCATCTTGATTTTTCCATAACATAATGTGTGTGTCATTTGTCTATTGAATTGGGGGCCGGTCCTTGTACATATTGTGGCTAGGTCATCATGGTATTTTATATCATGATGCATACCGTTGTGTGCTACATTAAAAATCAATTGCTTGAGGCTTATATACAATTTTGTGCTATGGTGACAACTTATCCCCTTCTAAAATCATAATTTATCAAATCAAATCATTTCGATCATATTTGATCACATCACAACATAGCCTCCCTCTTTAACATTTGTCAACATCAGCTCATCATTTCTATTCATCATTTTTTGTCATATTTCTCCTAGTTTTGAGGGAACTACAATGACTTGAGGTCCATATGGACTATGTAGGCAACACTCAGTCACATGTAATTTTTGAGGTCAACTTGGCTACCTTTATTCTCATTTTTATTCATTTATTCATCTTTATCATTTTCCCTACTCTTTTCATCAATCTCCCACACATGTCAATTGTGACCAAAAAAATCATGACAAGTCTTATTTTCTTCATCAAATCAATCATTATTACTTCAATCTTTGTGCTTCCTTGTGTCCCTAGTTTTTTGTGACTTCTTCATTCATTGAAAATTTGTTATACCATCACACATACGTGTGTGCCATTCATATAATCATTAATCTATGTAATCAGTTAACTCCTTGATATATGGTTACCAATTAATTAGTTAATCAATCAAATCAATTTGTCATCATAATTATTTAAATCCACCCTACTGGGGCAACTCAATCTTTCAATCTGCCCTCTTTGGAGCAAATTATCCAATCATAGCTCGTCATTTTTTTGGTATGTGTCCTTACCAAATTTGCCCTCTTTAGGGAAAATCACATCATGCAACTCATTATATTGGGATGCGTACTTACCAAGTCCACCCTACTTGGGGGAAATCATTCTCTCATCATTTCAAATCAAAGTGTGCAAGCATTAACTCACGTAGGTTAATCGCCCGCACGGGTTAATCATCATTCTTTTTCCTAGGAGGCCTATTTATGGTTCTTTTGTTCCGTTTCTTGGCCTCTTTTATTGTAGAACATATTATTTTATTCCTATCAAGGGCATGTCCATAAAAAATATTTTTTAGCCACTCCGTTGAGGTGGTATCATGGGCATCACAAATGTCATTTGGGGCATCATTGTGAACTCATTTTTTTCAAATAATTGAACAAAAATCAACAAAATACAAACACATCATTCTTCAATCATTATAAAATAATTTTAATTAATTTTTCATTATTTAAAAATCTATTAATTCATGTGTCTCGCAACACCCTTGTAAACAAAGAAAAAATGTAGACACTTCACTTTCGTGTGAAAATTGTAAATCAGAACGACTTCCTGCAATAATGCACAAACTAGGATAAAAATCATTAAAACACTCAAATTTGTCTTCACACTCGACGTGCATATTTTAAAACATATCGGTGCATCTTTGATTAGAAAATACATTGTATCCAATCATCAACTTCATCTAATTCATCATGAGTCAAATTTCTACTTTGCAAGTGACATTCTAGACCAATTAGGTTGGACAATTATTCAACTTTCAACATTCCCAGAATCACAACACTTCTCATTGATTAATTTACCTTTGTTAATTAACCTAATATTCCTTTGATGGGAAATTCCATAGCTTTTTGAAATTTATTGTTTCATAAATTTGTTTAATTCAATTCCTCATCCTCATGACATCATGTGGCAATGGTTGATTCAAATTGAGCCAAAGGTAAAACTTTGTGAAATATCAGCATAAATGTAAAATATTAACATAAATACAATCCATTCTCAATAAATGTAAAATCAACCACAAATATTAACGGTATAAACCCTCCAAAATTGATGAATCCTCAACCACACATCTTGATCATCATCTGATGGTCGAAGGCAGTTTGGAAAATCTATAAATAGAAGGCTCATTTGCTACTATAGAGATGACCAACTAGTGCAGTGAAGCTTTGTCAAATCCTAAAGGTCATCATTCAAAAAGTTTTTTTGGCAAACTTACTCAACCAAAACTTTGACAAAAGCTTCACCCATTCTTTAATTGCTCAATCAAAACACACATAGTGCAAGGGGAGATGCCGTAGGAAAGATGCTACAACATTGATGAAGACTCCAAACTCTATATTCAAGCCAATCAAGCTTTTATGATGGCGAGATAGAGATATCTAATGAGAAGGTGAAATTTTGTATTGTTTATCTTCTTTATGTTTGTTTACCTCTTTCTTGTCCTTGGCCAATTCGAGAACATGTGCTTCGGTTTTAAGTTTTTATGCATTCGATTTCGATTTCATAACTAACAAGAAATTAACTCCCTTGTACTCGTGTGTTTACACTTATCTATGTACTCAAATGTGAGGCATTGTATTTTTTTGTTGTATGTTATCGTTGTCGTCAATATTTTGACCTCTATCACTTTATCTCAATCCAAGGCAACATACCAAGGCAAAATATCATGTGGGAAGTTCAACATAGAATTGGGAACATCAAAATTTTGACTTCAAAGTGTATGCAAAAGATTAGAAAAGGTATTTGCGCCAAATAGAGCCTAAGTTTTCAAAATTCTTGGCTTATGTCAAAACTAACATCAAAATTTGGGTCAATTCTGTAGTGATATATCTTGAGATTTTTTTAAAAAACTACACGCACTTTGTACTAGTATATCTCCTAATGTGTTATGATTCACAATTATGATGAATTTAATGTTATAATCCATTATAACTATCATGTTTCATGTTACAATGATGTTATATTGCTTAGATCTAAAGCCTAAATGGAAAAAATTACCTACGCGCCTATTTTTGAAAGCAATATCTTTGTGAACTACACAAATCAATGATCTCAGTGGATGTAATATATTATACTTAATTACATCTAATCTCTTTCTTTTGAGAGGTGAGATTTATAGATTTATCTCAAATTACCCATTATGTTCAAGATCATACTTCTCGAGAATGTACATCATCATCTTCATTCTCCAGTGACTTAGATTTTATTCAAATCTTGATAAGCTTTTATTCAAATCTTAGACTTTACTTATATTATGCCCATATTTTACTTAGATAAGGAGGCCCATCTTTGATAAGGTGTCTACTATTTTCATATATGTTTCAACAAAAGAGGTATTTTATTTCAATATTTTAGATTTGAGTATTAATTATTATTTTGCACTTTACCATGTGTGTGCAAAACAATAGTGGATTTGCAAGTTCCAAGATATGATGATTATGAGAAGCATCATTTGCAAAGGTTCAAACATGCAATTGTATTCTTTTTACATATCATTTTTCTACTTTAAAATGTACACTTACACACATACTTCAAAGTGGGGCAAAATGTATACACCTAAAAATGATCACATAGTACTTATTTAGTGTTAATCCATATTAATTTAGCACAGTTGTTTATGTTAAATAATTAGGTTCAAATTTGGCAATAACAATATAGACCCTCTTGTTGGTTTTTGCCTTGTCAAAATCCCCTTATTTGTGCGTCTCGTATCTTATCTTGTGCATTCCCTATATTATCTTTATCTTTGTGTTCTGCATCTCCTATATTATCTTGTGCATTCCCTATATTATCTTTATCTTTGTGTTTTATACCTCTTTAGGATCAGTTATAGAAAGTCGGCATGACTGGTGTTACTACTATTTAATTTGAATTCAAATGTAACCTATAAGTAAACATGTTTTATAGTTCATTTGACAAGAGAATAATTATTAGTGTTTATCACCTTTGGTGTGTGGTGAGGATTTATTTCACAATGCCTAGAGGTTTATACGGAGGCTCGCCCTATGTTAGAACAGTCAGTTTTGGATACGAGGCCGAACAACCTTGATTCCTTCTGGTTAACAAAAAATAAATAAAATTATATTAATATTTACGGTTTCTTTGAACAAACAATTATTAGAACACTCATTATTTTTTGAAATTTATTCCCACCCCTTGAAAACATTAAAAATAAGAAGATTTATATTACTCTCTAACTCTAATATAAGGCCTAAATTCACTTTGTTTTCATTAATTTTTTTCAAATATATGAAATAATACCAAGGAATATAATGTTACCTTATTTAAAAAATAATTAGAAACAATAATGTAATCTATCCAAATGCACATTACTAATAAGGCACTAAATTAGAACTTATATTTCATTAAACTTCTCAATGCAACTTACAAGTTCAATACTATTAACATATTGTAACGTTAAGAGACACCATTTCAATTTTTATTAAAAAGTATTACATTCCACAGGCCCGTTGTGTACACGGCTCTCTTTTTTCAATAAGGTTGCCATTTCAAAGAAAATGTAAGTCCTTTTTAAGGTTCAGGATGCAGGGCATCTTCTATTTTTCCAGTATAGAGGCACTTAATACTTCAAATACGAGGAGTAGCGCAAATTATTCACCATTAAATCAACTTAAATATATTCAAGAACAACCCTATATCCATAGGCTGCATTTATTGACAAGCAGAACTATTTGTATCCACAACAAATATCAACAAGGAAATGTTACTTTTGAGAAGAGCCAATCTGTTCATTGCTGCAAAATTGACTATGTTAGAAAACTAATTTGTAGCAAACACTTTTGGAAACTAATCAATACTGATGAACAATTATATAGGCATAAGACTAGTGCAAAATTCATTTTTGATATAAATCAAATGCCATGTATGTTAAAATGCATCTAACCCAACTTATGTAACCTCAATCACCTGTGGAGCTTGATACATCAAATGCTGCTCTGGCATTAAAGGGTCCTGAGACATAAGTTGCTGAGACATGGCTTGTGTGTAAGCCACAGTGTCCTTAAAAATTGGACAACAGGAAACACAAATATCAAGAGCGGTCTTCAAAATTTATGCCAAGATGAAAGGAGTTACCCACATTTCAAAACTACCCAAAATTCTCATTTATGCATTTATGAAATTCAGCAGAAACAATTAGTACATACAGGATGAAGGCTGTGATGATAAGGCTGAGCATTCATGAATTGGAAGGGCATTCCTCCATAAGGCATGGATTCAACATGAGAAAGGTCAGTCCAGTGTCCCACATATTGCTCATCCTACAAGAGAATCAATTCTAGTTTTAACCAACTATAATAAAAAAAAACATTTAGGAAGAGGATTTCTTTTATAAGTATAGCACAGTGGGAAGATTTGTCTATATGGTAAAATAATAAATACAACTATTATGTGAGTTAATGTGTTCCCAATTAAAGACATGAGATTTTCACAGTCCATGAAATAATCAAAGGAGACTTTGGAATAAACAGTTTAGAAGTTTTCCATCAACATTTAGGATCACACTCGGTGATCCATCCCAAGAGAATAAAATATGTGTGGATTGCGCACCAGAGCTCCCTTTTATGGTTAACTCTAATGAAGTACATGGATGACAGTTGTGGGTCAAATTTTGGAGCGTTCTTAATTTTTATTTGGTTTTCTCTGAAAATTATAATCCACAGTTGTATGGTTGACTGGTAAGCAGGGGTTACTATAAAATCACTGATCTCCTTCGAGCTAGACCCAGCCTCTGTATGGTATCCTATCCTACTAGGGTCTTCATGTAATCTAAAGCTGTTTAAACAAAAGAAAAAGATCAATGAAAATTACTATGCACAACTCTTGTTTTAATTACATGCAGTTGCTTAAATGGCATTTGATCAGCCATGAATGAAAGGATGTGGAAAGGATAAAGGAAGACTAGAGAGACAAACAAAATGACTTGATCATTTACTTGTAAAATGTAATTCCACACCAAAATACCAAACTGGGGTTTTCTTTGAGGCACCCTGAATCTCTATCTTAAGAGAATTTAGAACTGACCAAAACAGGTTTTGAAAAATTATTATAAAAATGCTCTGAACTCTTTGATCAAACTAGACAAAGTACTGATTTGTGCAGAAATTATCTTAATGCCTAAAATGACCAAAGTAGAGCTATGGTACTTGAAAATACATCATGTTACACTTACAGTATACAGTAATAAGGTAAAAGGAACCCTATTAGAGAGAGTAAATTTATACCTAAACCACAAAAAGAATCGGCAAGGACCCAAAAAATACCTTTATATCATCCCTACGGACTATGTCAACAAGAAAATCAAGAATATCACCCCTGTTTACAGCGCCTGCAATGTCATTTCTCTGCAATGTACGCCTCTTGTTCTCCTCAGTATGTAACCATGAATGCAGAGTGAGCTCTAGAATGAAAAGCTCACAGGCCTTTGAAAATAAGACTGGAGCTTCTGCACTTATCATCTGTTCATCAATTCTTTGTTATTGAGACAAATCCTAACATGAAGATTAAAATCACCAACAAGGCTTAAAATAAGGGAGGTATATAATGATCCTACTTTTACTTCTTCATCAGATTTCATTATCTTCTTTATCCTTGCAAGAGGAAGTTGATGCTGCTTGAATTCTGCCAAGGAAGTAAACAAAACATAAATGAGTTTCGGTGTTATGTAACTGTGTTGAACATATAGGCTCAGACCTGAGTTCTACCTATAGGCACTGCTTCCAATATTTTTGCATCCATGCAAAAATGTTGTAAGGGAAGAAATTCCACAGAAGTGGTTGAGTCATGAGGAGCATGGAAATTCAATGCATTGAATTAGTTAGAACTGGGAATAACAAAGAAAAACTGAGATTACCTCCAATTTGTCTCATATCCTGCACTTGCTATTGCCAAAACCTCTGAAGATGTTGTTTCTGGATTTGCATGGAACGAAGATGAGAGTGTATAGACCCCTGTAAGAGGAACTTTCAAATTTGAATTAGATGGCTTAAGTGTAGTGGTCCATGTTTAGGTACATAACAAAGTAAATTAGCATAAGCATTTCCTCCAAACTATTCTTTAGTTGAGAATTTCTATGCAAGGGAAATTTGAACTCGGGCATCCTAATAAGCATGGGTTAGCACTTGAGTCATGTGCCTCAACTCAAAATCAAAATCACCAAGCACATTCTCCAAATCAAGCATATGGTTTCTTGACATCTCAATACCATGAACATGCACTTCTACAAGCCTCTACTAAATACAACCAGAATAATAAAAACACCTAATCTATGTTGGAGAATTTCTCCATTGTTAGCAGCCCAACTTTGAACTCGGACATTCAATTGTGGATGAGCATTTGAGCCATGAGCCTCACCAACCCAAAATTCAAAAAATGGAACACATGGACTCGAATCAAGCATATTGTTTCTCCACATCTCAATACCATGCAATTCGACAAATCTCTACGTAATATGACAACTATAAAAGACCTGTTCCCTGCTGAGCAATTTCTCTGCAGGTGATCTTTGAACACAGACATCCAGACAGCATGGGATAACATTTAAACGATGAGCCTCACCAACACAAAATCAAAATCAAGGAATATGTCCCCAGAATCAAGGATATTGTATCTGGACATCTGAATACAAGGAAACTCAGCTAAATCTTTATTAATTACAACCAACACAATAAAACCAACTATTCCCTGCCGGGAAATTTCTCTACAGGTGAGCTTTGAACTCAAGCATCTAAATAATCCATGAACCAGACCAACCCAAAATCAAACTCAAGGAACACATCCCAAAATCAAGTATCAATCATGTTGTTTCTTGACATGTCACTACCCTGTAGTTTTGTTAAATCTCAAGAACAATAAAATAACTTATGCCCTGTTGGAGAGTTTCTCTATAGCCCAGCGGTGAACTTGGACATCCTAATAAAAGTGGAATAGCATTTGCACCATGAGCCTCACCTCCTCAAAACTAAAACCTTCAAACAGACGGACCCAAATAATGCAGTCTGATCCTCCAAATCTTAACAACATGTAATTCTGTAGATCTCTAGTAGATATAACTAACTGACACAATAATGACAAATGTACCCTGTTGAAGAATTTCTCGGCAGTCGAGATTTAAACTCAGACACCCTAATCAGCATAGGTTAGCATTTAAACGAGGAGCCTTACTGACTCAAAACTAAAATCAAGCACAACCCCCTGAATAAAGAATACTGTTTCTTCACATTCAAATACAAGGAAATTCTAAAAAATCTATATCAAATGCAACCAAACAATAAAAATACATATTCCCGGTTGGATAATTTCTCTACCTCTCATCTCTCAACTCAGGCATCCTAATAAAATTAGGTTAGCATTTGAGCCATAACCTCACCAAGTCAAATTCAAAAATAAAAGATGCATCCCAAAATCAATCATATTGTGTGCTGACATGTCAATATACTACAATTATGTAAAATCTGTACTAAATACAACAAAAAAATCTAAGCCCTGTTGTAGAATTTCTTAATGATCAAGCTTTGATCTCAGGCATCCTAACATAGGTTAGCATTTTAGCCATGAGCCTCACCAATTCAAAATCAAAATCAAGGAACACGCCCACCCAAATCAAGCATATTGTTTCTCCACATCTCAATGCCAAGAAGTTCCATTAATATCTACTAAACAGAACGCAAAACAATAAAAACACCTAATCCCTGCATGAGAATTGCTTTGTCATCAAGAGTCCTAATAAGTATGTTAACATTTAGTCACCAGCCTTGCTAATTCAAAATGAAAATCAAGCAAATTGTTTCTTTCTCTATTAAATACTCCCTCTCCCCCCTCCTCCTCCTCCTCCCCACCCCCCTAGAAAAAAAAAAAAGCAAAAACAATCTGCAAGTTTTAAACTCTGTCATCCTAATAAAGGAGGGTTAGAATTTAAGCCAAGTTGCTTCAGCATCTCAGAATCTATCACACCCACCCAGATGAAACATATTCTCTGCCCGCATCTGAATACCACCCAATCTATAAATCTCTACTAATTATAACCAAAACCTTCGACTCTTTGTCCACATCTGAAGACTACCCAATTCTATAAATATCTGCATTAAAGCTCAAAATTCCACTCAATTCTATAAATCTCTTACATTTCAACACCAAGGAATTCTATTAATCTCTGCCTTACAGATCAACTCCACCCATTTCTATGAATCTTTGCCTTACAATTCAACAGCACCCAATTCTATAAATCTCTACTAAGTACAACCAAAACCTTTAACTCTTTATCCACATCTCAGTACATAACATTCACCAATACCCAAATGTGGGAAACAACCCTTTTAGCTCCAATCAAGGCCAACGCACCAACTATTTAAACTTCTCCTCACCACCCAATTCTATAAATCTCTAGTAAATATAACCAAAACCTGCAACTCTTTGTCCACGTATGAACACTACCCAATTCTATGAATCTCTACTAACTACAACCATAACCTTCAACTCCCACTCAAGATAAGATGCATAAGAAAACTTATTAACCCAAATCTATATTTTCAAACCATACCACGATTACATTGAAATTTTTAAAATCCATTACAAAAGAAGACGAAAAGCAAGCTCTGAACCTGTTGCAGAAACATTTGTGGCTGCTGCTGTAACAGTTGAGCCTGTGGGAAGGTCTGTATTGGTGAACCTTCAAGATGTGGGTAGCTTCCTTCCATTGATTTGAGTTCTGAAAAAATTCCAGAAAGCTCAAGGGAGATGAATGAAAGATAGAATATTATCTGCAGGTGACCAACCTTTTTATAGAAGGATGGATGCCAACTTGGAAGATTTAAGCACTACAGAGAAATCGACAGCTGATCACCTTAAAATTAGTAACAGCAGGTGACCAACCTTTTTATAGAAGGATGGATGCCAACTTGGAAGATTTAAGCACTACAGAGAAATCGACAGCTGATCACCTTAAAATTAGTAATAGCATTCAAAATGTATGACCAGCTCCTGGATTTTGCAGGCTTTATAACTTTGTTTTTCATGGCGACACAGAGAGGGAATATTTATGGGTTTGCAGGCCAGGCACATGTGGGCATGAAGCCTACAATTTATATTACTTGCATGTCCCACTTATATTAGGAAAATGTATTTTATCTTGGGTTTTAAACTGTAGTTTATTTTCTTTTAAGTCCAATCATAATTACTGTTATTTGTCGCTTTTATAAAAATTAGTTTAGATGTCATAAACATACATATTTTGAAAAAAAGAAAAAAAAAACCCCTCAAATGTGCCTACTTTGAGTTTGTCATATACCATCCAAAACACAATAAAAGAGGTACTTAGATTAGATTTGTCGAATATTATTCAACTGCAATAAAAGATGGGTTTATGTTGAGTTTGTCATATACCATTTAAATATAATAAAATAGATATTACTCATTTATGAAGTATTTATTGTGTAGGTTCCAATAATTTATTTATTTAGCTATCATAAAATGAAATAGTTTAATACATTGAGACATACATAGAAATATGTGTATATTTTGTTATTAATGATCACTTTTTCAGTGTGTCACTGTCTTCCATTTTGAATCTTGGCTTAGAGGGTTTTGATCTTCCTTCTGAGGAGGGGGATTTTGTGGTCTGCAGAAAATTATTCTATCACTAGTCCCTTCTCAACGCATTCTATTGTGCCTTCGATGAGAGTATGCGGTTTGCAAAGGGGCTTTCTCTGCCACCCTATCCCCAAGTCTTCTGCCTAGTCCGTCCAAGTGCACACTACTATATTTCCCCTTTTGTCTAAGTGCAGTTGTCCCTCCAAGTCCATTCCATTCGATGCAAGTGGACTTTTGTTTGCTAAGTCATTTGTGACAGTGGTCAATGCTCCTCCAACATCCATGGTTGATTGTGTTGCTGCTCCAACGGTCTCCAGCTCCTCCATTCTAGTCTCTTCCACTCTTGTGGTGGCTACGCTTGGGGACCCTCCTATTCTAGCTCAACCTGTCTCAACTGACATTGTAAAAGAGATTCACTCTAATGAGTGCTCCAAGGCCTTGTTCTTCTCCTCTTCTCCCTCCCCCTGTTCTCCTTCCACTCCTCTGACTGCTACTTTAGATCCATTGGTGGATGGTATCCAGATTCGTTGGGTGTATGCCAAGTGCAAGAATGTTTCCAACCCATTCCACCACTACTAAGAGTTATGTAAATCTTGGATCCCCTCCAACTTTGGGTTTGATGCTCCTCCTCTGGTGGATGCATCTTGCTTATCTGCTTGTCCTCAGTTGTGGATATTCTTTTGGGTGATGTTCAAGTTCGTGTTACCACAAAGGCTCCTGGGTTGGAAATCCCTGACCCTCCTCTACTTGAGATGGAAGCTGAAATAAGTAGTGAATCCCTATTTGGGAAATGTTTGGGTTCATTCATCTCTTTACCTGCTCTTTTAGCTTGGGCCTCTAAAGCATGGTGTTGCATAGCTCCTCCCTCTTTCTCCTTGCTCCATTTTGGTTTCTTCATGATGGTGTTTTAGAGCCAAGCTGATAGGGATTTCATTTGGGGCTTTGGTCTATGGTTCTTCAAGAGCTCAGGGTTTTTCTTTTGCCCTTGGAACCCCTTTTTCTCATCGATTTGATTCAAATCACTATTGATTTGATGTGGTTATGACTTTATTTTCTCCCTTTGGTGATGAGAAATGAGAGGTTCATCAAAATCTTGGTGGATAAAGTTGATTCATTTATGAAAATCGATGAATCATCTTGTGCCTCAGCTTTGTCTGAGTTTGCATGTACATCGACCTCTTCGAGCCGATCTCCTTTTCAGTCAAGTTCCTCACATGGTTCATGGACTCAATATCTAAACTATGAAAGCCTTCCTTTTCGTTGCTTTCATTATCACTAGCCTGGTCATCGCATAACTAGGTGCCCTTATAAGTCTCGTCAACATCTTCAATATGTTTGGAAGAAGAAAGAAGGGGCTCCTGATCAAGACTTCATGTGGCATAATCACTAAAAAATCTTCTGCCCCCTTTCTCTCTCTTTGGTTCTCTTACGAAGAAGGGTGTTGGTAAGGGCTATCCTAGGGATGAGCTTCCTACCCCCTCCTTTCCCCCCTCAGCTTACTGAGCCCCCCTCTTCCCTGCTTAGGCTCTCTGCCTACATGGAAGCTACTTCGAAGGATGATCTGATCTCTCTGTCAGCGCCTCCTCAAGGGGGTGCTTCTTGGTTTCCCCTCCCAAGACCTTTGAAAAACATGCTAATGTGGGTGTCTCCTTAAAGAAGAAAGGGCACAGATCAGAGGTAGAGCCGCTGAGGGCAAAAGCATATTCTCTAATCAGTAATGGCTCTCAATGGACCATAGATGATCTCCTTTTTAAGCATGGGAGATGAATAGCCTCATCCTGTGGTTAAACCCTTCGGGGTGTGTGGTGGGAAGGTCATGGCTTGTGGCTGAGGATTGTTTCGCTCTTGATTTAAGACTCTTTCGATTGACTCCCATTATTTTTTTGTTTTTATTGTCCCTGTTAAAGTTTTGCTGAAGTCTTGCAGAATCAACATCCTTTTCCCTTCATTGATTTTTAGCTGCTACTCGGCATTTAGTTCTCTACCTCATCTTCCTTTCGCTAGTGTGTTCCCCTAGCAATAGTTTGTTGCTTGCCTTTGTTCTCGTTGTCTCACCTTGTTGCTTTTGTTCCTTCTTATTGTGGGGACTAGGCCTTCGATTGTGTCTCAAGCCGGTTCATAGCTTCGATCAAAAGCGTTTACCACATGAAATAAAAAATGATCATAGATTTATATTACTTTGTGAATATAAGAATGATGTTGAACACTTATTTGATACATACAATTATGATTATCATAGTTGACAATCCTTTAATTCATTATTGAAATTATTATTTGTTTAGATCATAGAGATGTCGTGATATAATATTTATTTTAATTGTAGATGACTGATGTTATATTAATGACAATAAATTTATATTAATAATGAAATGGATCTCTTAATCAACTTAACATAGTGAGAGCCCCCAACAATGGCATCCATAGCGAGCAAAATTTTGATAATAATTTATATGACAACAAGCACCTCATGATTCAACTAAGTTGGCTTGGCACACAATTAACAATTAATAATGAACAAGCATTATATTTAAAAAAAAAAGAGTATAATCGAAGTTAAGTTAAAAAGGGGGAAAAGACAAAGGCACTAGAAAACAAGTGTCGTGAAGCGGCTTTAGTTCTTGCTATTAAGTGGAATAAGTTTATGACTAATTGTTTCTTCATTTTAAGAATGACCATAATAATTGTGCAGATTGTGAACAAAAGTATATAGTTGGTATTGAACAATGTGAACAATAGAAAAGTGTATTATTATAAAAAAATCGTGGAACTTTAACATGAAAAATTATATTACGTTTATAAGATGGTAAGTTTCTACAAGAAATCATAGAAATATATATAAATATATTTGGAAAAAAATGTAAGTTTAATGATTCAAAAAGAAATAAAAAATGAAACACGCTTCCTTCTAACATGCATAATATTATATATTAGTGTGATCACATATTTTTTTAATTATAAAAAGACAAGTAAAAACATAAGAAGTAGACAAATAAAAACATGTCTCCTAGGAAATATATATAGGTAGGGAAAATCAATGGTGCGCATTTAAATTTAAAAAAAATGAAGGAAGCAAAATATAACATTAGAAATAAGGGATAATTTTTTTGATGGATGTGCATTTGTTTTTCTCCAATTTATTAATATTAAATCTTTGAATTTGTCCAAGAAAATTGACATGCCATTCCCCATCAACCAATAAAAATGTATAAACATAAAACTTTTCAAATTTTCTTTTTAAAAAAATGATTCAAATTTTAAAAACTTACGAAAATTTTTGTATTGCACACTTTCCAATACAGATTATTAAGTAAAAATGATTTCAATAGATACCTACTACAATGGGTACTAACAAAGTCAAAGCTTTGAGAATTTTAAAGTAAAGGATAATAATGGATAGAGCATTTAAAAATAAAATGCATATAAGCTAAAAAGGAGTAAGTAGAGTTTTAAATAAAAACTAAAGCTCATGCCCTAATACAAGCTTGACAAAGTATGCAAGAAAGGAAAGCAACCAAATTTTAAATGAAAATGAAATTGTTGGGACAAGAATTCTATGTTGTCATCATTATATTTTGTATAATTGTTATTAATT
Source organism: Torreya grandis (assembly GCA_037957365.1). NCBI lineage: Eukaryota > Viridiplantae > Streptophyta > Pinopsida > Cupressales > Taxaceae > Torreya > Torreya grandis. The sequence continues at coordinate 899,531 of JARHVA010002596.1, read as the reverse complement.
GGATCATTTTTATGTCGTTATGTATGTAAACATATAAATTTGGGTATAAGTATTTGATAATGTTAATTCTTGATAAATTTTAAATCATATGACTTGTATTTTAATATATGACTATTATTCGTCAATTTTCTAAGCCATTTATTTATAAACATGTTTGACCCTTTGTTTGCCAGTATTGCTATATAGAACTTTCCAAGTTAAATTCTCAAAAATCTTCATACCAACTTTAGATTGTCTCCAGCTTAAGGAAGTTGTCCCTACTTTTCTAGGATAGGCTCACATTAGGTAAATAGGGTGTTGTTACGACCCTGTCCACCTAGAGTGGTCACATCCTATGCCAAATAATGGCTAGATTCTATATTTTGAGTTATTATTTTGGGTCTTCCCACGTGTTTCACAAGGTCAGCTAAAGAAATTTATCAAAAAAAATTCTTATAAATACACATCAAAGGTCACTCATTACCCCCCCTTAGTTATCACTTGGTTTCTAGCTTACATACTATTACACATTGAGTAAATCTACCCTATTCTTTCCAAATCCAAGATCACTCATAAGAAACAATAATAAGTCATGTCTAGAGCATCTCAAAACATGTAAAGGGCTATTATTATCAGATATCAAATCCATATTTTTAGTTTAATACACATTATCTATAAGTACAATTGCACAATCACTCTAGATGGGAGAACACGTGGGCTTGATTTCTTTTCTTGGAATATTATATACATAGACAATGGTCAATCGTCAAGGGGGTGATTGAGGTCAACTTAGCCTATTACATTCCCCCTCTTTTTTTGTAGGTTTTAAGTTTTTAAGGTGTCATTAATATTTCAAAAACAAAAGAAGGAAAATAGAGAATTATTGTGGCACAAATAGGATCGCGATATCTCATCCTATTCAATAGACACACATGCATAAGGTCAAACATGTATATTTTTGTCATAGCCAATGTAGATAAGTCTATGGTTAATGAACTCAAGTGGCCTGCATTGTAGTCCAACTAGGACAGACTTGTCTAAAATAGTTTCAAGTTTTGTTCCTAATCTTGAACATACATAGTCATATCATTTGTTGAATTACACTCCCAGATATTGAAAAAAACTAGTATAAATATTGATTTTAGCTAAATACTTTTCTTCTTAATGTTTTAAAACAATAGTAGTTTTTCAAATTTATTAATTTCTAAAATTAGAATTGTTGATTTTTGTACATCTTTTGCATTTTGATATCTATCAATTTTTACACTTGTTACTACATAAAATATTTATTGTTAAATCTAAAATAGGGTAGAACATATTGGTAAACCTGTACATTTGTTTGAATATTGCTTTCTTTTTTAATTTTTATTCTAGGGTTTCAAGTGAATTCCTAATCTCTAGACACTAGATAGAAATATGATCGTCCTTTACTGGATTGAATTGAGCACTTATATAGGATATCTCTTTGACCTCAAGGTTTCAAATTGAATTTTTGACTTCCTTACATAAAAAAATTTGCTTGTTTCAGCTTACATTTTTTTCTTGTTTTCCTAAAAATTATTTTCTGACGGTTTTAAAACTCATAACAGTTGTCATTTTGGGCAAATAAGTCTTGAGTTTTACTTGATCCATGGTGTGATATGTAATATTCCAATACTCAAGCCATTAGCCAACACTATATATGGATTTTAATTTCTACACAACTCATAATATATCAAAAACACTTAAGATTATGTTTTTTAGCAATCATTGTTAGCAGAGGTTCTTGGAAAACTCCAGAGCATAGTAATTATAGGGATAGCTTGCACATTTAATGATAAAACAGGGCAATTATTAGCAATTTAGATTGAAGGACACCATTATTTACTAAGTCAAACTCATATTAATGAAGACATGATAATAAAATGTATACAAAATAATTGGCATAACTATATGAATACTAGATCATACATCCACAATGCTCACTGTGCATAGATCAAAAGTAAAAGACATATAGGAAAACATACAAAACATTGTATTAATCTCTATCACACATTGGAGCCATCCTCTATTACAAATGAGTGCTATAAATAGAGTATTATAAAGTGTTGTCTCTTCAAATTTTAGCCTTTCAATATGCCAAAAGGAAAGACTCAAGAGTATCTATTGCTTATGTCTACAAGATTGAATACATACAAATATTTATACAGAAGACAAGATCATATAATTCAGACATGTGTCCATCTAATATACCTTACAATTTTAGAAAGCCTTGTTCTTCACCCAACACTTTCCCAGACTTAACTCATTGCTTCATCTCGAGATAAAGTCACAACGATGAAGTCTAATGTGAAGCTAAGGAGATGAACCATAAATAAGAGCCACAGTGATCGCTCCAAGAGCCATTTAATCATTTTCACCCTTTGTGCACCACTTAGTTTCCCTTCCAAGTTTTAAAATAAGTAGCGTACTAGCCTACCATCCTCTCAGGTTTTCAATATACTAACATAACTAGGTGGCCACTCTTTACGGGTTTTCAACTAGTTTGGCCCTACTCCTAATTTTTAAGGTTATCTTACAAAATTGAGGTGCACATTACCTACTGAGTAGGTAGTGGTGAGGTTTGAAATGGTAGTTGGTTGATTTTTATCTGTTGGTATGAGTTTTTATTGTTGGGTGCTTTCTTGGGGATTTACGGCTATCTTCTTCTATTACAAGATCTGCTATAATTGTTATGGTGGTATGCATTAAGGCTATCTTCTTCTATATATATATGTATATATATGTATATATATATATATATATATATATATATATATATATATATATATATATATATATATATAGAGAGAGAGAGAGAGAGAGAGAGAGAGAGAATGTAGTCTTCACATATATAAATCTCTCTCTCTTCATGCATGAATGCATACATACAATTATGCTTTTTATTTATTACTTAATTTCTAGATAACATACATCATTGTGGTTAATATATACCATCAAAACTAGTTTAATATTTTTTACCTATAATCATTTTTTTATAAAAATTATATTACAATAATATAGACATCATGGGACATGCTATAGATTTTTTTTAAAAATGAAGTTAAGGTCAAAATTTTATCTATATACTTGTGGTTACATTTTTTAAACTTTTTTGACTTGTAAAATTATATATATATATATATATATATATATATATATATATATATATATATATATATATATATATATATATATATATATATATATATATATATATAGTTTTGGAGACTACATTCTCCAGTCTTATATATATATATATATATATATATATATATATATATATATATAGAGTTTTGGAGACTACATTCTCCGGTCTACAAATCTTTCTCTCTCTATGTACGTGTGGATGTGTGTGTGTGTCTCCACACGTACATAGAGAGAGAAAGATTTGTAGACCGGAGAATGTAGTCTCCAAAACTATATATATATATATATATATATATATTTGGAGACTACGTTCTTCCATCTACAAATCTGTCTATATGTGTGTGTGTGTGAAATGAAAAAAAATTACATATTTAAATAAGTTTGTAAATGTACAATTCTAGTGTAGGCCTAAGCGTTAGGTTTGGATCCTCTAAGCTTAAAACTATGATTGTTTTGGAAAGAAACAAATAAAAACATTAAAAAGGAAAAAAAAAAAGGGTGCACACTATTTACAAAGGGTGCATGCCCTTTACAGAGGATGCACACATTTTACAAAGCATGCACTCCCTATATCATTAACATGTGCCATATGAAATGTATTTAGAAATTGGTCTTATATTTGTTATATTTAATAAAATAAATATTTACATTTAATTTATATTACATTTTATATTTTTATATTAAATATAAAAAATTAGGGCCACTTTAGATCTTTTGAAATTAGTTTTAGAGATGTAAGAGTTATCATTTAAAAGGTAGTTTTTCAAAATCCATTTTAGTTAGTAATTAGTTATTTTTTTAGGATTTCAATATTGAACCTAAGGTTCTTTGAGTGTTAATTTTTCACTTGGAGTATGTCTTGGGCAAACCAATGGACATTTTTAGATTTTAGAACATTCAGATTTATTTATGACGTTTGTAAGAGTTATAGGTGTGCCAAAAATAATTTTTACAAACCTCCCATCTCTCAAAGATAATTAGATATCAGAGGACATTGATGCAAAAAATTGAATGTGCATTACAACATTTAGACCATTTAAATTAACCCTTTAAAGTCACCTAGGATTTTCTTTATAAAAACTATAACCCTTAAGTTGGATTTAAAGTTGCATGAGGTAGGCATCTCTAGATTGTGATGTTATGGTGTATTAAAACACACAAATTTATCATGTGACATTAAGGTGAATTTGTTGGTGACTTTAGGATGACAAATGATGCGATGTTAGGGTGTCTTTAAGAAATAGTGTTTGTGTGTCTTAAAGGGAAACATTAGGATGTATTTAGAGGCAACTTTAGGATTATTGAAAGTTGACTTTGGGGTGACCTAATTTAATGATTAGGCTTGAAGTTATTTGTGACTTTATGTTTTTATTCAGGGGTTGACATTGGGGTGGACCTAAAGGAATTTTTGTTGTTATTTTTAATCTAACTTGATTGTACAACATATTATGATTTGGGACTCAATATGTCATAATTGAGTACCAAATTCAACTAATCACTTGATTATTTGTATGGGGCACTTAATTAGGGATTATCGATCCATATAAACTTAATTACAATAACCTAATGTAATTTAGGACTTGGTAGTGAAAAAGGGAGTGTCCCATTCAACCAATCACTTAATTAATTATATGGGGATGTAATTAGGGAATATCAAGCCCATTAATCCTTATTATGATAAACTTGTATGATTTGAGGCTCAATATGCCTTAATTAAGTGCCCCATATAACTAATCAATCACTTGGTTATATGAAGGATGTAATTAGGGAATATTGAGGCCTCTAAACCTAATTGTTCTAACCTAATGTGATTTGGGGCTTGATATTCCATAATTGGGTGTCTCATACAACCAAACACTCGGTTGTGTGGGGACATAATTATGGGATATCAATCCCCATAAACATAATTGTAATAACCTAATGTTATTTGGGGCTTGATATTCCCTAATTTAGGGCCCCATACAACCAATCACATGATTGGTTGACAGGGGGATGCAATCATGACATATAAATCCCCCTAATGGTAATTAAAATAAGCTAATATATTTTGGTGCTCAATATATCCTTTAATAATATAAAATTTAATATAAATTTAATGTTTATTTTTCTAAATATAAATCATATAAAAACATTTAAAACACTTTTTAAAGGCCATAAAAAGGCATACACCATTTTTAATGCATAATTTAGACACTCAATTCTCACCACTCATGTTGAATTTATAATTAGAATGACTTTTTACAACACGTAAATTAGGTCAAAAATCATCGAAACAACCAACTTTGCCTACACACTTGTCATGCATATTCTAAAACACATTGGGGCATCCCTGATTAGATAAATACACTGTAATTAATTATCAGCTTCATCTAATTCATTCTAAGCCAAATTGATGTTTTGAAAGTGATGTTCTAGGGCAATTAACCGAAACATATAGTCAAATTTCAGTCTTGCATATATCACATGAAAGATAATATAGATTAATTATCCTATCAAACCAAATCAAATGGCTAAACAAAAAATCCATAGAAATTGGCTAATTTATAATTATGCAATATTTAAATATTCAATAAATATATAAATTATGACATCATCATGACATCACTTAAAAATAAGATACAAGATTTGAGTGGACATCATAGTGTCAAGAAACATTTATCTAACTCAAACAAAGTAACAATGCCTATTTTAGTATTTTGTGATTGGAAGAAGCCATTCCATGTGTATATGGATGCTTTTGGTATTGTAGTGGGAGTTGTCTTAGCATAGGTAGGTAAGGGTGGGTTAGATAACCTCTTACATTTTACTAGCAAAAAGCTATCAATAATAAAAAATAACTATACCACTACTGAAAGAGAGGATTTAACAATGGTATTTACATAGTAAAAGTTTCGACATTGTTTATTAGCCGCACCATTTGAACTTTTCATGGACCACTAAGCCTTATGATACCTAGTAAGTTAATGTTGTGAGGATATATATCTAGGTGGCTCATGTTGTTTCAAAATTTTTAATTTTAGATCAATGTAAATCCAATATGAGAAAACATCAAACCATATCATTTGAGTAGGCTAGAAAATGGTGAAGAGCCAGAAGCAATAGAGGATGAGTCCCTAGTGTGCACTTACTCAGCGTTGTTACAATCTTGGATAATATAGATGACATTGAAAAATTATTGTATCAAGGTACTTTCCCTACGCATTATATAGAAAGGGATAAAAATCAAATGGTCACTTGAGCTATCCCATATAGTCTTATCAATAGTTTTATATATAAGATGGGGAAAGATGACATGCTACGCAGAGTAGCATTCGAGCATGAATGACCATAACTTCAATAAGCACATCAGGGAATTATAGGAGGTCACTTCACAGTCAAATCCACTACTATAAATGTTTTACAAAATGGTATTTGGTGTTCATCTTTATTTTAGGATGCACACATAGTAGCCAAACATTGTGATGTGTGTTAGCGAATGGGAAAGCCAAACTAGAGAGATGAGATGCCCTTGGTACTACTAATCATAGAAAAATAATTTGAATAGTGGGGAGTCAATTTTGTTGGACCTATAAGTTCCCCAAGAAAACTAAGTCATGTGTAGTACATTATTACTATGATATATTACTTCAATAAATGGGTAGAAGTCGTTGCAACTCCAAGTTATGATGCAAAGGATGCTACCAAGTTCTTATATGAAAACATTATTACAAGATTTTTAAGCCCAATCAAGCTACTTAGTGAAAGAGGAATGAATTTCCTCAAAAACACTATCAATACTCTCATTGATGAGTGTATGATCTCACACCATAAGAGCACAGCGTATCACCCTCAAGCGAAAGGACAAGCTATAGTGTCAAACAAACTATTGGGGAAAATGTTAATAAAGATATGTAATGTGAAAAGGGATGATTGGTAATATTTCATTTTTGTGATTCTTTGGGCATACAAAACACATTACAATCTCACTACAGGTTTCACTCCCTTCCAACTTGTCTACGGTCTTGAGGCAGTAATTGTTATGGAGTACATTGTTTTGATTTTGTGCATTGCAATGGTTATGAGGCTAAGAAACCAATATTATCTAAAGCAAAGATTAATAGACTTGGTTGGAATGGAATAAATTCTAAAAAGGGCATATGGATGCAATAAATTCACAAGTTAAGCTAAAAGGCATGGCATGATCACAACTTACAATCTAAGCAATTTTAACTAGAACAAGCGGTACTACTGTATGATGGTAGGTTTAAGGCATTACTAAGAAAAATGCACATCAAATGGAAGGGACCCTACATTATTCATGACATTTCAAAATAGGGTACCATTGTGTTAAAAGGTTTATAGGTAACCATATTACCAAGATGTATTAATGACTATAGGATTAATCCTTACTATTATTAGTCTCTATCACTCTTTTTGCTAAAAAGAGAGGGTGTCATGTAGCACCATGTAGATTAGGTTTTTTATTTAATGTTGTTTTATGGTTTTGTTTGTTTTTATAGGGTTATATTATTTGTACAATGTGATCTTTACATCATAACACATCATAATGAATAAGGAGAAATTACAGTTGCAACGTGCAATCATAATCCTTAAGACAACTTCAAAGAAGGACAATGAGAACCAACTACCAAAGGTCATGAAATAATTTTGGGAAGGTGATGATGACAAGCCAAGTATGGAAAAAGGATGGATAATAGTCATTCAAGACCATCAATGACAAGGCACTTAAATAGATTATATTATTCCCAAAGTGAATTGCATGGCCAACTGACAAGTGGAATCATAAAAGAAATGGGATAGATAAAAGGATATCATATCACATCAAATAACCACTAAATGGTAAATCAAGTATTTTAGACACAAAAGGGTCACTATCAAATCAAATAACATCAAGTGATCTTAATTTTGGGAGAAAACTTGTGTGCAACTAGCTTAATGCATTGAAAATAGTTAGCCATATGGAACTAGCCACCAAAAAACTATATAAATAAGGGCATGGATAACACACAAACATTACATACTTCTAAAAAAAAGTGAATTTTGGGATCTAATTTCAAAACATCTTCTTGCACACATATTTCATACCAAATACAGAACAAAAAAATTAAGTCTTCAACTCATGCTGCAACAACAATGATGGAGAGAGATCCATTATTGATCCCACTTAAATATGTGTAGAAGGAAGATATGGGGATTGGATTAGGTCTATGACAAATTAAATATAATGACCTTGATCCTTTTGAATTAATAGATCAAGTATAAACTACCTTGTTTTCTCCTAGTCCATAATAAGTTGCACAAGTAGGTGCCCTAGTGTTCCCACATACATTGCATGATTTAGATACAAATAGACTGATCAAGCTACCCACATTTGGGCAAATTCATGAGGTAATGCTTACCCTTATGATTAGGTATAATAAATGGGATATTCATTTGTCCCAAGACATCACAATTTGGATCGATGATTAAGCTATGACATAAATTACAAGCCTCCCAAATCATGGTAAATCTGTCCACCCCTATAAGTCAACCACCCCACCAATTTATTCAAACACTAGGTATAAGTATACAACATGGGTGGGAAGAGGAATACAAATCAATTCCATAGATGATTATTTGGTGTGCATTTTAGTTGAATGCATTACAAAGAGTTTTTGTCAAACTACAAAATAGGCCAAACAAGAAATAAAAGGGGTTATTGATATTGTGTATCACATGATACACTTGCATGAAGACTTCAACTAGCCTAAGTTTTTAGCTTCATATTTAACTAAAAAAATTGATAACATACTTATAGGTACCTCCCAGACATTTCAATATCAGTTCTTGGTGTTATTTGTTTCAAGCAATAAAACTTATTAGACAGTCCAATCAACCTAGTTATAATTTTTTGGCTTGATATTACATTTGTCAATATTATGTAGACCAAAATACGGTAATACTATGAGAAACTAGGGCAGTTTAACAAATGGTAGATTGAGGCTCTAGCCTTGATCAAGTTGTACCCTAGAATACCCTAAGATGTCATGGAGTATCTGGGGTTACATGCATCAGTAATAAAACTACACAATGATATCTAGATCAAGGTGCATGAGTTATCGATTCCAACTACAATCATAATGCCATTCTTCATCACAATGTTGGATGCACAAGCAAAAGTGTGGAGAAAAAAATATCTAGCTACATAGATGGTGCCACCTATATTATATATTCCCCCAAAAAGAATAACTAGTGCCAGAATATACATAAGAATAACACAAAGCACAACCACAAGCCCCATCACAAACATCAACAACTCCATTACATTAAGAAAAAGGCAAGAGAAAGACACATGCGTAGTGAGCCTCACGTCCACCACCCAAGAAGAGGATGCATCATGAAAAATCTTGGAAGGACAATCCAAATGTTCCAAAGATATTAGGTGAGTGTAAATTTATAGAAATAGGAGTGGAGCAGGAAGTATTGAAAACTATGTTGGAGGACATCAGCATCAAATTTTATGAGTAGGAGGAGGAGAAGGAATTATTCTTCTAGAAAGTAGTGCACACCTACCAAGTGTTTAATCAGGTAAGATATGACCATTGGGTTGACATCACTCAACCTCCCCCTTCCATTATTGTCGATATTATAGGTCAATATGCAACTTGAAATAAATTAGTGGCCGAAACATTCATTAGAGATCCAGTTGTGGGATATTCTATTGTACACTAAGGAGAATAAAATACATAAGATATTACACCTCTAGCTTTGATGCATAAGCCCATGAATCATCATTCAACAAGGCCATCTCAAAATATAAAATAAAGAATGGTATCTTTCAGAGAGCAGATAGAAGAGAGGGGAGTATAACAAGCACCACAAGCTCAACCATAACCTCAAAGTTAGCTGACAAAGAAGCTCAAGAAGACTCTCACTCCTTTTCCCACATCGAGGAAGAAGATAGTTTCACACAAAAGTATGGTTTTAGAATCAACCTCCTCAAAGGATACCCGATCAATTACTAAGCTTAACACACTAAAGGTCATAAATGAGCCAAAAGAAATAACTTTACCATAGGCCGAGCCACAAGTAGAAGTTGTACAATAACCAAAGGAATTATAGGAGCAAAAAAATAAATATGAGAGTAAATTAATAAAGGAAGACAAAAAGAAAAAAAGTAAGAAGTAAAGAAATAAGTAGTTTCACAAGCGACATGACACAAACAATAATAAGCTGCATAGGAAGAACAATGAAAATAACAAGCTACAAAAGAGAAGTGCCAAAAGTAAGATAAATAAATAGATGTTACAAATATGAAGAAGTAGAGCCTACACAGAAGCAAGTCAAAGAAGTAAAGATTCACAAAAAATGAGCCAAAGAAGTGGATGCAAATAAAAAGGAATAGAAGAAAGCAGAGATGAAAGGTAAATAAACACATGCTGCACAACGAAAGCAAGAATAATAAGAGGTGTTATCTAAGGCCAAATAAGAACAACATAAGAAGGAGGAACAAGTCAAGTGCACATCTAAAGCACAAGCAACCAATGACAAAGCTAAGGCTAAGGTTGAAGCCAAAGCTAAGGTTGAGCCAGATACCAAAGCTAAAGTTGAAGTGAAAGTTAAGGCTAAGGATGAGGAGTAATTCAAATCTCAAGTTGATTTAGATACTAAGGCTAATCTTAAAATTGAGGCTTAGACAATAAAATAAAAATAATTCAAAGGCAAAGAAGAAGTAGTGCCCATATCGCAACATAATCTGGAGACACAAACAGGTGAGTAGGAGGAGGCTTCATAGTCAAAACTTAAAATCACTAGCCAATGGTTGTGAGATATTCCCACATCATCCACCTAGCACACCACTTTATTACTTCCTTTGGATCAATTGATGTTAACTCCTGTAATGCTTCCAAACACATCCATGGCACTTGTTATCACTATGATAAAAACACATTTGGATGTTACCCAGTTGCCACTAACCAAATAGACCAAACACACAACTGCATTCCAGGAATACATTTCATAAAAGGCTTTATCCTTACAATAAGTTTTATAGCTGTGTAATAACAATATAAATTTGACTAGACAACTTACCAGTGTGCACCAATTAATCAATAATAGTTGCCCAATGCTGGTCATATAAGTCTTAGGTATTTAGGTGATGTCCAATGAGAAACAACTAACAACTTTATTGAACCAACTCACTAAGGACTGACTGGCTGCACAAAAAATTACAAGCACTATGAGCATAGGGATAGAACATGAATTTAAATACGGAGGAAATATATGAATTATTTGAAGAATATGAGTATGTTTTAGATACTGCTATACATCAAGCAAAATAAATCACATAATGGATGTTGAATTAGAAGCAACACCTTAATAACTCATTAGTTAATGCTCAATCAGAGTTCATAATAGTAAATAAAGCCAAAGCAATAATGGATGATCAAATGGCTACTTCTGATGTGATGAGCATCACCCTCAAGCACTTGATAGATTTTAAGGATGCCATAATGCAAAAAAATTAGGCTTGGCATAATGAGACATTATGCACTACATTCACCGGCCCATAAACTCAAAGGCATGTAGATTGATTGAAGGAGGCTGAAAATGTTCAAAACTTGATGGTAATCTAGATTCTGTTGTGTATCATGCTTACTATGGTGTGGTAAATACTAAAAAATTAGAAGATGCCTAAGCAAGATCTTGTACAGGTTAACCCTTCCATTACCCAATTGGTGAATGAGCCTTAATGCATACCACCATAACAATTATAGCAGATCTTGTAATAGAAGAAGATAGCCGTAAATCCCCAAGAAAGCACCCAACAATAAAAACTCGTACCAACAGATAACAATCAACCAACTACCATTTCAAACCTCACCACTACCTACTCAGTAGGTAATGTGCACCTCAATTTTGTAAGATAACCTTAAAAATTAGGAGTAGGGCCAAACTAGTTGAAAACCCGTAAAGAGTGGCCACCTAGTTATGTTAGTATATTGAAAACCTGAGAGGATGGTAGGCTAGTACGCTACTTATTTTAAAACCTAGAAGGGCAACTAAGTGGTGCACAAAGGGTGAAAATGATTAAATGGCTCCTGGAGCGATCACTGTGGCTCTTATTTATGGTTCATCTCCTTAGCTTCACATTAGACTTCATCGTTGTGACTTTATCTCGAGATGAAGCAATGAGTTAAGTCTGGGAAAGTGTTGGGTGAAGAACAAGGCTTTCTAAAATTGTAAGGTATATTAGATGGACACATGTCTGAATTATATGATCTTGTCTTCTGTATAAATATTTGTATGTATTCAATCTTGTAGACATAAGCAATAGATACTCTTGAGTCTTTCCTTTTGGCATATTGAAAGGCTAAAATTTGAAGAGACAACACTTTATAATACTCTATTTATAGCACTCATTTGTAATAGAGGATGGCTCCAATGTGTGATAGAGATTAATACAATGTTTTGTATGTTTTCCTATATGTCTTTTACTTTTGATCTATGCACAGTGAGCATTGTGGATGTATGATCTAGTATTCATATAGTTATGCCAATTATTTTGTATACATTTTATTATCATGTCTTCATTAATATGAGTTTGACTTAGTAAATAATGGTGTCCTTCAATCTGAATTGCTAATAATTGCCCTGTTTTATCATTAAATGTGCAAGCTATCCCTATAATTACTATGCTCTGGAGTTTTCCAAGAACCTCTGCTAACAATGATTGCTAAAAAACATAATCTTAAGTGTTTTTGATATATTATGAGTTGTGTAGAAATTAAAATCCATATATAGTGTTGGCTAATGGCTTGAGTATTGGAATATTACATATCACACCATGGATCAAGTAAAACTCAAGACTTATTTGCCCAAAATGACAACTGTTATGAGTTTTAAAACCATCAAAAAATAATTTTTAGGAAAACAAGAAAAAAATGTAAGCTGAAACAAGCAAATTTTTTTATGTAAGGAAGTCAAAAATTCAATTTGAAACCTTGAGTCAAAGAGATATCCTATATAAGTGCTCAATTCAATCCAGTAAAGGACGATCATATTTCTATCTAGTGTCTAGAGATTAGGAATTCACTTGAAACCCTAGAATAAAAATTAAAAAAGAAAGCAATATTCAAACAAATGTACAGGTTTACCAATATGTTCTACCCTATTTTAGATTTAACAATAAATATTTTATGTAGTAACAGGTGTAAAAATTGATAGATATCAAAATGCAAAAGATGTACAAAAATCAACAATTCTAATTTTAGAAATTAATAAATTTGAAAAACTACTATTGTTTTAAAACATTAAGAAGAAAAGTATTTAGCTAAAATCAATATTTATACTAGTTTTTTTCAATATCTGGGAGTGTAATTCAACAAATGATATGACTATGTATGTTCAAGATTAGGAACAAAACTTGAAACTATTTTAGACAAGTCTGTCCTAGTTGGACTACAATGCAGGCCACTTGAGTTCATTAACCATAGACTTATCTACATTGGCTATGACAAAAATATACATGTTTGACCTTATGCATGTGTGTCTATTGAATAGGATGAGATATCGCGATCCTATTTGTGCCACAATAATTCTCTATTTTCCTTCTTTTGTTTTTGAAATATTAATGACACCTTAAAAACTTAAAACCTACAAAAAAAGAGGGGGAATGTAATAGGCTAAGTTGACCTCAATCACCCCCTTGACGATTGACCATTGTCTATGTATATAATATTCCAAGAAAAGAAATCAAGCCCACGTGTTCTCCCATCTAGAGTGATTGTGCAATTGTACTTATAGATAATGTGTATTAAACTAAAAATATGGATTTGATATCTGATAATAATAGCCCTTTACATGTTTTGAGATGCTCTAGACATGACTTATTATTGTTTCTTATGAGTGATCTTGGATTTGGAAAGAATAGGGTAGATTTACTCAATGTGTAATAGTATGTAAGCTAGAAACCAAGTGATAACTAAGGGGGGGTAATGAGTGACCTTTGATGTGTATTTATAAGAATTTTTTTTGATAAATTTCTTTAGCTGACCTTGTGAAACACGTGGGAAGACCCAAAATAATAACTCAAAATATAGAATCTAGCCATTATTTGGCATAGGATGTGACCACTCTAGGTGGACAGGGTCGTAACAACACCCTATTTACCTAATGTGAGCCTATCCTAGAAAAGTAGGGACAACTTCCTTAAGCTGGAGACAATCTAAAGTTGGTATGAAGATTTTTGAGAATTTAACTTGGAAAGTTCTATATAGCAATACTGGCAAACAAAGGGTCAAACATGTTTATAAATAAATGGCTTAGAAAATTGACGAATAATAGTCATATATTAAAATACAAGTCATATGATTTAAAATTTATCAAGAATTAACATTATCAAATACTTATACCCAAATTTATATGTTTACATACATAACGACATAAAAATGATCCAATTAATAACAATTATACAAAATATAATGATGACAACATAGAATTCTTGTCCCAACAATTTCATTTTCATTTAAAATTTGGTTGCTTTCCTTTCTTGCATACTTTGTCAAGCTTGTATTAGGGCATGAGCTTTAGTTTTTATTTAAAACTCTACTTACTCCTTTTTAGCTTATATGCATTTTATTTTTAAATGCTCTATCCATTATTATCCTTTACTTTAAAATTCTCAAAGCTTTGACTTTGTTAGTACCCATTGTAGTAGGTATCTATTGAAATCATTTTTACTTAATAATCTGTATTGGAAAGTGTGCAATACAAAAATTTTCGTAAGTTTTTAAAATTTGAATCATTTTTTTAAAAAGAAAATTTGAAAAGTTTTATGTTTATACATTTTTATTGGTTGATGGGGAATGGCATGTCAATTTTCTTGGACAAATTCAAAGATTTAATATTAATAAATTGGAGAAAAACAAATGCACATCCATCAAAAAAATTATCCCTTATTTCTAATGTTATATTTTGCTTCCTTCATTTTTTTTAAATTTAAATGCGCACCATTGATTTTCCCTACCTATATATATTTCCTAGGAGACATGTTTTTATTTGTCTACTTCTTATGTTTTTACTTGTCTTTTTATAATTAAAAAAATATGTGATCACACTAATATATAATATTATGCATGTTAGAAGGAAGCGTGTTTCATTTTTTATTTCTTTTTGAATCATTAAACTTACATTTTTTTCCAAATATATTTATATATATTTCTATGATTTCTTGTAGAAACTTACCATCTTATAAACGTAATATAATTTTTCATGTTAAAGTTCCACGATTTTTTTATAATAATACACTTTTCTATTGTTCACATTGTTCAATACCAACTATATACTTTTGTTCACAATCTGCACAATTATTATGGTCATTCTTAAAATGAAGAAACAATTAGTCATAAACTTATTCCACTTAATAGCAAGAACTAAAGCCGCTTCACGACACTTGTTTTCTAGTGCCTTTGTCTTTTCCCCCTTTTTAACTTAACTTCGATTATACTCTTTTTTTTTTAAATATAATGCTTGTTCATTATTAATTGTTAATTGTGTGCCAAGCCAACTTAGTTGAATCATGAGGTGCTTGTTGTCATATAAATTATTATCAAAATTTTGCTCGCTATGGATGCCATTGTTGGGGGCTCTCACTATGTTAAGTTGATTAAGAGATCCATTTCATTATTAATATAAATTTATTGTCATTAATATAACATCAGTCATCTACAATTAAAATAAATATTATATCACGACATCTCTATGATCTAAACAAATAATAATTTCAATAATGAATTAAAGGATTGTCAACTATGATAATCATAATTGTATGTATCAAATAAGTGTTCAACATCATTCTTATATTCACAAAGTAATATAAATCTATGATCATTTTTTATTTCATGTGGTAAACGCTTTTGATCGAAGCTATGAACCGGCTTGAGACACAATCGAAGGCCTAGTCCCCACAATAAGAAGGAACAAAAGCAACAAGGTGAGACAACGAGAACAAAGGCAAGCAACAAACTATTGCTAGGGGAACACACTAGCGAAAGGAAGATGAGGTAGAGAACTAAATGCCGAGTAGCAGCTAAAAATCAATGAAGGGAAAAGGATGTTGATTCTGCAAGACTTCAGCAAAACTTTAACAGGGACAATAAAAACAAAAAAATAATGGGAGTCAATCGAAAGAGTCTTAAATCAAGAGCGAAACAATCCTCAGCCACAAGCCATGACCTTCCCACCACACACCCCGAAGGGTTTAACCACAGGATGAGGCTATTCATCTCCCATGCTTAAAAAGGAGATCATCTATGGTCCATTGAGAGCCATTACTGATTAGAGAATATGCTTTTGCCCTCAGCGGCTCTACCTCTGATCTGTGCCCTTTCTTCTTTAAGGAGACACCCACATTAGCATGTTTTTCAAAGGTCTTGGGAGGGGAAACCAAGAAGCACCCCCTTGAGGAGGCGCTGACAGAGAGATCAGATCATCCTTCGAAGTAGCTTCCATGTAGGCAGAGAGCCTAAGCAGGGAAGAGGGGGGCTCAGTAAGCTGAGGGGGGAAAGGAGGGGGTAGGAAGCTCATCCCTAGGATAGCCCTTACCAACACCCTTCTTCGTAAGAGAACCAAAGAGAGAGAAAGGGGGCAGAAGATTTTTTAGTGATTATGCCACATGAAGTCTTGATCAGGAGCCCCTTCTTTCTTCTTCCAAACATATTGAAGATGTTGACGAGACTTATAAGGGCACCTAGTTATGCGATGACCAGGCTAGTGATAATGAAAGCAACGAAAAGGAAGGCTTTCATAGTTTAGATATTGAGTCCATGAACCATGTGAGGAACTTGACTGAAAAGGAGATCGGCTCGAAGAGGTCGATGTACATGCAAACTCAGACAAAGCTGAGGCACAAGATGATTCATCGATTTTCATAAATGAATCAACTTTATCCACCAAGATTTTGATGAACCTCTCATTTCTCATCACCAAAGGGAGAAAATAAAGTCATAACCACATCAAATCAATAGTGATTTGAATCAAATCGATGAGAAAAAGGGGTTCCAAGGGCAAAAGAAAAACCCTGAGCTCTTGAAGAACCATAGACCAAAGCCCCAAATGAAATCCCTATCAGCTTGGCTCTAAAACACCATCATGAAGAAACCAAAATGGAGCAAGGAGAAAGAGGGAGGAGCTATGCAACACCATGCTTTAGAGGCCCAAGCTAAAAGAGCAGGTAAAGAGATGAATGAACCCAAACATTTCCCAAATAGGGATTCACTACTTATTTCAGCTTCCATCTCAAGTAGAGGAGGGTCAGGGATTTCCAACCCAGGAGCCTTTGTGGTAACACGAACTTGAACATCACCCAAAAGAATATCCACAACTGAGGACAAGCAGATAAGCAAGATGCATCCACCAGAGGAGGAGCATCAAACCCAAAGTTGGAGGGGATCCAAGATTTACATAACTCTTAGTAGTGGTGGAATGGGTTGGAAACATTCTTGCACTTGGCATACACCCAACGAATCTGGATACCATCCACCAATGGATCTAAAGTAGCAGTCAGAGGAGTGGAAGGAGAACAGGGGGAGGGAGAAGAGGAGAAGAACAAGGCCTTGGAGCACTCATTAGAGTGAATCTCTTTTACAATGTCAGTTGAGACAGGTTGAGCTAGAATAGGAGGGTCCCCAAGCGTAGCCACCACAAGAGTGGAAGAGACCAGAATGGAGGAGCTGGAGACCGTTGGAGCAGCAACACAATCAACCATGGATGTTGGAGGAGCATTGACCACTGTCACAAATGACTTAGCAAACAAAAGTCCACTTGCATCGAATGGAATGGACTTGGAGGGACAACTGCACTTAGACAAAAGGGGAAATATAGTAGTGTGCACTTGGACGGACTAGGCAGAAGGCTTGGGGATAGGGTGGCAGAGAAAGCCCCTTTGCAAACCGCATACTCTCATCGAAGGCACAATAGAATGCGTTGAGAAGGGACTAGTGATAGAATAATTTTTTGCAGACCACAAAATGCCCCTCCTCAGAAGGAAGATCAAAACCCTCTAAGCCAAGATTCAAAATGGAAGACAGTGACAAGCTGAAAAAGTGATCATTAATAACAAAATATACACATATTGCTATGTATGTCTCAATGTATTAAACTATTTCATTTTATGATAGCTAAATAAATAAATTATTGGAACCTACACAATAAATACTTCATAAATGAGTAATATCTATTTTATTATATTTAAATGGTATATGACAAACTCAACATAAACCCATCTTTTATTGCAGTTGAATAATATTCGACAAATCTAATCTAAGTACCTCTTTTATTGTGTTTTGGATGGTATATGACAAACTCAAAGTAGGCACATTTGAGGGGTTTTTTTTTTCTTTTTTTCAAAATATGTATGTTGATGACATCTAAACTAATTTTTATAAAAGCGACAAATAACAGTAATTATGATTGGACTTAAAAGAAAATAAACTACAGTTTAAAACCCAAGATAAAATACATTTTCCTAATATAAGTGGGACATGCAAGTAATATAAATTGTAGGCTTCATGCCCACATGTGCCTGGCCTGCAAACCCATAAATATTCCCTCTCTGTGTCGCCATGAAAAACAAAGTTATAAAGCTTGCAAAATCTAGGAGCTGGCCATACATTTTGAATGCTGTTACTAATTTTAAGGTGATCAGCTGTCGATTTCTCTGTAGTGCTTAAATCTTCCAAGTTGGCATCCATCCTTCTATAAAAAGGTTGGTCACCTGCTGTTACTAATTTTAAGGTGATCAGCTGTCGATTTCTCTGTAGTGCTTAAATCTTCCAAGTTGGCATCCATCCTTCTATAAAAAGGTTGGTCACCTGCAGATAATATTCTATCTTTCATTCATCTCCCTTGAGCTTTCTGGAATTTTTTCAGAACTCAAATCAATGGAAGGAAGCTACCCACATCTTGAAGGTTCACCAATACAGACCTTCCCACAGGCTCAACTGTTACAGCAACAGCCACAAATGTTTCTGCAACAGGTTCAGAGCTTGCTTTTCATCTTCTTTTGTAATGGATTTTAAAATTTTCAATGTAATCGTGGTATGGTTTGAAAATATAGATTTGGGTTAATAAGTTTTCTTATGCATCTTATCTTGAGTCGGAGTTGAAGGTCATGGTTGTAGTTAGTAGAGATTCATAGAATTGGGTGGTGTTCATACGTGGACAAAGAGTTGCAGGTTTTGGTTATATTTACTAGAGATTTATAGAATTGGGTGGTGAGGAGAAGTTTAAATAGTTGGTGCGTTGGCCTTGATTGGAGCTAAAAGGGATGTTTCCCACATTTGGGTATTGGTGAATGTTATGTACTGAGATGTGGATAAAGAGTTAAAGGTTTTGGTTGTACTTAGTAGAGATTTATAGAATTGGGTGCTGTTGAATTGTAAGGCAAAGATTCATAGAAATGGGTGGAGTTGATCTGTAAGGCAGAGATTAATAGAATTCCTTGGTGTTGAAATGTAAGGCAGAGATTTATAGAATTGAGTGGAATTTTGAGCTGTAAGGCAGATATTTATAGAATTGGGTAGTCTTCAGATGTGGACAAAGAGTCGAAGGTTTTGGTTGTAATTAGTAGAGATTTATAGATTGGGTGGTATTCAGATGCGGGCAGAGAATATGTTTCATCTGGGTGGGTGTGATAGATTCTGAGATGCTGAACTTGGCTTAAATGCTAACCCTCCTTTATTAGGATGACAGAGTTTAAAACTTGCAGATTGTTTTTGCTTTTTTTTTCTAGGGGGGTGGGGAGGAGGAGGAGGAGGGGGGAGAGGGAGTATTTAATAGAGAAAGAAACAATTTGCTTGATTCCGTTCTTGATTTTCATTTTGAATTAGCAAGGCTGGTGACCAAATGTTAACATACTTATTAGGACTCTTGATGACAAAGCAATTCTCATGCAGGGATTAGGTGTTTTTATTATTTTGCGTTCTGTTTAGTAGATATTAATGGAACTTCTTGGCATTGAGATGTGGAGAAACAATATGCTTGATTTGGGTGGGTGTGTTCCTTGATTTTGATTTTGAATTGGTGAGGCTCATGGCTAAAATGCTAACCTATGTTAGGATGCCTGAGATTAAAGCTTGATCATTAAGAAATTCTATAACAGGGCTTAGATTTTTTTATTGTTTTTGTTGTATTTAGTACAGATTTTACATAATTGTAGTATATTGACATGTTAGCACACAATATGATTGATTTTGGGATGCATCTCTTATTTTTGAATTTGACTTGGTGAGGTTATGGCTCAAATGCTAACCTACTTTTATTAGGATGCCTGAGTTGAGAGATGAGAGGTAAAGAAATTATCCAGCCGGGAATATGTATTTTTATTGTTTGGTTGCATTTGATATAGATTTTTCAGAATTTCCTTGTATTCGAATGTGAAGAAACAGTATTCTTTATTCAGGGGGCTGTGCTTGATTTTAGTTTTGTGTCAGTAAGGCTCCTGGTTTAAATGCTAACCTATGCTGATTAGGGTGTCTAAGATTTTTCAAAATTTCCTTGTATTCGAATGTGAAGAAACAGTATTCTTTATTCAGGGGGCTGTGCTTGATTTTTGTTTTGAGTCAGTAAGGCTCCTGGTTTAAATGTTAACCTATGCTGATTAGGGTGTCTGAGTTTAAAGCTCGACTGCCGAGAAATTCTTCAGCAGGGTACATTTGTCATTATTGTGTCAGTTAGTTATATCTACTAGAGATCTACAGAATTACATGTTGTTAAGATTTGGAGGATCAGACTGCATTACTTGGGTCCGTCTATTTGAAGGTTTTAGTTTTGAGGAGGTGAGGCTCATGGTGCAAATGCTATTCCACTTTTATTAGGATGTCCAAGTTCACCGCTGGGCTATAGAGAGACTCTCCAGCAGGGCATAAGTTATTTTATTGTTCTTGAGATTTAACAGTTGTACAGGGTAGTGACATGTCAAGAAACAACATGATTGATACTTGATTTTGGGATGTGTTCCTTGAGTTTGATTTTGGGTTGGTCTGGTTCATGGATTATTTAGATGCTTGAGTTCAAAGCTCACCTGTAGAGAAATTTCCCGACAGGGAATAGCTAGTTTTATTGTGTTGGTTGTAATTAATAAAGATTTAGTTGAGTTTCCTTGTATTTAGATGTCCAGATACAATATCCTTGATTCTGGGGACATATTCCTTGATTTTAATTTTGTGTTGGTGAGGCTCATCGTTTAAATGCTATCCCATGTTGTCTGGATGTCTGCGTTCAAAGATCACCTGCAGAGAAATTGCTCAGCAGGGAATAGGTCTTTTATAGTTGTCATATTACGTAGAGATTTGTCGAATTGCATGGTATTGAGATGTGGAGAAACAATATGCTTGATTTGAGTCCATGTGTTACATTTTTTGAATTTTGGGTTGGTGAGGCTCATGGCTCAAATGCTCATCCACAATTGAATGTCCAAGTTCAAAGTTGGGCTGCTGACAATGGAGAAATTCTCCAACATAGATTAGGTGTTTTTATTATTCTGGTTGTATTTAGTAGAGGCTTGTAGAAGTGCATGTTCATGGTATTGAGATGTCAAGAAACCATATGCTTGATTTGGGGAATGTGCTTGGTGATTTTGATTTTGAGTTGAGGCACATGACTCAAGTGCTAACCCATGCTTATTAGGATGCCCGAGTTCAAATTTCCCTTGCATAGAAATTCTCAACTAAAGAATAGTTTGGAGGAAATGCTTATGCTGATTTACTTTGTTATGTACCTAAACAGGGACCACTACACTTAAGCCATCTAATTCAAATTTGAAAGTTCCTCTTACAGGGGTCTATACACTCTCATCTTCGTTCCATGCAAATCCAGAAACAACATCTTCAGAGGTTTTGGCAATAGCAAGTGCAGGATATGAGACAAATTGGAGGTAATCTCAGTTTTTCTTTGCTATTCCCAGTTCTAACTAATTCAATGCATTGAATTTCCATGCTCCGCATGACTCAACCACTTCTGTGGAATTTCTTCCCTTACAACATTTTTGCATGGATGCAAAAATATTGGAAACAGTGCCTATAGGTAGAACTCAGGTTTGAGCCTATATGTTCAACACAGTTACATAACATCGAAACTCATTTATGTTTTGTTTACTTCCTTGGCAGAATTCAAGCAGCATCAACTTCCTCTTTCAAGGATAAAGAAGATAATGAAATCTGATGAAGAAGTAAAAGTAGGATCATTATATACCTCCCTTATTTTAAGCCTTGTTGGTGATTTTAATCTTCATGTTAGGATTTGTCTCAATAACAAAGAATTGATGAACAGATGATAAGTGCAGAAGCTCCAGTCTTATTTTCAGAGGCCTATGAGCTTTTCATTCTAGAGCTCACTCTGCATTCATGGTTACATACTGAGGAGAACAAGAGGCATACATTGCAGAGAAATGACATTGCAGGAGCTGTAAACAGGGGTGATATTCTTGATTTTCTTGTTGACATAGTCCGTAGGGATGATATAAAGGTATTTTTTGGGTCCTTGCCGATTCTTTCTGTGGTTTAGGTATAAATTTACTCTCTCTAATAGGGTTCCTTTTACCTTATTACTGTATACTGTAAGTGTAACATGATGTATTTTCAAGTACCATAGCTCTACTTTGGTCATTTTAGGCATTAAGATAATTTCTGCACAAATCAGTACTTTGTCTAGTTTGATCAAAGAGTTCAGAGCATTTTTATAATAATTTTTCAAAACCTGTTTTGGTCAGTTCTAAATTCTCTTAAGATAGAGATTCAGGGTGCCTCAAAGAAAACCCCAGTTTGGTATTTTGGTGTGGAATTACATTTTACAAGTAAATGATCAAGTCATTTTGTTTGTCTCTCTAGTCTTCCTTTATCCTTTCCACATCCTTTCATTCATGGCTGATCGAATGCCATTTAAGCAACTGCATGTAATTAAAACAAGAGTTGTGCATAGTAATTTTCATTGATCTTTTTCTTTTGTTTAAACAGCTTTGGATTACATTAAGACCCTAGTAGGATAGGATACCATACAGAGGCTGGGTCTAGCTCGAAGGAGATCAGTGATTTTATAGTAACCCCTGCTTACCAGTCAACCATACAACTGTGGATTATAATTTTCAGAGAAAACCAAATAAAAATTAAGAACGCTCCAAAATTTGACCCACAACTGTCATCCATGTACTTCATTAGAGTTAACCATAAAAGGGAGCTCTGGTGCGCAATCCACACATATTTTATTCTCTTGGGATGGATCACCGAGTGTGATCCTAAATGTTGATGGAAAACTTCTAAACTGTTTATTCCAAAGTCTCCTCTGATTATTTCATGGACTGTGAAAATCTCATGTCTTTAATTGGGAACACATTAACTCACATAATAGTTGTATTTATTATTTTACCATATAGACAAATCTTCCCACTGTGCTATACTTGTAAAAGAAATCCTCTTCCTAAATGTTTTTTTATATTATAGTTGGTTAAAACTAGAATTGATTCTCTTGCAGGATGAGCAATATGTGGGACACTGGACTAACATTTCTCATGTTGAATCCATGCCTTATGGAGGAATGCCCTTCCAATTCGTGAATGCTCAGCCTTATCATCACAGCCTTCATCCTGTATGTACTAATTGTTTCTGCTGAATTTCATAAATGCATAAATGAGAATTTTGGGTAGTTTTGAAATGTGGGTAACTCCTTTCATCTTGGCATAAATTTTGAAGACCGCTCTTGATATTTGTGTTTCCTGTTGTCCAATTTTTAAGGACACTGTGGCTTACACACAAGCCATGTCTCAGCAACTTATGTCTCAGGACCCTTTAATGCCAGAGCAGCATTTGATGTATCAAGCTCCACAGGTGATTGAGGTTACATAAGTTGGGTTAGATGCATTTTAACATACATGGCATTCGATTTATATCAAAAATGAATTTTGCACTAGTCTTATGCCTATATAATTGTTCATTAGTATTGATTAGTTTCCAAAAGTGTTTGCTACAAATTAGTTTTCTAACATAGTCAATTTTGCAGCAATGAACAGATTGGCTCTTCTCAAAAGTAACATTTCCTTGTTGATATTTGCTGTGGATACAAATAGTTCTGCTTGTCAATAAATGCAGCCTATGGATATAGGGTTGTTCTTGAATATATTTAAGTTGATTTAATGGTGAAAAATTTGCGCTACTCCTCGTATTTGAAGTATTAAGTGCCTCTATACTGGAAAAATAGAAGATGCCCTGCATCCTGAACCTTAAAAAGGACTTACATTTTCTTTGAAATGGCAACCTTATTGAAAAAAGAGAGCCGTGTACACAACGGGCCTGTGGAATGTAATACTTTTTAATAAAAATTGAAATGGTGTCTCTTAACGTTACAATATGTTAATAGTATTGAACTTGTAAGTTGCATTGAGAAGTTTAATGAAATATAAGTTCTAATTTAGTGCCTTATTAGTAATGTGCATTTGGATAGATTACATTATTGTTTCTAATTATTTTTTAAATAAGGTAACATTATATTCCTTGGTATTATTTCATATATTTGAAAAAAATTAATGAAAACAAAGTGAATTTAGGCCTTATATTAGAGTTAGAGAGTAATATAAATCTTCTTATTTTTAATGTTTTCAAGGGGTGGGAATAAATTTCAAAAAATAATGAGTTTTCTAATAATTGTTTGTTCAAAGAAACCGTAAATATTAATATAATTTTATTTATTTTTTGTTAACCAAAAGGAATCAAGGTTGTTCGGCCTCGTATCCAAAACTGACTGTTCTAACATAGGGCGAGCCTCCGTATAAACCTCTAGGCATTGTGAAATAAATCCTCACCACACACCAAAGGTGATAAACACTAATAATTATTCTCTTGTCAAATGAACTATAAAACATGTTTACTTATAGGTTACATTTGAATTCAAATTAAATAGTAGTAACCCCAGTCTTGCCGACTTTCTATAACTGATCCTAAAGAGGTATAAAACACAAAGATAAAGATAATATAGGGAATGCACAAGATAATATAGGAGATGCAGAACACAAAGATAAAGATAATATAGGGAATGCACAAGATAAGATACGAGACGCACAAATAAGGGGATTTTGACAAGGCAAAAACCAACAAGAGGGTCTATATTGTTATTGCCAAATTTGAACCTAATTATTTAACATAAACAACTGTGCTAAATTAATATGGATTAACACTAAATAAGTACTATGTGATCATTTTTAGGTGTATACATTTTGCCCCACTTTGAAGTATGTGTGTAAGTGTACATTTTAAAGTAGAAAAATGATATGTAAAAAGAATACAATTGCATGTTTGAACCTTTGCAAATGATGCTTCTCATGTTAATATTAAATTCTTTGTCCAAGTATATCTTAAAGTCTCTCCAAGTTTGGGTATTATTGTTTTCAACATAAAAAAAGTGGCACATTAAAACCCCCCTTTTGTCCCTCATTACCCTGTACCAACCCTATGAATCCCTTAGGAAAATTAAAACAACCAATCTAGATCATTTTCAAGGAGTATTCTAGGAAACATTTTGGTCATTATAAGTTAGTCATGGTGATACCCAATACAAGATACAAATAAATCTTTTATGTGTTGAGATAAATCCACATTTCCGTTAAATGTTGTAAACTTGGGTATATGAAATGATGAATGCAAGGGATGAATAAACACCTCTTGAACTAATAGATTGTGTAATATGTCCAAAGATGAAAGTACATGGCTAGGTTTGTTAGATGTTTGTGATAATTGTGAAATTTTCATCTTCATGTCATTGAGTTGTTGTTGTATAATTGAATCATTAGATGTTCCACTAGATGTAGGATTACCATTGATATTAGCATGTTTAATACAAAGAGAATGAATATATGAATTTTCTGGAAGAACATTGGTCTTTGGATTGTTAGGAGGAATAATGGAGGAATCATGAATAGTAGTGTCAACTAAATATGGTGTGGTACTAGATGGAAGGTGTGTATGAGGATCACTAGCCTCACCACCTGATGTATAATGGGTAGAATCATTCAATGTAGGTTGTTCACGCAAAGGTTTCTTGTTTCTAATATCTTATTGTCTAGATTCAATTTTTTTGATAACTATCACATATATCCAAGATTTCATTGAATTATCATTTTGAAAATTTCTAGAGTTACCACTCTACATATAGCTCATTTTCAGGATGGTTGGGGTCCAAGTATAGGTTCCATCATCACTATCATAGGTTGTAATAGTAAGCACCTTATCAAAAAGTGATTGGGCATTTACATCTATACTTAAATCATTAAAAGAATTATCCATGACCAGTAAGTGTAAAACACAAATCTAAAAATCAAATTTCAAATATAAACCCCTAAGAGGAAAGAGGGTTTGAAAAACCCTAGTTTTAATGTTCAAATGAGTTGGGGTTCATCATTGATATTTACCATGATTCTGGTTTTACTCAAAATAAGAATAAACTAGTTGAAATTAAATAGGTCTAAGCATACATCCATGAAAGTACAAAATTTGAATCTATCTAGGAGGTTATGCTTGGAAACATGTCTAAGTACAAAAAACAAAACTAGACTATACATATTAAATACAAAAGATTAAGTAATGATCACACCTTATTACTATTCTAAAATTTTGGACTTGTAGAATGATTGTGAAAACTATCATTTTTTATCATGAAATTTGGGATTGGGAAAAATCTCTTGGGTAGACATGTGAGCTTTGCAGTAATTTTTTTGGGATAGATTCAACCTAATTATAATCTTAACTATTGGGTCTATCTCTTTGTCACCAATTCTATCTTATATAGGGTTTCCAAATTTGATTTTTCTATCACTAGTGTGTTCTCTCTCTTTTTATGTTCTTATACCTTTACTTCATTATTTTTTTAGGAAGAATGCATGTAATTAATGTTATTCCTATTTGACCTAACTTTAAACTCTAAAAAAAATAAAAATTATGGAGTCAAGAAACCATTGAAGTAGTGTTGTAAACAATGTATCTCATATGCTCATAATCCAACCTCAATGTTGATATGTGAGTCATTATGAGGCTTTTGAACCTCATATTTTATAGAATTTATAAAGTGACCATATGCAAACTAATACCCTCATTTGGCACAAGGCAATAATGAGATACCAAGAATAAAAACTCTATCACAAGTGTGTAAGATATGAATCAATGAAGCTCAACTTGAAGTAGGAGGAATGATGTTTGATACTTGGATTTAGGATTGACCTTTGACATTAAAATTTTATCCATGTGTCTCACCTATGTTCTCTCTTTTTGAATGGATTAGAATGACTTGTATATATAATATGATCTAAGAAAAAAACATGTGTTAGCTGACTTTAAAAATGATAAGGAATGATGTTAAAGATGCACAATCAATGAAAATGTGCACAATCAATGAAAATACATCGTGTCTACCCTAGACAGACACACACAAGGCACAACCATATCCATGGGATGACAAATTCTTAGATCTCAAGATAGAACATGATAATATGTGGTGTATAGTCCAAGAATGATAACATATGCTCCTTATAAGTGTTAGTGTGTGCTTTTTAAGCTCAATGGATAAATGGGGACCTAAATGGGGTTAGAAGGGTCCAATAAAAACAATAAAATAGAAAATGAATTGGGATGTCAAATTGAGTAGTGTTATGCACCATAATCAGCTAAGTAATTTATTCAATGAAAACATACATTGAAATCATTAGTACCACTTATAGACTCATGCTCATTATGCAGATGGTCAGGTGGTCATCTCATTTGGTGATATATTGTAGAATAGGATGGAAAAAGTAATAATTGAATACTTAATATATGTTAAAATTTAGTGAAAGCATGAAATATATATATAAATCATGACCGATGCATTGCATGCTCTGCTAGTATATGTATATGATGACTAGCAAAACATGTCATGCATTGGTCATTATATATATATCATGACTGATGCATGACATGATTTGATAGTACACATGAATAATTAATGTTATTTATCATATACATGATGAATTACATATCTATTTTATGCGCCCCTAATTTTCATAATATATATGAGTGGGATTTACATATAGGTTACATATGATACATGGACATATAAATGTGTGACAATATTTACAACCAAGGTGTTGGATTATTTATCTAAAGTTGTTATTTATGTTTTATTTAGTTTTGTTTATTGTTGGTTGATGGGTTGGTTATACGTATGAGTTGGTTTTTTTTAACCAACTTCTTCTCTATAAACTTTTAAAGCTTACCTTGTACACAAATAAAACAAGTTTTCATATCAAATAAATTACTGAGTTATTTCTCCATTATTCTATTGACTACAATGGTATCAGAGCATTGGTTCATAATGGAGAATAGAAGGATAACCTTGCAAGGTAGATTATTCCAATATGGGCTAGTCAATCTGAGAATCTTGTATGGAAGCAAGTATGGTGAGATTTAGAGCAGAATTGTCCATGTCAATTTCCTTGTGAAATTCAAATGTATAATATGTCATCTATTCAAAAAGGAAATATATGAGGTGGTAGTGAATAAAATAATCCCCCGTATTGTGTCTTGCATACCTAAAGATAGATTTGCATTGAAATAAAGTGATGATAGGGAGTTGTAATTTTATTACGTCAATAATGGCACAATATATCTAAATAAATAACTTTAAATGCAAGTTGAAATATTTTTTACTATTTTCAGAACCTCATAAGGCAAAAATCAACACACAAGGGAAACTAAAATGGTGTGTTGGTAATTACATCTGAAATGATGTGCTCATAATTTTGTCTTTATTTAGCACCCTATATTGTATGGCGATGGTAAAATGGACTGATAATTTTTTAGGTATGGTACAATAAGCATATCATTATTTTTCTTGTATAATCACCTAGCTCTATTTGCTTTCACGAGCATGTCTATTTGTTTGCACCATCTTTCCAAACTAGTCAGTTAGGATGATAATAAGTGCAATACTTATCTATAACCTGCCCTCCACTTTTATCATGAACCCATTGCAGAGCTTCTTAAAAATCACAGTCAAAATCAATATGGATGGGACAAACATCACAATGACTTAAAAATCCTCTTAGGAGAAATGTTCCAGATATAAATAGTATAAGAAGTGCAAAGAGGATATTATTAAACTTTTCAAAACCCTAACATCAGGTAAAGGCTTTACCGTGGGCTCCACCAAAGGCACATTGAATTAATTTTTCATGTGCAAGTAAAAGTATATATTTGGTAAATCAAGAGTTTCGTGCATATTTTTTTATTCACATCCTAAAACATAATAATATCTACAATATTTTGACTTTTTATTATCAAAGTAATTGATGGGTAAGTGGATGGATAAGTTTTGATCGTCACTTGATAAAAAATGAAAAAGGGTTCAAAACCATTTAATATTATATTTTGATTTTTTTTAGTATAAAGGAGTTATAAGGGTATAGTTATTTTATATTCTCAAAGTCTCTGTAATTGGAGTCTATTTGGTGGTAAAGGCCAAACCCCAATAGTATTCCTCAATTTTTTCTCTCTTTTGTTGCATCATGGAAAAAATTATGAGTTTAATCTCAGAAAACGTAAAATTATTACCCAAAAATTAAAAAGAATGGAGTACAAACATGGAGAATACCCTATTTTTAATGATTTATGGGGAATTACAGATAAAGAAACCACACCACCAACTGAAGCCATGAAGTTTATTGAGTACCAAAAATGTGATAAGCGCACACTCGCACTTTTGAAATAATCTTGCACTAAATAGGTTATTGTTCATATTGAGTCAATTACAATTGGTGCATGGAAAGCATGGACATCATTAAAGTATTTGTATTACAAGTAACCTACATATACAAAAATTGACCTTCTTGTGCAACATTTGAAAAATAAACTGGTCATATACTAGTGAATAAGGAATAACACGTGTCAGTGTGAAAATATTGATGTAGCAGGCCCATAGTGTATAGACAAGTTGATTATGCCAATCATCACTGAATTTGGTAATTATTTTGATAAGGATACTATTAATTATCTTGCTTATAGTTTCTACTTGACCATTACCCTATGGGTAGTACAAAGTAGAGATTATGTGTCAAATCTTATATTTAGCACAAAATTTATTCATTGTTTTGCTCTTGGAAGAAGTTATATTCTCTATAATGATGGTTATTGGGAAGATAAAATGGAAATAATGTTGGTCATGAGAAAACATTA
Source organism: Torreya grandis (assembly GCA_037957365.1). Classification (NCBI taxonomy): domain Eukaryota; kingdom Viridiplantae; phylum Streptophyta; class Pinopsida; order Cupressales; family Taxaceae; genus Torreya; species Torreya grandis. The sequence goes on along the minus strand of JARHVA010002596.1, from coordinate 869,160 downwards.
TTGATAATGAATATGTCTCTGAATATCTCTCACATAAAAACTCTGAAATAAGAGTATTGTACTATAATGGGTAAAATTTATGATGATATGCCGATTACTATCACACTGTATGGATTCAGTTCTACACACACCAATTTTTTTGAAATGATACAACTTAGTGGTAAGATTACTAGTGCCACATTTTACTCTATTTATGAGTTGTTGACTCAACATGAGCAATAGTTTGCAAAGAAGAAGAGTATGCCTGTTGAAGATGCTCACTATATAAAGAATATGTCCCATCATAGAGATCATCGACATGTATAACAATAGTTTCATAAGAATTATCTAAAACACTCCCTGAGACAATCTTCGAGTCATTCTCTAAGACACTATCCACATCATTCTAGACAATCTCCAAAGCATTCTCATCGACACTCTCTAGGATCTTCAAAACATAAACATCACCATCACAATTATTCTCTCTTGAGCAGTTATTCTAGTGATTTAAATTATTTTGGATCACATCATCACATAAAAGAGATAAAATGTTTCAAATGTGGTGCTATTGGACATCTTGTAGATGTATGTCCTTCTAGATGACACTGTTCTCCACATAAAATGAAATTCAAGGCAAATTATGTGGATCATTATAGTAATAAATATTTTGGTTACTCTAGCTACTCCAATTATTTTGACACTTCCTCCAATTAGGAGGCATCCTATATGGCTGAAGTCTATGGTCCCGATGGACCTGACAACTTGTTCTAAGTGATCAGTGATTCACCCATCTTGTGCGAACTACTAGGCTCAAGATTGGAATCTATTGTAGTAGAATTTTTTAGCTTGTGTTCTTAATTTTAGTTCCATTTTTGGATTTCTATATCCAATATTCATGGCTTGGATCAGATAGTGTTATTTTGAATTTGTTTCTTTAGTTACATAGCTTCTCACCTCTCACCTAATAGGGGAAGAAGATATAACATTTGATTGGTCTTCAATCAGTCATTAGTGACAATACAAGTTGATAGGACTTTCTATAAAATTTAGTGTTGAGTAAAGGTCATCAACATTTTTTAGACATCAAGAAGATGTGCCATACATAGTATGGATGGGTCACCTTGATGGGCTTTTGGGTGGAGCCTTATTTGGATCGATGTAGTTGGATAGATTTTGATTATGTTCTATAGTACGATACAATGATCATAGGGGATGAACAAGTGTTGATCATGTTCATCAAACTTTATGCCATAACTCATAAGGTAGGCTTCTGCATGGACCAACATTAGTTTTGATCAGTACTAGGAGGTACAATGTGCTAGTTACAATTACTTCAGAGTTTTTTTATGACTTCAGAGTATTTGCTCCAGTATTTTTCTGATATACTCCTTTGGATCAAGGGGGAGTTTCTTGGATTATTTATCCAAAGTTATTATTTATATTTATATTTTTGTTTATTATTGGTTGATGGGTTGGTTATACCCGTGAGTTGGTTTTATTTAACCCACTTCTTCTTCATAAGCTTTTAAAGCTTACCTTAAATAAAAATAAAACAAGCTTTCATATTGAATACTCTACTAAGTTATTCCTTCATTATTCTCTTGCCGACACAAGGGAAACCTTTCTACATTAGGTCCATGTCAACATTTGGGGTATATTTTCACACTTATCAAGGCATATATTTCTGTATTGGTCCATTTATAATAGTAAATTGTTATGCATGAATGTAGACACCTAAATTTTGTATTAGACACTTTGAAAACATAAATTTCAGCACACTTTGACATACTTGCATTTTGCATACACATTTAACTCTCATGCATGCTTTTCCTTGTTTGTCTACCCACTTGTTATCTTAGCTAACCCAATTTACCAAATAAACATATTCATGATCATTCTAGTTTGTGAAAGAACACTCCAAATTCTTATTTTTAGTTCATTGATTTTCACTCCTAGGACAATATCAATAATAGTCGAATAGTTATAGTTTATCACAAGTGTTTGCCTCTACCAATAGTGTCCGGGAACACTCAATAATTAATTTTAAAATTAGTAAATCTCTATTATGTCAGCCTAAAAATGTTTCATGGGTTGGTCATAGCATAAAATATCAAAAATTTAATTATAAATCAATCCTAAGGTTAGACTCACTTGGTCACTACTTGGATATAACATTGAGAATCACTTAAAATCTTGAAAAATCCATTAGCACTCTTATGAGTCATTATAAAAAAGTAAAAAAATATTTGTATATCTCTCAAAGGATCATTCCTAGAGCCAATTATGAATACAAATACAAATTAGAGTTACATGGCGGCAAGTGTTGAAAGTTAAACATTGTATTGCAATCTAGATTGATCATGATGGTGCACACACACACTTATATGGGAGAATTACATGTGGTTAGATCCCTATTTAAATTTTTGAAATATAGGCAATGCTCAGACACTCAATATGAAGTGGTTCGGGCTATCTAACCCAACATATTTTTTTTCAAGGGTCACCTTGTGGTCAAACATGCGACTAGGGTTTCAGAGCAAAGAGAAGGAAAACATAGATCATCACATAGGACCAAAGGTGACACACACATAGAAGGAATTTAAAAGTGTAGGCATAGTGGTATGAGGCATCATAGACCTATACTATTAATAAGGACATTTTTTAACAAGTCTTAGACAATACTAGTTACTATAAGAGTCTCAATTTCAATAGATATGTCTACACAAGGTTTGCTCTCATGTTTCCTAATATAAGTAGTTACAAAGAAAACACATCATTTTCAATAACAATGATGAACATAGTGAAAAATAGAATATCAAAATAAGCTAAGTATCTCTCTTCCATATAGCTTTGTAAATTTCATTTTTTTAAGTGCAATATCAGTCTCCCCTTTCACATTCAAATTTGTATGATTATTTCCCTATTTTACACAATCTGAATATTCATAGTTTTAATTCATTTATATCACGCTAATCACAAAGTAAGTAGTACAAAATAAGTAGTACAAAATAAGTAGCACAAGTAAAGTTAATGATACTGAGAAAGAGGCTAAGATAATGGTCAATGTACTCGAAAACCTACTAATATGCTTGCCATTTCGGCTCCTTAAAGGATAAAATTTACACTATTATCATAACATCCTCATAAGGTATTTTAAAATTAACTTGAGTGAAATCACATATCTCTCCTTCCACCAATGGATGTTGATGTGACTAAAACCTAAGGGGTTCAATATCAATGCATATTTTGATTTCCAAATAGACCTAAGACTGGATTAAGAACAACACTATTGAGATTATTGATGTTAATATACATACACATGATTTAGTTGCACAAGCGAATGTGAATCTTAAGACATTTTTTGATTCATTTCTAAAACATGTAGCATGATAAACCAAGGCTAATCCTAAGGTATATATGACTAATAATGCACATCATCTTCCAAATTCTTATACTTATATAAATGAAGAGGCTCATCCTATAGATGGTCTTATTAGATACACAAGTACAACAACCTACAATCACATTCAATGACCATGAGACTATTTATGATGAATCTACTAATTTGCATTTGTTTATATGTGATTTCATTGACTCACATCCTATACACAATGCTCTTATGGTAGATAACATGTTAAATGAAAACATATGTACTATGACATTACTCAATAATATTAGATACACACATATAAAATTTTATTGGTGCAACTGCCATGGTAAAAGGATTCAATGGAAAATGTAAAAACACATTTGGGGGCATTGTGTTACCACTTATGATAGGGCCCACAAATATTGCTACTTTGTTATTAGTTTTACCCAATACTAGTGATTTTGACATGATATTAGTATTTCCATGGATACATAATACATGCAATCCTATATTTGGTGCATTGATGCTTGAAGTATATTTATAGAAACTAAGTAGCTATAGTTCTAGGTATTCCATATAAGTAACCCATTGAGTTCGAGACATTTATTCTACCACCTCCACAACAAACTAATATACTACCTATACAGGTTCATCCTATAAAGGCAAACTAGACACATGTAATTGATTTTATTCGAAGACCAAATCTCCAATGTTTATTACATCAGTGATCTATTCAAGTTCAAGAGATGTTACCTACTTTGTCGCATCCTAAGATATTTCTACTTAAATATTATGTGTTCCAAAAAAAACACTGACACAATCTCCTAACATACAATGAATCTCTAAGGTTACTATGGCTATTAACACAATCATGTTGATTGTGATGAAGATACTTGATATTTTATAATGTATAATCATTTCTTTGATTTAGACAATGATATAGATGTTACTCCTTGCCCATGGCATGTGACATTTACACTAATCAATCCAGGACCTACACATGAGCATCTCATTGACTGGATCATAGTTTGAAATGGAAAATGTTTTAAAATTCAAAAATAGAAAAAAATCATATAATCAAAATTATAAAAAAAATTCAAAGATTAAAAAAAATACAAAACCATTTCTATGAATGACATGATCTGCTAGTATACAAGATTGATTGATATTATTTATCATATATATGGTGAATTATATATCTATTATCTATGCACATGACTTTAATGGTATACATGAGTGGGATGAAAGACATACAAGTTATATACGATACATGGGTATACATATGTGTGACATTATTTACACCCATAGCCTTTCTACATTGGGGACATGCCTACACTAGGACCATCTTTATACACTCATTAGGTTAATTCTTTCTATATTAGTGTGACATTATTTATCATAGTAGACTATTATACATGATTTGCTATTGCTCATACTTTATAGAGTGTTATTTCATAGGGATATTATGATTTTATATATTAGATGATGACATTGATTGAGTATATGGATGAACATTGTGTGTTCCATGTGTACTTGATGTTTATGATCATTACATTTTTTGATCATTGACGTGTGTTATATTATGTGGTCTATGAGTGCATTGATTGTGTCTTTTCATGTCATGTTTTGGTTATGTCAAAGGATCCTCTAATTCATGTTATGACCATGTCATGTTTATGTCAAGTTAGATTCGAGTCATATTTGATTCATGTCTTGAGTGCTTGTGTGCTTCACGATCATAATTATATGTGATGCCATGGTTTCTATCATGCATATATTATGATGCTTATTATTGTGTGTCTAATTCATATATCTACTTGACATGACACTTGTACACACATTACCTTAGATTACATGTTTCATATGTGTTCGAATGATATGATGACATATATTCTCATGTTTATATACACACTTTACGTGACTAAAAAATTTTATATAAAAAAGGATGCGCATGACACTTTATTTTGAGATGAGTGATTTGAATGGTTCATCTATTATATCAAAATTGGGGCATATAGTGGGCTTGTTTTATAGATTTAGGCTTTGATAGATAGGTAGTTCACATTTTGGGTTAGATTCTATGATTCAGATGGGATAAATTGGACAGATTAAGACGTATATGAGAAATATAAGGATTGGTTGGGACATTTTATGACAACTTGAGATTGATTATATGGGTCATATTGAGCATATTTATCAGATTAAGTATCTCAAATACATTCTATGACATAATAATAGATATACGATATCATTCTATATCATTTTTTGGTACAAATGGATTAGATTTGGGGGCTGGAATTGCAACATGGATCAATGGGGAATGGTGGTATTACATAAGTACTTTGGATATATATTTTTAGTGGTTGATATGGAGTTCCATTTTGACATTCAAACCTATTTTAGGGTTCTATTTTGACATACAAACCTATTTTGGGGTTCTATATTTACATACAAGCCTAGTTTTGAGGTTCCAAAAAATGATTACTATGATATTCAACATAGTGCAGTTGAGGTTTATGCGGTGCTCAACTTATAAAATCATCCTTATCAAATGGTGATTGAGGCATTAAAACTCTATAACTCACATTTCATCAATTACATCTCATTAGGGCATAATCACCTTGTGGCATTCTTCAAACAAACTCAACGAGTGACTTTTTAGTTTGCATACCCTTAGGTGTATTTTTTCAATGATTTTTTAAGTTTCAAATAATTCAATGATCTAGTTTATTTCATATTTTATATCATAAATTTACATTGATCTATACATTTTTACTTGTAGGTTTTCATGGAACAAATTGGAAATTTAGGGCATACATGTCAACATCAAGTGCAATTAATCATAATACCAAATTTCTTATTTTATCCTTTTAATCTAGTATTTTTAATGCTAGTATAAAATCAAGCATACATAAAGACCTAAATTTTGTAGTAGACACTTTAACAACATCAACATTGACACACTTTAACATACTTGGACTTTGTATACACATTTGACTCTTATGTATGCTTTCCTCTCTCTATCTACCTACCTATTGTCTTGGCTAACCCAATTTACCAGATACACATATTCAATATCACCCTAGTATACGTAAAAACACTCCAAAATCTTAAACATATTGTATCCATATCTCAAATCACTTATTTTCACTCTGAGGGTAGTATCAACAATAGTTGGATAGTTACGGCTTACCACGGGTGTTTACCTCTGTCTTATTGTCCAAGAACATTTGATGGTTATTTTTAAATTATCTATTACAATGACATAGACACATTTCATGAACCATTCATAGTAGGAAATAAAAAAAGAC